>JARQOC010000002.1:162057154-162211928 GCA_033576535.1 Allobates femoralis | reverse complement strand
CAGTTGAAGTAACCAACTGCTATAATCGGGATCAATAGAGCGCATGTTGTTGATGAGCGGCAATTGAGTGAAAAGCTGCCATTGTTGTGAGTATTTAATGCAACTCTCTACGATGTCTGTTCTTGTACCATGAGGGATGATAGGGAGACACTGTCGAAAGTCTCCTCCCAGAACAATGACTTTACCTCCAAAAGGTGTTTTATTTTTCTTAGAGATATCTGTTGTCATGAGATCCTGTAAAAGTTGATCTATGACATGCACTGCATATTTTGATAACATAGTTGACTCGTCAATAATGAAAAGTTTTGTACTTTTGAAATGTTGTGCAGCATCAGTATCATTTTTAATTCTGGAAACCCATGTTTCATTGTTTGGAATTGGTATTCCGTAAAGCGAATGAATGGTTCTTCCTCCTTGCAGTAAGTTAGCTGCAATCCCTGTACTGGCTGCAGGTGAGACAATTTCTCCTTCTCCTCTTAGTTCATGAATTAATAAATCATAGAGGTATGTTTTCCCACTGCCACCTGGACCGTCGATGAAAAAGCACTTAGGTTGTAGACTAGGGATGAGCGAGTCTACTCGCTAGGACTCGTTACTCGGCGATTCTTAAGGGACTCGCTGGACTCGGGAATCGGCGAGTCTTTTAGCGAATACTCGCTCAGTAACGAGTCCAATGCAAGTGAATGGCAATCTTAGTTTTGTCATAGTTTACTTTCTCTCACTCGCTAGACTCGCTAGACTCGCTCTATCACATCGCTATATAGCTTGAATCTCCCCAAACAGCAGCGAGTCTGAGCGAGTCTACGAGTCCGAATCCTAGCGAGTCTGCGATTCCGAGTCCTGTATTCTCTATTCGGGACTCGCGAATCCAGAATCTTTTATGTTACTAGTCAGCATTGCGTGTTAGGTCAGAAAACTTGTGAAGATAGCCAATCATAGTCAGTAATGGCATAGCAGCTTTGGTTGTGTCAGGACTATGATTGGCTGCTGTCCATCGTGATGCCTATGTCATCTATGACAAGGCAAGGCAGTATATAAGGCTTGCCCCCGCCATTTTGGGCACATTGCTGAGAAGAGCTGACCTAGTGCAGGGAGACTTGGAGCAGATCTAGGGACAGTTAGGCAGTGTAGGAGTCACATATAACCCAAAAGTTCTTTTCAGAACTAACAGGACGCAGTGTAGGAGTCAAGATTCCTCACACATAACCCAAAAGTTCTTTTCAGAACTACCAGGACGGAGGATTGCTGTACAGGACTGTAAGGAAGGGAGATAGGAGCAGCCTTACAGTGAATCCAGCACCATCCTCATAGCTTAGTTCACCCAGCTTTCCGCAGAGCTGTAATCCTAAGCTTTTTCTTATTTTTGGCACTAGTCTACCAAATAATTTTGGTGCCATTTTTCCACAAAAAATTTCCTGTGCCAGTGCGTAGCTGTACGGTGTCCTGCCTGCAGCTCGCACGGTACTTGTAAACTTGCACGCAGCCAGCACCGCAGCCTAAGTGTGCCTGGTTCTGCGTACTAAACAATTTTTTCCTGTGCCAGTGCGTAGCTGTACGGTGTCCTGCCTGCAGCTCGCACGGTACTTGTAAACTTGCACGCAGCCAGCACCGCAGCCTAAGTGTGCCTGGTTCTGCGTACTAAACAATTTTTTCCTGTGCCAGTGCGTAGCTGTACGGTGTCCTGCCTGCAGCTCGCACGGTACTTGTAAACTTGCACGCAGCCAGCACCGCAGCCTAAGTGTGCCTGGTTCTGCGTACTAAACAATTTTTTCCTGTGCCAGTGCGTAGCTGTACGGTGTCCTGCCTGCAGCTCGCACGGTACTTGTAAACTTGCACGCAGCCAGCACCGCAGCCTAAGTGTGCCTGGTTCTGCGTACTAAACAATTTTTTCCTGTGCCAGTGCGTAGCTGTACGGTGTCCTGCCTGCAGCTCGCACGGTACTTGTAAACTTGCACGCAGCCAGCACCGCAGCCTAAGTGTGCCTGGTTCTGCGTACTAAACAATTTTTTCCTGTGCCAGTGCGTAGCTGTACGGTGTCCTGCCTGCAGCTCGCACGGTACTTGTAAACTTGCACGCAGCCAGCACCGCAGCCTAAGTGTGCCTGGTTCTGCGTACTAAACAATTTTTTCCTGTGCCAGTGCGTAGCTGTACGGTGTCCTGCCTGCAGCTCGCACGGTACTTGTAAACTTGCACGCAGCCAGCACCGCAGCCTAAGTGTGCCTGGTTCTGCGTACTAAACAATTTTTTCCTGTGCCAGTGCGTAGCTGTACGGTGTCCTGCCTGCAGCTCGCACGGTACTTGTAAACTTGCACGCAGCCAGCACCGCAGCCTAAGTGTGCCTGGTTCTGCGTACTAAACAATTTTTTCCTGTGCCAGTGCGTAGCTGTACGGTGTCCTGCCTGCAGCTCGCACGGTACTTGTAAACTTGCACGCAGCCAGCACCGCAGCCTAAGTGTGCCTGGTTCTGCGTACTAAACAATTTTTTCCTGTGCCAGTGCGTAGCTGTACGGTGTCCTGCCTGCAGCTCGCACGGTACTTGTAAACTTGCACGCAGCCAGCACCGCAGCCTAAGTGTGCCTGGTTCTGCGTACTAAACAATTTTTTCCTGTGCCAGTGCGTAGCTGTACGGTGTCCTGCCTGCAGCTCGCACGGTACTTGTAAACTTGCACGCAGCCAGCACCGCAGCCTAAGTGTGCCTGGTTCTGCGTACTAAACAATTTTTTCCTGTGCCAGTGCGTAGCTGTACGGTGTCCTGCCTGCAGCTCGCACGGTACTTGTAAACTTGCACGCAGCCAGCACCGCAGCCTAAGTGTGCCTGGTTCTGCGTACTAAACAATTTTTTCCTGTGCCAGT
Source organism: Allobates femoralis (assembly GCA_033576535.1). NCBI lineage: Eukaryota > Metazoa > Chordata > Amphibia > Anura > Aromobatidae > Allobates > Allobates femoralis. Next base: position 162,209,075 of record JARQOC010000002.1, on the reverse strand, counting down.
GCGTAGCTGTACGGTGTCCTGCCTGCAGCTCGCACGGTACTTGTAAACTTGCACGCAGCCAGCACCGCAGCCTAAGTGTGCCTGGTTCTGCGTACTAAACAATTTTTTCCTGTGCCAGTGCGTAGCTGTACGGTGTCCTGCCTGCAGCTCGCACGGTACTTGTAAACTTGCACGCAGCCAGCACCGCAGCCTAAGTGTGCCTGGTTCTGCGTACTAAACAATTTTTTCCTGTGCCAGTGCGTAGCTGTACGGTGTCCTGCCTGCAGCTCGCACGGTACTTGTAAACTTGCACGCAGCCAGCACCGCAGCCTAAGTGTGCCTGGTTCTGCGTACTAAACAATTTTTTCCTGTGCCAGTGCGTAGCTGTACGGTGTCCTGCCTGCAGCTCGCACGGTACTTGTAAACTTGCACGCAGCCAGCACCGCAGCCTAAGTGTGCCTGGTTCTGCGTACTAAACAATTTTTTCCTGTGCCAGTGCGTAGCTGTACGGTGTCCTACCTGCAGCTCGCACGGTACTTGTAAACTTGCACGCAGCCAGCACCGCAGCCTAAGTGTGCCTGGTTCTGCGTACTAAACAATTTTTTCCTGTGCCAGTGCGTAGCTGTACGGTGTCCTGCCTGCAGCTCGCACGGTACTTGTAAACTTGCACGCAGCCAGCACCGCAGCCTAAGTGTGCCTGGTTCTGCGTACTAAACAATTTTTTCCTGTGCCAGTGCGTAGCTGTACGGTGTCCTGCCTGCAGCTCGCACGGTACCTTCCATCTCTCTAAAAATATCTTAGCCTCTAGTGTGTACCTTTCACGAAATAGTACCTGCTACTTGTTTTACAAGCCCCCAGAAAGCCACCAGAAATTACAAAATGTCACACAAAAAACCAAATCCCAAAAAAAGTCTTGCTAAGGGACAGGGACGAGGTACAGGCATTGGTAGTCGTGGCCAACTATCCACCAGTTCGGGCAGACAGACGAGGATTGATCGATCGTTCCTCCTGTCTAACTTTCCCCGTCAGGAAAGTAAACGAGTATTGAGGCCGGAAGACGAACAGCATCTAACGTCTTGGCTGGCAGACAAGACCTCAACAACAGGTTCTTGCAGCACTCAAGGTTCCTTGAGCACTGTATCTACTGTTGGTACATACCATGCTGGGTCATCTAATCCACAACCTCTTCACAGTTCCTCAGACCAACAGCAGCCCCATGAAAATGTTGACACAGACATGGGTCACTCAGATGACTTATTTGGTACATATAATCCTTTACATGAATCCGGTTTGCCAGACTCCGTAGTAGATGAGATACTTGATGAAGAATTGTCCACTCATGGACAAGTTTTAGAGACACCCCGGCCACATGAACGTGTCTTTCAGCAAAGTCTTAGACCGTCTCAGGAGTTGGAGGATGATGATGATGAGACAGTGACACACTTGTCATCTGGGGAGCAAAATCTATCTTGTTATCGGGAAGATTTAGAAGAGGAAGGGGTTGATGATGAGACAACTGATCCCACGTGGAATGTTGCGATGCAGAGCCAGCAGAGCAGCACGGAGGAAGAAAGTGTGTATGTCCCACCAACAAAGGCAGCAAGGCCGACTCCTCCCACCAGAACTGAAAGAGTCACCACTGTTGCCCAAAATGTGTCCACTGTGGCTCAAAATTTGTCAACTGTTGGACAAAATGTCTCAAATGTGGGCCTCAGTAATCCCTCAGGGAGTACAGTCAAGCCTAGAGGTCGGTCAGCCACTGTGTGGAAATTTTTTAAAGATGGGCCTTCTCAAGAAAATGTGGTCATCTGTACCATCTGCCATGCAAGGCTCAGCAGAGGCCACGGGAAAGGAAACCAGAGCACCAGCAGTATGCGGAAGCACATGGCTGGTCAGCACCCTATTCAGTGGTCAAAAGTGCAGCCTTCCACAACAGTGTCATCTGACCCAAAGACTGCGACGGTAACTCAGATACGTCCGTCACAATCAAGTGTTGCTGAAGCTGGTCCAGCTCATATGTACTCATCACAAGCAGCGGTTGCAGAGAGACTGAACACGAGTGCAGACAGTTGTCGGTCAGCAACATCGTTACAGTTATCAGTGACACAGCTGTACGAAAGGAAGCAGAAATACCACTCTTCCCACCCATTAGCCAAAAAAATAAATGCCCAGATAGCTAAGTTGTTAGCAGTCGAGATGTTGCCGTTTAGGCTTGTGGGTACAGACTCTTTCCGTGAGCTTTTGGCTGTGGCAGTACCACGCTACTCGGTTCCAAGCCGCCACTACTTTTCACGTTGTGCCGTCCCCGCGTTACATGAGCATGTCATTAACAACCTCAAGCGTGCCCTCACCAACGCTGTAACCGGGAAAGTACACCTTACTACGGACACGTGGACAAGCAGTTCAGGACAGGGCCGGTACATCTCGCTCACCGCGCATTGGATCAACGTTGTGGAGAGTGTGCCAAACGATGTTAGTGTTACATCAAACATCCTACCCACGCCACGGATAGCTGGCACAACCTCATTCAGGGTCTCTGCATCATCCTATATGTCCACTACCCCATCTTCCGCTTCCTCGACCAATCCTCAATTGCCCTCAACATCACGGCCAAGTTGGGAGGTTTGCTGCAGTGCTTCAGCAAGACGCCAACAGGCTCTGCTGAAGCTGATCTGTTTAGGTCACACACCGCACACTGCAGTAGAGCTGTTGAAAGGTCTGAAGGAACAGACAGATGAGTGGCTATCCCCACTCCAACTGCAGACCGGTCTCGTGGTGAGCGACAATGGTCGTAACCTAGTGGCTGCACTAAAGCTCGGAAACCTTGTGCACGTGCCTTGCATGGCTCACGTGCTGAATCTGGTAGTGCAGAAATTCCTGCGTACATACCCAGAGCTATGTGACCTACTGGAGAAGGTGCGTCGACTTTGTGCACATTTTCGTCATTCGTCAACAGCGGTTGGAAAACTTTCATTGCTTCAAAAGCAATTGAATTTGCCCAACCACAGACTCATTTGTGACATGCCGACACGATGGAACTCTACATTCCATATGTTATCGAGGATCAATGAGCAGCAGAGGGCAATATCCGAGTATCAGTTGCAACATGCCCGTCAGACCGGCAGTCAGCCACGACATATTAGTACAATGGAGTGGGTGTGGATCGCTGACACATCTGAGGTTCTTGATAATTTTGACTACTGCACAAAACTGGTGAGCGGTGATCAGTCCATCATCAGTGTCACTATACCCATGCTGTGTCTGCTGAAAGAGTCCCTCATTAATCAGAAAAATGAAGCATTGAGAGCCCAGCAGATGGCTATGGAGCCAGATTTAAACAGCGCAGTACCTAGCCAGCAAAGCCAGTATGACCAGGCAACAATGGCTCCTGAGGAGGAACAGGAGCAAGACGATGAAGAGGATTCATTTTTTGTTGGTGCCGATGTCAACCCAGATGGTACTCAGAACCCCAGCTTTGTGTCTGTCCACCATGGGTGGCCTGGAGAGGAGGAGGCGGAGACAGACTTTGCGGATACAATGGGTATTGAACATCGTTCTGAGGACACTGAAGACATGACTCTATGCAGCTTAGGACACATGGCTGACTTCATGTTGACTTGTCTGCTAGAAGACCCACGAGTGATTAACATATTGCACAACGACCTCTACTGGTTGGCCACCTTTCTGGACCCACGTTATAAAGATAAATTCACCTCACTGCTGTTTCAGTCACCACGTGGCTTGACAATTGACTATTTCAAGAGGGTTCTTGTGGATAATATGCTTCGAATATCACCGTCAGACAACACTCTGCCCATGGTTAGCAACTCTGTGCAACAGCAGCCTTTGGTCGGGGCACAATCATCCACGCTGTCCAGAAGAGATGCTGGAAAGATGTCCGCAAAGTGGGCTATGTTCAATAAGCCATCGAACCTGCAGCGCCATGTTGCTCCAGTAACCATCTCTCGGAGACAGAAACTTACCAACATGGTACAAGAATACTTAAGTGACAGTACCTGCTTCCTGACTGATGCCGCAGTCCCGTTTAATTACTGGGTCTCCAAGCTCCACACTTGGACAGAGCTCTCGTTGTATGCCTTGGAGGTGCTGGCATGCCCTGCAGCTAGTGTGACATCAGAGCGGGTTTTCAGTGCCGCTGGGGGTATCATAACTGATACCAGGACACGTCTTACTCCCGAGAATGCAGACAGGCTTACTCTAATTAAGTTTAATAGGAACTGGATTTCACAAGACTTCTTGAGCCCTGAAGACGACAGTACTCAGAGCTGAAGTGCCACGTTCAACATCAATATGATATAATTAATCATTGTATTATATTGTGTCTTTTTGGTACAAGCAGTATGTACAAGACAAGTAACGATTAGTGTAACCATGTTCCTGCAACCTGTTAATGAGGCTGCTTCATCTTAAACCAACACTATACCTTAACTTCGGTTTCATTAACCATCACAACACCTTTTGACCAAGAATCAAACTTTATTTTCTGTTACCAAACATTTAAAAGCCCCTTGGGCTAATTTTTGGAGCCACCCAGGCTAACAAGTTTATCATGGCCCTTAGGCCTGCATTTATACCCAAAATGCAAAACAGCCCCTTGGGCTAATTTTTGGAGCCACCCAGGCTAACAAGTTTATCATGGCCCTTAGGCCTGCATTTACACTCAAAATGCCAAACAGCCCCTTGGGCTAATTTTTGGAGCCACCCAGGCTAACAAGTTTATCATGGCCCTTAGGCCTGCATTTATACCCAAAATGCAAAACAGCCCCTTGGGCTAATTTTTGGAGCCACCCAGGCTAACAAGTTTATCATGGCCCTTAGGCCTGCATTTACACTCAAAATGCCAAACAGCCCCTTGGGCTAATTTTTCGAGCCACCCAGGCTAACAAGTTTATCATGGCCCTTAGGCCTGCATTTATACTCAAAATGCAAAACAGCCCCTTGGGCTAATTTTTGGAGCCACCCAGGCTAACAAGTTTATCATGGCCCTTAGGCCTGCATTTACACTCAAAATGCCAAACAGCCCCTTGGGCTAATTTTTCGAGCCACCCAGGCTAACAAGTTTATCATGGCCCTTAGGCCTGCATTTATACTCAAAATGCAAAACAGCCCCTTGGGCTAATTTTTGGAGCCACCCAGGCTAACAAGTTTATCATGGCCCTTAGGCCTGCATTTACACTCAAAATGCCAAACAGCCCCTTGGGCTAATTTTTGGAGCCACCCAGGCTAACAAGTTTATCATGGCCCTTAGGCCTGCATTTATACCCAAAATGCAAAACAGCCCCTTGGGCTAATTTTTGGAGCCACCCAGCCTAACAAGCTTATCATGGCCCTTAGGCCTGCATTTACACTCAAAATGCCAAACAGCCCCTTGGGCTAATTTTTGGAGCCACCCAGGCTAACAAGTTTATCATGGCCCTTAGGCCTGCATTTACACTCAAAATGCAAAACAGCCCCTTGGGCTAATTTATGGAGCCACCCAGGCTAACAAGCTTATCATGGCCCTTAGGCCTGCATTTATACTCAAAATGCAAAACAGCCCCTTGGGCTAATTTTTGGAGCCACCCAGGCTAACAAGTTTATCATGGCCCTTAGGCCTGCATTTACACTCAAAATGCCAAACAGCCCCTTGGGCTAATTTTTGGAGCCACCCAGGCTAACAAGTTTATCATGGCCCTTAGGCCTGCATTTATACCCAAAATGCAAAACAGCCCCTTGGGCTAATTTTTGGAGCCACCCAGGCTAACAAGCTTATCATGGCCCTTAGGCCTGCATTTACACTCAAAATGCCAAACAGCCCCTTGGGCTTATTTATGGAGCCACCCAGGCTAAGAAGGTTATCATGGCCGGTAGGCATGCATTTATACCCAATTTTCCAAAGAGCCCCTTGGGTAAATTTTTTGAGGCAACAAGCCTATACCTGCATCGAATATGTTGCTTCTCCGATGCTCTCAAGACAAGCAAGACTATAGTATGGGCCACGCTCCCTCTTCTATATCTAAAAAGAGTTGATCAAGCCCATTGGGCTAATTTTTTGAGGCACCCAGCCTAAGAAGCTTATCATGGCCATTTGGCCTGCATTTATACTCAAAATGCCAAACAGCCCCTTGGGCAAAATTTTGGAGCCACCCAGGCTAACAAGCTTATCATGGCCGGTAGGCCTGCATTTATACCCAATTTTCCAAACAACCCCTTGGGCTAATTGTTTGAGGCAACAAGCCTATGCCTGCATCGAAGACGTTGCTTGTACTATGATCCTGCTGTAGCCTGGCGAAGGGTCCCACTGTACGCTACGGAGATAACGCATAGACGTTGTGTGTTGCAAGTAGACGTCCCAGCCTCTCGCATCTGTGTTCCTAGTGTTGTTGACATACTGAGTCATTAAGTAACCCCCCCCAAACACAGGCACTATTTCTTTGTTAGCAACATTGGTATGTGCAGTAATGATTTTACACGTACTAACCAAGGTGCCCTCATGCGCCATGCAGGCCGTAAAGTACTTGCTAATGATGATGACTTTAAGGCCACCCACAAAACAACCTACACATCCATTCCCTGAAAAAAGACAGACACAAAGCATTTGTTTTGAAAACCTGTATTATTATGCCTTAATGGCAAAGATGTCATATTTTTTTTTTTTTTTTTGCTTTCGAAAAGCAAGGAAAAAAATGAGAAATAAACATATAAACAATAAACATGTCAAAAGTGCAAACATGCACTATTTACATTAAAAAAAAAACCTACATCTGGTGGTAGGTGGGAACATTGTGTGGGGTAGCCTCTACCCCGCCACCATCACCCTGGTCATGGAGGATGTCCAGGGCCCCATGGATAGCCTCCCCCACTGCTTCTAACCCTGTAGGTTGGGTCACCTGGGCCGGTCTCTCAAAATGGCGTTGGGTTGGAAGGTCCATGTTGGTTGGCCAGAAAGGTTGGTACGGCCTCTGGGTCGCCACATAGCTGTCCCGCCGTGGTGTGTGCCTGTCCAGAATGTTTGCACCAGATTGCTGCCACCCCTCCAAATATGAAAAGACCTGGGCAGGGTGGTTTGGAGGGCGACATGCATCGATGACAATATGTATTGCTGACCATGCCCGCAGTCGTCTCTCGAATGGGATGTCATCCAAGAACGGTAGGAGACTGCGGGCAAAGTCAGCATTACTTTGTGCTCGATTTTCTGGCCCTGCAACAACCTCCTCTGGCGGGCGGACATGCCCCAAAGCTGGGGTTGGTGCTGGTGGCGGCGGTGGTGGTGGTGTTGGTGCTGGTGGCGGCGGTGGTGGTGTTGGTTCTGGTGGCGGCGGTGGTGGTGTTGCTGCTGCTGGTGGCGGCGGTGGTGGTGGTGCTGGTGCTGCTGGCGGCGGTGGTGGTGTTGCTGCTGCTGGTGGCGGCGGTGGTGGTGGTGCTGGTGCTGGTGGCGGCGGTGGTGGTGGTGTTGGTGGTGCTGGTGGCGGCGGCGGTGGTGGTGGCGCCGGCCGTGGTGGTGGTGGTGGGTGTTCTCCACGCCGCCTTCTGTTTGGCGGTGGAGGGTTCACAGCACGCCGCCCTCTGTAGTAAGCTTCTCTGTGGGTAAAGTAAAAAAAAATTTGGTGAATGCATTGCATTTGGAAACAAAAACATAGGTCAAACATTAAGTTGCACGCTTTTTAGACTCTGTGTATCTGTGTATTATTAATCAGATATTTGTTATTATTATGAAAGAATAACCAACTGTACATAACATAAAGGAATACGTGACTTTCTTTGCTAATTCCATACTAATACATAATTTTTCACCCCCTGATTAACACCCACCCCCCCCCCATCCCATCTAATCTAGACGATCAATAACACCAATGGTTCACATGAAAAAAAAAAAGGCCCCCTGACTTCACTTTTTACTTGACATACTTAATTCACAAAACTTTTAGCTTATATCATCTATATAAAGCAGGGAAGGGGTTGAAAGGTATACAATATATATATATATAATCTATTTATATAATCGGGAGTTTGAAATTCCGGCACTGTAGCCTAATCCCAAACTCCTTAGCGTCACTGCGAGCGGAGACGCGTATGCGCCTTCGCGAGCCGCAGACGCTTAACTCACACAGCCGCTATAGCGTTTTCTCTAGCGGCCTCGCGCCCTCCGCTCACAGCAAGACCTGCGCCCCTCACAGCGCCCAATCCGCCCCGGCATGCTGGCATTTGTACTTCCCCCGTCTGTGCACCCACAGGTCTTAGCAGATCACTGATGCTGACAGCGGGGGGGACAACACAGACAATCAAATCAGGAGGAGGTCAGTGTCAGGAGGAGATGACAGACGCCCGCCGGGGCCTGTGACACTGCAGAGGTCACAGCGGGGCTGTGTGTGCGGACAACGGGGAGGCCGGGGGCTACGGACGTACCGGACACGTCCTCTGCTCCTGGAGATGTGCCGCGGTTCCGCGCTCGCAGCGTATCTGACGCTGGAGCCGCGCTCACCACGCCCACACCACGCCCTCTGCCAAACAACCCACACCTCTCACTAACCTCCTGCAGCTAACCACACCCCATGTTTACCTTTGCCATGATGTCATTTAGCTGCGGCCGCTATCTTTAATAAGGTCAGAAATGATGGCAGTAATCGGATCTCTGCTCCCTCTAGCACGCCCCAACACTGTAGCACCATCTATTAACCCTATTCTCATCACCTATATACTCTGCTACCCACTGAGCCGCCTGTATACTCTGCTACCCACAGACCCGCCTGTATACTCTGCTACCCACAGACCCGCCTGTATACTCTGCTACCCACAGAGCCGTCTTTATACTCTGCTACCCACAGACCCGCCTGTATACTCTGCTACCCACAGAGCCGTCTTTATACTCTGCTACCTCAGACCCGCCTGTATACTCTGCTACCCACAGACCCGCCTGTATACTCTGCTACCTCAGACCCGCCTGTATACTCTGCTACCCACAGAGCCAAAATGGAAACTAATGTATATATTTATAAATAATACTAAATGTACACAACAGTGCTGCAGATACATACCTTGGCATAGCGGCCACCGGGTGAAGGAAGGACAGCCGGTCATAAAAGTGGTAGTGGTTGAGCAATGGAGCGGCTCCCGGTTGTCTCTCTGAGTACTGCCGGTACTGCTTCTTATGCTGGTCCCGGCAGCTCCTCCACCGTTTTTTAAGATGGTCAACTGTGAAATGATTTGAAACCGGCTTTAGAGATGTGTAATATTTGAAAAAACAAAAGTATGTGTACAAATCAACAATAACATTTTATTCATTTTGTGTGTGTAATGTGTATACAAGGCACAGTGACACGACAGTGTGGAACATCATCAACAGCATTACGGACATTGAGCTCACGTGGCCACAATCACAAATGAGGCAGGACACATGTCAACGCATAGAGAATGTAATAGTGCGGGCACCAGACTCTGGTCATTAGTGGTATTTATATACACCCAACCCCTTGGCCGAAAGAGCCAGGAGGATAAGACATTAAACTCATTGTACTGTTGTGACCCCATCCAAATATAGGCAACTATGCGGTGGAGCATGATAACACATTCAGGGTCCTGTATACCCTGCTATGGGGGCCCTGTATTCCCACTGCTGGGGGCCCTGTAAACCCACTGGGCCACTGTCTACCCACTGCTGGGGGCCCTGTATACCCACTGCTGGGGGGGCCTGTACACACACTGAGGGCCCTGTATACAGGGACTGACTGGCACCCTACAGTTTGGGTCGCAACCCTCCCTCACTGGCCCGACACAGGTGAGGACGGGGGGTGGGGGGGGGTGATGACTGGCGGCCGCCTCACAGTCACCGCAGCTCCCGCATTATCCTATGGCTCGCTCCCAGCCGCAGCCTCGCGCTCCTCACAGCCGCTCGCTAACAGTCGCAGCCGCACGCCACTCACAGACGCTCACTCCCGGACGCAGCCGCGTGCTGATGACGTCATCGCGCGGCCAGGAGCTTCCGTTTCCGCCTGCTGCTTCAGGGACATGCGGATTATTCATGCTCCTGCAGCCGCATGACCCGTGGCACCTGGGCCAGTCCGCCCCTGCCTGTATACGACAATATGGGGGCATGTATACCCAGCTGGGGGCCTGTATACTCTGCAGGGGGAGGTGTATACTCTGCTGGGGGGCTGTCTACCAGTGATAGCCGCTGTATACCAGGATGGCGGTGAATATGTTTTCATAGTTTTTCGGGGCAAAAATAGGGGGTCGGCTTATACACGGGTCGGCTTATACACGAGTATATATACAGTAAATGCAATATATAACGTGTGAACTCATTTAACTTACTTAGATTGCTCTGTTCCTCATGGTCACTCCGATGGAACGCAGGGAACATCTCTTGGGCGATCTCTCTCCAGGCTGTATTAATAAGGGTCGTATCCCCATACTCAGGATCTGTAGGGAGCCATAGAAATGGACGAGCCTCCACAAGTGCAATAAGACGCAGCGTGTTCACCGTGCCACGTCCTGCTGCCATGATTGCACTGATGAACGGATCGCTCTGTGTGTGCCCCTGTCAGCGCGACTCGCTTCCTGTTTCCTTAAACCATAGTGTGTGCTGGAGAATCCCTTCCCTCGCAGCATCGGCTACAAGCCTCAAAATAAGAGAAAAACCAGCGAGTTTGGACTCGCACACTTTCAGAGACACATCAGCGAGTTGTAAATGTCATTATTCGCTATTACTCGGGTCCCTATTCATTAACATTGGACTCGCTGGACTCGCAACGAGTCCCGAGTCCTTGACTCGGACTCGTTGGGGTCTTGCGATTCCGAGTCTTTTCGGACTCGCTCATCCCTATTGTAGACTTCTATCTTCTAAAGCTTGATGTATAGCATTATAGGCTAAAAGTTGTTGGTCATTTAAAGTAGCTTTCATTTCCCAAGCTCTTCTTAACTCGTCATCCTTGTTGTATTGTGGGCGGATTTGTGGTTTTCTTTTGGGGCGTGGTAGATTAAAATCAGTAAAACTTTTGGCATGAAATTTTAAAACATTTTGGACATCTGTCATTGCATATCCTTCATAATTCTCACACTCCTCAGTGTTGGAGTGGTATGCATAGCAGTAGCCTTGTATGAAGTCTTGTTTAAATTCTTGCCACAACTCCAACGGATGTACGGGAGGACCAAAAATACATATATATGCAAACATATCACGAAGCTTTGCAGCCATGTTTAGAACACAGGCATCCAATAAAGTATTTTTCCAAACACTATCATCGAATAGCAATCCAAGGGCTAATGCCGCCTCTTTAAAAGTTGGGTATGTGACTTCATTGACAGTTTTAATGTTGTTAAAACTTGTTGCTCCTTTGACATGCAGTAACAACAACCTTAAATAGTACTGTTCTTGTTCTTTCATACTGACAGTATACATTCTTCCAATCACTGAAGCACCTCCTCGCTTTCTAATTTCCCATGAACCTTCTTTCCAAACATAGTGCTCAGGAATTTGGCGGTGGAAGTAATCATGAGCATGTGGGTCATTCTCATTGAGCTCAAAGTAGGCCATAAGAGTGGATTTTCTGTGCATTGTGTAACTGATGTTGTCAACAGAGTCATTCTCATGAAAATATAGTGGTTGAGAATGTGGGAGATGTACCGCAAGGCGAATAATGCTGTGAGATTGTCTATGCATTGGGTAAGCAAAGATTCGCCAAGCTGCCTCCGGTGCACTTACATACCTTGAATCCATGAATTGGTGTGTTTCATCATGTTGGATGTTGGTTTGACAAATTTCCAGATTGGCTTTATCATGTCCTTTGTAGACATATTTGAATAGGTATTTAACACTTTGAATGGAAGCACATACTTCCACATTAATATGACATTTGTATTTTAATAGTAGGAAAGGGTTATAGGGAACAACCCAAGAATTATCAATCATCTTGGAATGGTGTGGAAAGGATGGTCCTAAATTTCTTTGATAAGTAGGATAGGCATCCTTAGTTATGACTGTTTTCGGCTGGAATTTTTTTGGAAAAGCTTTTTTACACTTTCCAAGATCCATACAGGGCGAATTGGGGTTGTGTTGCCCATGAATCATGTGTTGCATCACAATTTGATGGAGCAGAGGGTAGTACGCAGGATCGGGAATTTCAGCCCACACTGTATTGTCTACTTCAACCTCAGTTCTTAATTTGGAATTGGTATGTAGAATAATCAAATGTGAGCATGTGGTAGGCCACGCTTTTGAAATTCAATGACATGAACCATTGCACAAACTTTGCCAAATAATCCGCTGTTAATGTCTTTTAATAGGGCTTCAAGTTTAATTCTGAAGACACGGGCCACTAAATCAGGTCTATGTTCCACATGCTGCCATGGTTCTAAATTGTTTATAATCTCACTCCATTCTGGATTACAGGTCATGGTTACAAAAAGATCCGGTCATCCAAATTTAGTTACAATAGCCATGGCATCTTGATATCGTTGCTGCATGTTTCTTGGACTGCCTTCAAAGGAAGATGGTAAAATGACCGTCTTGCCAATGGGGATACCTTTTTCTATAGATTTTTTCTGTAGATGTTCTTGGAGTACACAGTAATCCTCCACTTTTAAATCCTTTTGGTGCTGACGAATAAAATTTAGGCGATTAGCCTCGATCTTCACATACGCATCCACTAAGTACTGCTGTGTTAGTTTGCCACCATTTAGGACAGGATTGAACTTATTATGTACAGACAGCAAATAGCAGTAATATTGAAGTTGTGTAACCCTGCGTGGACTTTGGCCTTGATGCTTGAGTCCCTCATGCCAGCCTTGTTCTCCATGAGGAAAAATAAGGGATAGAGTAATGCATCTAAATTGCTATGTAGAATACTGACTTGCTGTGTTTTAGGGGCCAAGGGGTTATTTGGGTCAGATTTCAAATGAATTAAAATGTCTCTATTGAATGGTGGCTCTCCATTGTCATTTTCAAAAACCACAGCGACTTCATTCACAGTAGGATTGTTATACCGTCTTGGGTCTTGATGTCTATCTTGTTTAATGGCCATGGTTATATTTGGCATGACGGTGCCATTTTCTACTGCCTTCTGTTGTTCCTCTAATTCAACGTCACGTAGCATTTTGTAGGCCGAAACAAAGGGATTAATATTATCCAATTGAAGAGCAATGATACTCATCAACGTAGGATGACATTTTAAATTTTCGGGAGACTGTAGCCGTTGTTCAATAGCGCTTGCAGTATCCAAAATGTACAGTTGTGCATAAGCTGGAACTTGATCTTGAGCGGGATGGAGTGTTCCAGTGCGATGATAAATTTGCCCATGAATACGGAAACAGTAAGGGCCGTGTCCAGGTGGTGGAGAAACATTGGCACCCATGGAGGCAAAAGCAAAAGAACTATTAATGCTCCGGATGTTCTCTATGAGATTTTTGCTATATTCACTCTGTCCTTTGAGCAAACGTTGGAAGACCCCAGGGTATTGAGGTAAGGGTACCTTGACTTTTCCCTTGTGACAACAGAGAGTGAAATGTTGATCAGCTGGGCGTTCGGCCGAAAAATGTAGAGCTTGACAATGTTCACATACGAATTTCATGGGACCACAGCTATGTTCTAAAATAGCAGTATCATCATCCGTAAAGCCCATAGGATTTAGAAGAAGAGTTGAAGGTAACAAAACCTGACGTTTTTTCTGTAAGCCTACATAGATCAGGCGTTGAATGGACGAACTGTCGACACTTTCAATAAATGAAGAAGTCGAAGGTAGATTCAACGCCGGCTCTTTAAATGTTGAAGTGGAAGCTGTCTGTTTGCGTAGTTGATGACGATATTTAGCAAGATGGGTCAAGCGGACTTGTTTAGACTTCGGAGACTCATTGCGTCTACGTGTCTGTAAAGCAGTTTTACGCTTCATAATATCACAGCGTTTGGTGTATGGCGTGTCTTCAGCACAGTGTTTGCGCTTACATGTGGCCTTGCGAGGTGGTAAAGGCTGTTCAGTAGGGGTTAATTGAGTAGAAGAAGAGATGGAAGCAGTATGATGGACAGACGGTTCTCCTAAGGGCATGACCTTTTGTTGTTTGCGTCTTTCACGCGCAGCCATCGCTTTTTTGGCCAATAGGTTGCTTCTTTCTTCCGAAGACTCTTTTGAAATGCGTCTTTTAAAAGCAGCCTTTGCATGATCCAACCGAAGGCGCCTATCTTTGGCGCTCTCCTCAGCACGCTTCTTGCGCATACATGCAGCATCCTTGGCCACATCAGCCTTGTTTTGTGCCTGTGAGCTCATGTTGGGCAGTAGGCAGTCTCCTAAGGGCATGACCTTTTGTTGTTTGCGTCTTTCACGCGCAGCCATCGCTTTTTTGGCCAATCGGTTGGTTCTTTCTTGCAAAGACTCTTTAGAAATGCGTCTCTTAAAAGCAGCCTTTGCATGATCCAACCGAAGGCGCCTATCTTCGGCGCTCTCCTCAGCACGCTTCTTGCGCATACGTGCAGCATCCTTGCCCACATCAGCCTTGTTTTGTGCCTATGAGCTCATGTTGGTCATTAGGCAGTGCAAAAGATGCAATATGAGCTACAGTAAGTTAGTTAAGGAAGCAATCAATAGTGAGTGTGTATAGATAGGCAATAGCAATAAAGTAATAGTGTGATTGTTGGCGAAAGAGTAAAATCAAAGTACACACTTATCGGTATTGACAATGAAGCAGTTACATATAGGTAGTGTAAGTAGGTGTAAATAGAAATGAGTGTGTGTTCCAATGACATAAAATGAGACTTGAAGGCAAGAGATATGGATCTAAGTAGCATATATAGGTAAAAATGTCACTGTAGCAATATATAACAGGTATAGAATGACTTAATGTCCCTGTGCCACAACTATAACCCACTGGGAAGTTAGACTAACATGCAAAGAGGTGTTAAAGGGGTTAATGTGTTAAAGACATTAGAACTACACAGTAATAATTTGGCAGTGTACCCCTAATTGGATAGAAGGTGTTAATGTACCCCTGGCAATACTACTACACACTCCTAAGTAGGAGTTAGATGGAAAATGGTATGTAAGGGGTTAAATTACCATTGGGATTACTACAACACACTCCAAAGTTGGAATTATATGGCAAATGGTATGTAAGGGGTTAATGTAGCACTGCTATTCTTACTACACAGTATGAAAGAGAAAAATAGTAAAAAAAAGGCATATAAGGGGTTAATGTCCAAATGCCATTAGTACTACCCATTGTTACATATGAATGTAATGGAAAATGAAATAGAAGGGGTTAATGTCATAGTGTTAATGCAATGAATGACTGTCCAATCGTTATGATTTGAAATATGTTATAGAAGGGGTTAATGAGTTAACTGGCCTTATTAATCTAAACTCTGCAGTTAAATGTTAATTCCAAAAAAGAGATCTTAGGTTATATTGTACTGAAAACGATCCGGACCTTGCTTCCTGACGTCCCTCATAAAGGATAAGGAAAGCAGGAATGATGTGTGAGGGAAATTTTCAAAATTTGCGGTGTAAAATGGCGGGGGCGATATTTGAATTCATAAAATGGCGGCAGGCGCAAGGCGATCTTCTGATTGTCCGCTGGCATTTTGCAGCGACCAATTAGAGAAGCAACTCGACGCACAGGAACAGCAGCATGTTGAATGTGTTAGAGTTAGACTTCATAGTGTGTAAAAAATGGCGCCTGCATTCAGATTAAGATCGTCTTTAGAGGAGGGGAGGAGTGAGCGTAGCGGAGATCATCGGCGCAGGGTTGCGGCAGAGTAGCGGAGATTAGCGGCACTCGGTGGGGCCAGCGTATCGGAGATGAGCGGTGTTGACTCAGCTCACCATAGCGGAAATCAATTGTGCTCATTGGGGGCTCCGGAGCGTAGATCAGTGGTGCTCAGTCTCTGCTCTGGAACGGAGAACAGCGTCGCTGGCTGCGATTAACAGAGCGGAGAGGAGCGTGGCTGTGTCCGGCTACCATAGCGTGCATCAGCGGCGCTTCTCTCCGGCCAGCGGTTGACATAGTAGAAAACATGCAGGACATTGTATTTCAAAAGTGGGGCTGGATGTGAGGCGCTGTGCTTATTGGTCGCGGCGCCTCACATCCGGCCGTGCAAATTGGCGGCATATTGAAAAAGGATATTTTAAGTTCAGGGTAGGATGCGGTCTTTTGATTGGGCGGCCGTAATTTCAAAAAGATAGCGCCGTGACTCTGATTGGTCAGCGGTCTGGTGGCGACCAAAGAGAGTGGCGAAAGCGCTATGGAGCTCAGCGGGGAGACGGCAGAGTTCTATGCCGAGGTACGTGGTTCTGTTTTCGGCCACGGCGCTGGGCTCTCGTCGGTCGGAGTAGTGAAGTGTGTAGCTCCGGCCCGCTGTTATCTCATTGGTCGGCGCAACTGACGGCGACCAATGAGAGTGCCCATAGCGGTACGGTGCTCTGGAGCTGAGCGCCAACTGGGTACGGCATGGAGCTCAGCGAGGAGACCGCTGAGCTCCGTGGCCAGGTATCTGGGCGTGTGTCCGGCCACCGCGTTCGGCGCTTGGAGCACTGAAGTGTGTGGGCGGTTGGAGCGGCGAAGTCTGTAACTGGGGGAAGAGCGAAGGTCTTTGGTCAGCTATATAGTGGTGGGTCCGGACATCGCCGCTCGGCGCTGCTTGCTAGTGCTGGGTCCGGACATCGGCGCTGCTTGGTAAGTGGGTCCTGCTCTTGGTCTGTGCCGATGTCTGTAGCTGGGGGAAGACCTTCGGTGTTCGGGCAGCTACCTTGGGGCTCCTGGCGGGGTTGAGGGGCGAGCAATGGGCGCTGCGCGGGCATTGGTCGAGCTGCGGGTGCAGGTCCGAGCAATGGCCGCTTCGCGGGCATAGCTCGGCAGGGTGTATGTGGGGCTTCTGGCGGGGTTCAGGGCTGAGCAATGGCCGCTCTGCGGGCATTGCTCGCGGGCGCAATGGGCGCTGCGCGGGCATTGCGATGGGCCGAGCAATGGCCGCTTCGCGGGCATTGCTCGGGCTGCTGTAACGACTCGTAACGCGGGCATTGCGAGTGAGTCGCGCGCCCACGAACAAAGCCACGGAAGTAGCGGCGTGTGCGAGGGAAGTCGCTACGACAATTATATAGTAGATTGGATAGAAGGTGTTAATGTACCCCTGGCAATACTACTACACACTCCTAAGTAGGAGTTAGATGTAAAATGGTATGTAAGGGGTTAAATTTCTATTGGGAGTACTACAACACATTCCAAAGTTGGAATAATATGGAATATGTGAGGGGTTAATGTACCACAGCCATTCTTACTACACAGTGTGAAAGAGAAAAATAGTACAAAAAGGCATATAAGGGGTTAATGTTCAAATGCCATTAGTACTACCCATTGTTAGATATGAATGTAATGGAAAATGAAAAAGAAGGGGTTAATATCATAGTGTTAATACAATGAAAGACTGTCCAATTGTTATGAATAGAAATTTGTTATAGAAGGGGTTAATGAGTTAACTGGCCTTATTAATCTAAACTGATAAGTTACATTTTAATACCAAAAAAGATATATTAGCTTATATTGTACTGATAACGATGCGGACCTTGCTTCCCGACGTCCCTCACAAAGGATGAGCAAAGCAGGAATGATGTGTGAGAAAAAAAATTCAAATTTCGCGGTGTAAAATGGCGGCCGCGAAATTTGAATTCCTAAAATGGCGGCAGGCGCGAGGCGATCTTCTGATTGGCCGCTGGCTCAAGGCGCCGACCAATCACAATAGCGGCGGCCGCAATGCCGCCATATTTGAAATACACTGACCACAGTGTATTTGAAGTATGGCGCCATAGAGCGCGGCGCTCTTCTGATTGGTCGCCGCGTTCAGCGCGCCGACCAATCAGAATACCGGCGCGCTGTATGGTGGCATGCTTCAAATACACTGTACTCAGTGTATTTCAAATATGGCGGCATAGCGGCCGCCGCTATTCTGATTGGTCGGCGCGCTGAAGGCGGCGACCAATCAGAAGAGCGCCGCGCTCTATGGCGCCATACTTCAAATACACTGTAGTCAGATATGGTGGCATAGCGCGCGGTGCTATTCTGATTGGTCGGCGCCTTCAGCGAAGCGGGCGTTACGAGTCGTTACAGCAGCCAGAGCAATGCCCGCGAAGCTCTTCGCAATGCCCGCTCAGCGCCCATTGCGCTGAACGCGGTGACCAATCAGAAGAGCGCCGTGCTCTATGGCGCCATACTTCAAATACACTGTAGTCAGTGTATTTCAAATATGGCGGCATTGCGGCTGCCGCTATTGTGATTGGTCGGCGCCTTGAGCCAGCGGCCAATCAGAAGATCGCCTCGCGCCTGCCGCCATTTTAGGAATTCAAATTTCGCGGCCGCCATTTTACACCGCGAAATTTGAAATATAATGGTTTGCACTAGAGACTGCTGTTCACTGGATTTGTTGACATCACAGGCACAACATTGGTTCCATATTTTGCGAACCAACTCCTCTAAAACAGGTAAATACAAACCTATGAAGCCACCTGTAAGTTTTGTCTGGCTCAAAATGGACTTCCCAAGCAACATCAGGGGCCAGGGATCCTGGATTTACTACTTGCCAGCAATAGGCCAATTCTGCATTAGTATACATCCAGCTATACAGCACTCCGTCATCTACAGCAAGCCAATCGAACTATCGCAACAGTTTCTGCCCTTAAGGCTTTAATTTTTGTCGCTCATCACTCTTAAGGCCCCGTTACACGGCTCAACATCGGGCTCAATATTGTTCAAAAGTGACGTGTTCAACGATGCTGAAACGACATCGTTAGTGCGTCGTTGCGTGTAACGAAATGATTCAACTACGATAATTAGTCAAGTTGAAGTTGACAGGTTTATGAACATGTTCAAAAACCTGACGATTTCAACTCAACCAACCTGCTGCATTGAACTGTGTGACATTGCGATAATGATGTCACGGACGACTTCGCCCATTCACACCAATGACCAGGGATCGTGTGCGGGGTTAGTGAACGATTCCTGCTCACAACATCGTTGGTGAGTTGTCCACGATATCTAGATGTGTGACATTTCACCAGCGATGTTGAATGGATCTCAAAAACGACCGCACGTCCACAAGAGCGCAGCCAACATCCCAACAACGTGGTCCCGTGTAACGGGGCCTTTAGGCCAAGAGATTGATCAGAGACAATTTTAAATCTGCATCTTACACCTGGACTCAATCATGTTAGGTCCTACCTAGTAGTGTGGAAATCTGAGTATCCACCCCACTTTAGCGGGCTACATTTACGAATACCGGCAACCATCTTAGATACAATATTTCTGTGTCTTTTAAATACTTATCTTTTGCTACCTTTGGGATTTTATGGGATACTCATGACAATGCATAAGCATTCTCATTCTCCCTCCCAGAACAAAACTGGATTTGGCAATTGAATTTCGACATTCTGGACATATACCTCTGTTCCAGGGCACCTAGTTTAGCATTTCCTAGGTGGGTAAGTGGATTATTGTAGTTCATGACCAGAACGTCTGAGACTATCAGGCAATTTTTTTGGTCATAGCCCAAACTAATGCCAACATCTCCAATTTGATAGAGCTATAATTTTCATAATTTCATTCTGTGTCTCTTAGAGGCCGACTTGCATATATTAGCATTACTAGCATTCACTTACATCCATCTTGCTCTTGGGCTAATACTTCCTCCAATCTGTGTAGGCTGTCATCATTATACAACTAAATGACGATCGAAGCATTCATATGCAAACAGGGGTACCTGAGTAAGGGCGTTCTGGATCTGATCAAACGCCTCTTGTTGTCTCTCAACCCATTAAAATGGCCTGGTTTTAGGCCCCCGACTAATGGCCCTAGTTTGGCAAAATTCTTCACGAATGGGTGGTAGTACCCAGCCAATCTCAAGAAGGTCTGCACCTCTCTAACAGTTTTGGGGATAGGCCAATTTTGAATGGCTTCAATTTTACTCTCTGCTGATTTGTCCCCCTCAGCTAACACAATATCACCCATATATTCAATCTGTCTGAGGAACAGATGACACATTTTGGGCTTAATTTTTAGCCCTGCATGTAGCAACGTCTGGAGTACTTGCTGAAGCTTCAGAAGATGATCTTTGAAAGTGTCTATAACTACAATCACATCATCAAGGTAAAACAGTACTGACGCAAAATTATATTCACCCAGACAATACTCCATCAGCCGTTAGAAAGTTCAAGGGGCATTAGTTAGGCAAAAGGGCATCTAATCAAACTCATATAGGCCCGTAGGAAGCATGAATGCTGTCTTTGCTCTAACTTTGGCGGCTACTGGGACCTGCCAGTATCCACTGGCCTGCCCCAGGGTAGAGAAGTATGTAGACTTGACATGCGCTAATAAATACTCCTCTATGCATGGATGGGAATTTCTTACTGTGTGTGCATTCAAATTTCTATAATCCACATGGAATGTGATAGTACCGTCTTTTTTCCAGACCAATACCACCGGAGCTGCCCAAGGCCTCTGACTTGGGTGAACACCCCCATTATCCAACATATGAGAAAACATGTTTTTCCCATCCTGGTATATTGTTGGTTGGATTTGATGGTACCTTTCCTGAATTGACGTGATGTCTCTGGTATTGATCTCATGCTCAATCCGGTTAGTAGGGCAGGGAATATGAGTGGTCCTTGCTTCCCTTTTAACAACTCCTCTGGGTTTCTTAGGCCCCACCTTGGACAATCCTGTCTCAAATTGTGCAAGTGTCTGGCAGTTCAGGCAGTGCCTCACATTTCAGCTGGGCCTCTAACAAAGGTCCTTTCATTCCAAATCCAAGGGGAATTCCCCTGCCCCCATCTCTCCCAAGACAGGTAACCTGAAGGAGGTGAAGGCACCAATGTACCTGGATAAACCTTGGATGGTCAATGGGGGTTTTCTATCTTTTCTTCTAACCACTCAATTGACTTCTGCATGCTGAATAGCTGTTCCTGCATCATGTCCTGAGGACCCTGTCCTTTTCCCACCACTTGAGTATAATTATGAGAAGTATCTCCTCTTATTTACATATAGCCAGCAATTGCCTCTTTTTGTATTTCCTCATAAGTTACATCGAGTCTCTACCACACTAGTGCAGTCAGCTCACCCCTTAAGATGTCATTCTGTTATCCCTACATAAAATTATCTCGTAAAGCGTGGTCTCCATCTAAAAGGGTCTCTTCAACCAACGTACTGTATATTTCTTTTGGACATCTCAATACAACTCCTTTAGCACGATAGCATATTGCATGAAATTTTCTCCAGCCCCTGAACTTGAGTGAACAGGAACAGCCTAACCCTTAAGTGTCCAGCGGTGGCTAAATAGTCAAAACACCCTTTTAGGAGCTCTATAATGTAGTCCACCATCTTATATCTCTCCTCTGACTTCAATAACACCTCCTTCCTGGCATTCGCCAGTAGAGCATTAAGCGCCACCTCTACCTGTACATCAGCATCGATTCTGTGCAGGGCAGTAACACTTTTCAGCTGCCTTATCCAATCTAGCAGCTGCAAATTGTAACCATCAAACTTCATAAAATATTTCAACAAAGCGCCAGGGAGAGCCCTAGAGGCCAAGGCACCGTCGTCCTCGTCAATGGTGAATACTGTATCCTGCTGTATATATAACCGGGGATATGTGGTTGAGTTGTATAACAGTTGCTGGGGTTAAGTTTACCGTTTAGTCCATATTTACTGTTAGACTTAAGAGGTTAATTTACATTTTCCTCCCCATAACAACAGATGCAAGTTTGATATAATGCTGTAAATCCTCTAATAGGATTTCTGTGATGTTTTTAATTCATTTACACCAATAAAGAAGAACATGAACTCGAGAAGTGGCATTGGGAATTCCTTGTTTTGTATTCGACCAGGTGGGAGCCAAACCACCACGCCCAATTACCTGAAAGTTTCGTGAGTAAATTATGGTCGAGCGGCCATTCCTTTTCCTCTACCCTACAATAACTGTATCCTGCTGACTACACCAAAATGTTATGACCCCCGGCAATGGAGGAGATCTGGACCCGTTTTAATACCAATGCCACTAACACTAAAGATGACCACCCAAACTGGTGGTTTAATAATAACAAAATTTATTATGTCAAACTCAGATCTGTTTTTATGGGGAGTAAATTAATCCTCTTAAGTCTAACAGTAAATGGACTAAACAATAAACTCATGCCCTGCAACTCTTATACAACCCAACCACATATCCCTGGTCCCAATAAGAGGGTGTCTTCCCTAGGGCGAACAATGCCTCTCCCTCTTCTAAATGTGTCCGTACCTAAACAGGGCTAGTTCCTATGGAGAAACCATGATATGTGACCTGTCTCCTAGTTCACAATCTTACCCCTACCAATTAATGCTCTAGATCCCAATGTTCCCTATTAGAGCTGTGCAGGTTTGCCAATTAAAAATCAAGTTTACATAACAACTCTAAAATTTAAAACAATCATATTTCATTCCCAATCATGGGAATCTATTTGCTAGCAATTTCATTTAATCGGCAGTCTCTGCAGAAGACTCAATTTGAATAGATGGGTGCCTTGAAAGTTTCACAACGGACTGTGGCCTTTTGGATCTTTGCACTGTGCTATCTGCAGTTGCCAATGATGTTAACTCAGTTCATGCTTTGCTGACACAGTGCCGTTAAATAAAAGTCATTCAGATTAGTCAATTTACCTGGTTGACCCTAACTACCTCATTGCTCCAGTCAAATAGAATTCAATATAGGTGGAAGAACAAAAGGTACCTTATTCTTAGGTGTAACACAGGGTACTTTACTACAGATGCCGCATCATACACAAAATAGCCTCCTTTTTCCATTGCTTATCTGCTGATGGGCTTTCCCGCTCTCTTCCCTGACCAAGGGTAGGGTTTGACTGTCCCGGGTGTCATTGTTCACAGAGCACACAACTGCTGCACTCCACAGGGGACTAGGTGTGCTTTCTCAGGGCCTTTCCTTCTTTCTTTCTTTCTTTCTTTCTTTCTTTCTCTTTCTTTCTTTCTTTCTTTCTTTCTTTCTTTCTTTCTTTCTCTCTCTTTCTTTCTTTCTTTCTTTCTTTCTCACAGCAGCTGAAACAATGCACAGCTAGTCCCTGCTTCAAATCCATGGTGACCCACTGCCCCTCACCACCTAAGCCTCATTTCTCTCCTCAGCTTAAGTTGCAAAGCTATGATGCATCAAAAGTATTTTACCCATCCAGCAACAAAGTTGCTTTTTCATTGCACAGTTCTTTTGTTAAATACATCACAGCATAAATAAGGTTATTCAAGCTTTGTTTATTTTCAATACTTAATATATTCAGAAAAATGGCAAGTGTTACTGACATCAAGTGGTATGATGTTATCATTACAGGTGTAACCTATATTCATATTTACAACTGAAATGTATTCCCTCTTACACATGTTTTCCTTCTTCCACACTGCATGAAACATTAATTTCTCATATACAGTTTTAGGGACTCAGGTTGCTGAAGTCCAGCATAGTTTGTTATCCTGCAAAGTCAACTGTCTTTTCTTAAGACCTCGTCACATGGCACAACATCGTTAACGATATCGCTGATACGTCACGGATTTAGAGTCGTTTCAGCGACATAGTTACGACCTCGTTGAGTGTGACTCTGCAAAGTTGTAACGATAAATCGTTGGATCGCTGATCACAGGTTTGAGACCATGTTCTCAAATCACACGATCAACGATCAGCCAACCTGGTATATCGCTGTGTATGACACCGCGATAACGATATAGTTTACGACTTCGCCCATTCATAGCAATGAGCAGGTATAGTTTGCTGGGTTGTGCGAACGATACTTGCTCACAACATCATTGGTGAGTCATCCACGATATCTAGGAGTGTGACATCTCACCAACGATGTCAAAATGATGTCTGTAACGACCGCGCGCCCACGAGATCATTACCGACATCGTTCCAACATTGTGCCGTGTAACGGGGCCTTTACAGACACTCCTTCCAGATTCTATTAAATAGGTCGATGCCTGTACTCCATCATCTCTCAGCCAATCACATTCAGACTTTTGTTTTTGTATATTTTCATATTTGGATGACATTTGTTGATACCCACGCATCTGTCCAGCTCAAGTTCTGCTTACTAGGAGCCCTCTGGGTCTGCTTCATGTGGTCATCCCC
Organism: Allobates femoralis; assembly: GCA_033576535.1. Taxonomy (NCBI): domain Eukaryota; kingdom Metazoa; phylum Chordata; class Amphibia; order Anura; family Aromobatidae; genus Allobates; species Allobates femoralis. Next base: position 162,184,969 of record JARQOC010000002.1, on the reverse strand, counting down.
CATAGACTTTTCTAATATTTTTTATTGCTAACATGATGCAGTTAAACTAAAATAACAGCACACAAATACCCTTAATTACCTACTGTACTTCACCTGTACCTGTCATAGTGTGGGGGTAGTACAGTTAACGTAGATAAATTAGCCGAAGCCAAGATAAACCCATTGAAGTTGGAGTATAAGGGTGGAAACACACTATCCTACTTACATGCAAGTCTCTCGGATGAGACTCGGATCAGTGACCCTGAACGGCCTCTCCCTCTCTGGACGGGGAGTCTGATGCTGCACAGAAACACAAGCAGCTGACACTCCCGTCCAGAGAGGGAGAGGCTGTACAGGGTGACTGATCCAAGTCTCATCCCAGAGACTCGCAGGTCAGTAAGATAGTGTGTTTCCTCCCTAAAGGTCACATATGCTTCGTATTTGATAGTTTTTTTTATTCATATTCTCCAATTAACATAAAAACCATGGTGAGCCAATACATAATGATATTTATATATGTACATGGATATATAGATGTTTATATCTTAGGCGGGTTTTTTGGTAATGGGAAAGGAGGTAAGAATATTTTTTTACAAAGCAGTAGTAAACAAAGTTAGTGTACAAAACCAATAGATTCACCTTAATAGATCAAAATATTTTTTGTGTAACTCAAAAAAAACTCAAAAACGTTTGTGACTTTTGTAATTTTCATGCAAGTCACAGCCAGCTATGCCAAAATAGGCAGAGTATGTAAAATAATAATAATAATAATATTAATAATAATTTTAGCACAATACATTTTAAAGGATACTTGTACAAGCAAGATGAGACATGACAGAATAACTCGTAGTTCAATGCATACCAAGAGGGGTGGGACCCTGCTTTCAAGCTTACAGTCTATGAAAATTTAGAAATATAGGTCATTTTCCTTCTGGTGACAGTCCTATATTCCTGCCTTGCTGTGTTCTGTAGTTTCATCAACAAAAAAATCACCAGTCATGTCCAAAAATACTATTAACCTGCAGACATGGGTTGAATTTGCAAATTAATATAATTCCAGGGATAGCTATTGGGAGGAGATGATCTTTATTCCTCAAGTCAGCCTCTGACTTTTAGGGTACATTCACACTTGGCGACGCACCAGTGATCTCGACAGCGATTCGACCTGGTAGGGATGGCTGGTGCGTCGCTGTCGGAATCGCTGGTGAGATGTCAAACAGATCTCACCAGCGACGCAACAACGATCTGGAATGATACGGAGGTCGTTGGGACCGTGCTTCTCAGACCTGTAGTTTTGAGTTTGTTGGTCATTGTCCCTGTCAAACACACCGATGCATGCTGCCCAGCGGAACCCCAACAATCAAACATTGGTCCAGGCGATTCTGACATGACCAGTGATCTCACAACAGGGGCCTGGTGTCAAACATAGCGAGATCGCTGTTGAGGTCACTGTTATGTCACCAAAATTGTGACTTAGTAGCAATGTCGCTAGCGATCTCGCTTAGTGTGACGTGGGCTTTAGTCATGTAGATGTGTTTGCTTTGCTTCAGTCACCACTCACTATACGGTGAGAGGTGGCTGTATGCACGCCCTGGCATTTTGACTGACAGCTGTCTCTGCACTGATATGCTGTAAAGACAACTGTAAGACAATGTGCTAGGGTATTCTCATAACTTTTGCACACTGTACAAAGTACAATGCATATTGAGGGGTGACTAAAGCTTCATCGGCATGCCTATCACCTATGTGGTTGAAAGTCAGTTACTGCTGGATGGAATAAAGTTCATTTCCTCCTGGTAGATGGGCTTTCACTACTGTGGCTACATAGCTTTAGAATGCTGATATCCTGCAGATTAACCACATGTCTGCAGCATTATAGCTGTAGTTTCGGGACATGACAAGTACCCTTTAAAGAACAGCCAAGGTAGGGCAGGACAACTGCAGACGCTTTCATTGTTCTCAAAAGTTCTCAAATCCTAATAAGCATGTAAAATTACTTAATGTACTTACTTAGCACTCTAGTTGTTTCCCATTCTTGAGTTTTACCTATTGTCTTCTTACTGAAGATAGAGGTAGCCCCAGAGAGCTCAATTCATGGAATGGAATGGAATGTCAATTCCATTAGGGTTTTTTAATGTATTTTATATGCTTTTAGAATTTGAACTGTCATTGGTTTAGTTGTTCTTTAAAGTGTAACCGTTGTTTACATTTTTATTAATAATAATGTAGAGCAAGTGATTATAATAAGCTTTCAAATATACTTCATAAGTAAAATCTGAAATAAGACCTTTCAAAAACCGTCCAGAAGATGTCCCCACTTGACTGTTTCTAAATCTGACATATGCTTATTGTTAGGGAGATCCGTGTTCAGATCAACATATGAATACAGCCATAAAAGATGGGTATGGTCTACACAGCTGTCATACAACAGATGATCAGTGTATCAGTCTACCTCAGGCAAAGGAAGCTACAGGCTGCCAGCACACACAGATCACAGCAGTGATCTTATCCCTATTATTATCTGTGAATATTGGTTAGGCCCCATCCCCCCACCCTTTTATGGCCATATTCATGTGTGGAACTGAAGATGGATCTCCTTGACAATGAGCATATGTCAGGTTTAGAAACAGTCTAGTGGGGACATCTGATGGAAGGTTTTTGAAAGGTTTTCTTCCTGATTTCACTTATGAAGTATGTTTGAAAGTTTATTATAATCACTTGCTCTACATTATTATTACATAAAAATGTAAATGATGTTTACACTTTAAGGCAATTTATTGCAGGTAGAATTACTGAACATAGCAAAGTAGGAAGACAGCATTGTTACTGGTAGGAATATATACCAAAGTGTGATGAAGGAGGAGAACTCAGGAAGATTCTTGACTGACTCCAAAAAATTATTGATGCCTCAATGTAGTATACTAATCTGGGTGTTGGATAGTAAAGATTGGTGGACTGCTAATGTAAGTCTGCATTAACAAGGCAGTGCCAGATCATCAGTCTCATTCCAGAGTTTTGCGTGTTTAAAATCCATAATGGTGACATCAGTATTTTTTGAATAATGAATAAATAAATCAGTTTTATGTCAATGTTACTATTTTTTTGCTCTTAGTTATTTTAAGATGTTTATATCAAAGCAGCATCCATTAGTAGTGCCAAGATTAATAGAGTTCTCTAATATTATACTTTCCACTTGTAATTTGTAACTCCAAAGTCATAATCTGGCAAAAACAGTCATGTGGAACTATTTGCAGGGATGTCTGACTGAGCTGGATTAACAGTCTGAAACTGTAATAACCTGTCTTCATTGAATGGACATTTGCTGTTTGAGCAACATCAATGGAGTTTTACCAGAGCTCAATTTATCCCATTGAACTGGCAAAGCTTTCCATGTAAACTGTCCCATTTTTTATAAACTAGCCTTGCCACATTCACTATATAAACAAACTCTTTTAATTTCTTATGATAAAATATCAAATTGTTATTGCAATATAAAAATATTAGAATCTGAGAGTCCTCAGTGGTTGATACCTTTAATGGCTAACTGAAAAGATGGTAAGCAAAGCAAGCTTTCGGGACACAAATTCAAATTCAAAGCTTTATTGGCAGGACTAAATACACATCAGTTTTGCCAAAGTGTACAATGTGGAATATTGATAGGGACTGTAGGGATGTTGGGTAGGGCTGTAGGAAAGGTGGATGGGGGCACATCAAGTGTGGGGGATGTAGGAGCAATGGATGGGGACAGATCTAGGGTTGGGGCAATAAGAACAATGGATGGGGACAGATCCAGGGTTTGGGCTATAAGAACAATGGATGAGGCAGATACAGGGGGGGCTATGGAGATCTATGTCATATCATAGTTCATTTCCTCTAAGTCTATGGCATGCGCTCACACTATGGCCCTTTCATCAGGCTGATAATGACACAAATTCTGAAGACACACACATATATACATACGCAGGGTGAGATAATGCAGTAAATATGACAGGTGACGTAAAGCAGAGTTAGTCTTGGGTGGGGGAGAGGAGCTGGGGTGGTGAAATCAAAATTTTCTATCTACTGGCTAACATAATAAAGATTTGTTACCTATTGTAATATAATGCATTTTCTTACCATTTTCTAAATACATATTTGCAGTCTTTGTAATATTAGAGTTCTTCAGGGCAGCAGGATTTTTGATGAATGAATGAATTTTGGTCAAGGTTTGCTCAACAACTCAAATATTTTTACAATGCCCAGAGGGCTGTAAACAATTGGGAACTTATAGCCTTCTCACAAGTTATATGTAGTGGTGATAGATTGTATTCGTCACTATTCATACAAATAGTATAGTATTCGCATTATTCGTTATTCTGCGAGTTTTTGTGTACTCGTCTTGCTATACTCAGATGTCCTGCGCAGCAATTTTAAGGCCTCCTTTGCAGCCACTAACCATGCTGGGCTTCTTAGCCAATCACAGTAATGCCGCAGACATCTTGGTTGTGGCATTACTGTGATTGGCCGGCTGCCCAGTGTTATAGATGACTCATAGGGTCTGTTTAAGCCCTGCCACCACCATTTTACCCTCATTGCACCTGGAGCCAGCACTGGAGAAGCATAGGGACAGATCATTGAACTGCTAGGGAGACTGTTAGGCCTCTTGAAAACTCAAAAGCCCTTTTGAGGGCTACGTTAAGTGTAACACAGTGACAGTGTAGAATAGCAAAGGAGAGATATTGGAGTAGGAACAGTTGAAAATATCCATCCAGCAGCTGGATAATACCACCAAAACAATAGCTCTTTTGAGAGCTCAAGACACAGTACAGAGTTAGACTACAGGGAGGACAAGTGACAGGAACAGCGTCAGTGTCCAGCAGGGTCAACGCACAGCAGCAGTACGCAAAAACTTGCCACAGCCCGCTGCTAGCCTCCCAGCAGTGCATTTAATCTGCTGGTGCTTCTGAACACATTTTAAAAAGGTGGTTTGCCCAACTCAAAACAGCAGTACTCCAAAACTTGCTACTGCCTGCTACTAACCTCGCAGCACTGCATTTAATCTGCTGGTGCTTCTGTCCACATATTAAAAAGGCAGTTTGCCAACAAAAAACAGCAGTACTTCAAAACTTGCTACTCACCTTGCAGGAGGCCATTTAACCCACTATTTTGGCTGTGACATTCTCATGTATTTGAGGACCTATGGCCAAAATATAGCCACTTGGAAGAACTTAATTTACTGTCTCCAGATGTGGAGGCTGATGATGATGAGACTCAGTTGCCATCAGGTCAGCCTACAATGTCAATTGGGAAAGAGGATGAGATGGAAGACGAGGTGGCCAATTATGAGTCCACTGACTTGAGCTGGACCGTTGGCACACATATTCATGACAGCAACACAGAAGAAGAAGGATATGTAGGACTCACACAAGCATCAGGGGGTTGTCCAGGTTTGCTCTGAGTGACAACTGGGTCAATTGTTTCCAAGACCACCTCCACTGTGGGTCAAGTCAGGACAAGGGGGCACTCAGCAGCTGTGTGTAATTTTTTTCTGAAAGTCCTTCAGAGAAAAACATTCATAGTCTGTAGCATCCGTCATACCAAGTTGAGCAGATGCCAGGACAAAGGCAACCTCTGCACCACCAGTATGCAAAATCACATGCAAGCCAAGCAGTCCTGTAGGAGGGCGGAACACCAGTGTAACAAATCTGCATCTGGGGGTCAAGCCACTGCCATGTCGCCTGGGCTATGTCCTTCCGAATCTGCAGTTCAGGAAGCTGATGCTCATACCTGCTTCCCACAAGGACCGATTGATTACTCACATCAAACACCAACCACAACCACTTCCTTGTCCGAGTGAAGAGTCCAATTATCCATACTGAGACCTTATAAAGAAGGCGTAAATACCATGCCACGCATTCACAGGCACAAATACTAAACTACCACACTGCCAAATTGCTAGCTGTGGAGATGTTGCTGTTTAGGCTTTTGGGACCACAGTCTTTCTGTGATCTCTTGGCTGAAGCTGCCCCATGATACAGTGTCCCCAGCCGCAACTAGTGGGCCTAACATCTGTCAGGGTTTCTGCCACTTCATATTCCAGTTCCTCTCTCCCCTCCTCCTGCACCTCATCCTCCGCAGAATTGCCCTCCCCATCAATGCCAAGCTGGGACCAGTGCAGCAGCACATCGGCAAAGCAGCAGCACTCTGCTGAAGCTGATCTGTTTAGGTAAGAAACCACACACTGAAGCAGAGCTGTGGCAAGCTTTAAAACAACATATTGATCAGTGGCTCTACCCACTGCACCTCCAACCCCGTCTGGTCGTCTGCGATAATGGGTGTAATCTGGTGTTGGCTTTAAAGGTCGGTAAGCTGGTACACGTGGCATGCATGGTTCATGTGCAGAATCTAGTTGTTTAGAATTTCAGCAAACTTACCCCCACTTGACATACCTCCTTGAAAAGGTGCACCGTATTAGTGCCCATTTCCCCAATTCCTCTACCGAATTTGCCAAATCACCAACTCATTTGCGACCTGCTCAAATCGTGGAATTCTACCTATTATATGTTGGTAAGGCTTAGTGAGCAGCAGAGAGCAGTAGCTGAATATCAGCTTCAACATGCCCATTAGATTGAGAGTCAGCCACCACACATAACAACTGTTAAGTGGGTGTGGATCACAGCCATTTGTGAGGTTCTTGAGAACTTTGAGTACTGCAGCAACCTCGTGAGCAGTGATCGGGCTATTATCCAGTTCCTGTGTCTCCTGAAACAATCACTGCATAATCTCAAAGATGAAGCTTTGAGTGGCCAGCATGTTGGTATGGAGACAGATTTGCGAATGAGTGATACTACCCAGCTCAGCCAATATTCAGAGGCAACATTGGGGAATGCGAAGGAAGATGAAGTTGATGAGGAGAAAGAGAACTTGTTTTACTCTGCTACCAAGGGGACTCCTAATGCTACAGAGGTGGCACTCAAGCTTCATGTCTTTCCAGGCTGCATGGACTGGAGAGGAGGAGGTGGAGGAGGAGAGTCAGCATGAGGAGAGGATGGGTGCTGGTCCTACTGTTGGGGACACCAAAGATTTGCCTTTTGCCAGCTTGCAAAGATGGCACAGTTTATGTGTAACTGTATGTGGCAAGAAACAGAGGGGCAGCCAACCCAAGCTTCATGTCTGTCCAGGCTGGATGGGCTGGAGAGGAGGAGGTGGAGGAGGTAAGTCAGGGTGAGGAGAGGATGGGTACTGGTCCTATTGTTGAGTACATCAAAGCTTTGCCTTTTGCCTGCTTGGCCCACATGGCACAGTTCATGTGTAACTGTCTGTGGCAAAACCCTTGCGTGATACACATTTTATCCAAAACCTATACTGGTTGGCCACCTTTCTCGATCCACGGTACAAGGAGATATTTCATTCTCCTTATTGAGTCACCCAACAGTTTTACAATGGAATCCTTCAAGAAGGTCGTTGTAGATCAGTTGCTGAAAACATCACCCTCAGACAATGCTGGTGGCAGAGGTACTGGCTCTTTTCAGCACCAAGGCATAATAGGGAGAGACACGAACACCAGGTCCAGCAGAGGTAGGGGAAAATGTGCAGAAATTGTGCTATTTTCAATAAACCAGCATAACAGCAAGGGATGTCTGTGCCTGTAACAATGCCAGGAGAGAGAGGTTGCAGAACATGGTCAATGGGTACTTAAGTGACCATACATGCTTCAGTTCCCTTTAATTATTGGGTGTTCAAGTTGACCCGACCTCTTCTTATATGCCTTGGAGGTGCTAGCCAGTCCAGCTGCTAGTGTGATGTCAGAGCATGTTTTCAGTACCGATGGGTCAAACACCACTGAAAATGGAAAATGCAGACAGACTTACTCTGATTAAATTCAACAAGGACTGGATATCTCCACAATTTGGAATCCCTCCAGATGACATCAAGCCAACTTAAAATTACCCAAAATGCTGATTCTTCATGCTACTGCTGTGAAAGGCAACCCATTCACATAAAAAGCTGTTTCCTTCTTTTGTCAACCATGACTCAGTCCATAGGGCTAATTTTTATAAACCCATTGCACATCGTGCAGTTGACAAACCAGGACAGGATTCCTACTCCATTCTAGCTAATATTTGTGATTGAAGACCCTTGGGATGGTGTCTTCCTGCGCCAACGTTCACTCAGCCCACAGGGCTAATTTTTGGAAACCCTATGCACATTCTGCAGTGCATAAACTAGGACAAATTTGGAATATAGAGTGGTCCTAACAAGCTAATATTTGTTATTGGAGGTCCCTGTCACAATATGGGCCACATTGTGGTTGAGATAGGAGATACATCATGCATATTCAATAAAAATGTACTGTACTGTCACTCATCCTATTTGGCAGAAAAACATGCCTAGGTTGTGCCACATTAGGACTGAAGTAGGGGATACATATTCAATTGAAATCTACTGTCACTCACCCTATTTGGTAAAAAAACATGTCTGGGTTGTGCCCCATTGGGACTGAGATAGGGGATACATATTCAATTGAAATCTACTCTCACTCACCCTATTTGGTAAAAAAACATGTCTGGGTTGTGCCGCATTAGGACTGAGATAGGGGATACATATTCAATAGAAATTTACTGTGACTCACCCTATTTAGCAGAAAAAACATGCCTGGGTTGTGGCACATTGGGACTGAGATAGGGGATACATATTCAATAGAAATCTACTGCCACTCACCCTGTTTGGCAGAAAAACATGCCTGGGTTGTGCCCCATTGGGACTGAGATAGGGTATACATATTCAATAGAAATCTACTGTCACTCACCTTATTTGGTAGAAAAACATGACTGGCTTGTGCCACATTGGGACTGAGATAGGGGATACAAATTCAATAGAAATTTTCACTGACTGTTGATGACCGACTGATGCCACTTTCAAAACTTGAATTGAGGACCAGAACAGCTACAGTAGTCCATCGGACATTATTTTTTCAAGGGAGGCCCTTATCATGGTATCTTCGTGCACCTATGACACAGCCCACTGGAGTCATGATGGAAACACAATGCACATTCTGCACTGCACAAAGTTGTACAGTATCAAGAAGTCTTCTTTTCCTGTGTAATCTGGGGAATATTGTCAATCACAATCTCGGAGCTATTTGGAGAAGCATTTCCAACCCATCTTGGGGGGAACACCATATATCCTTTGTCCATTGATTTGCACAAGAGATATAGTTGAGCTAATCATCCATGACTAGTGCAGCTTTATTTTTCCGGTTGACAGAGTTCAGCCAAACCTAAGGATAGCAGGCTGCACTCACTGCTACCTTCTATTACTCCATGTCGCTTGCCCTTTTCCCAGGTAGTCTCTGGCCTTTAATGAGTTAAATACATATGAATTAGTGAGAGCACTGTGAAATGTACACAAGAGGGACCTCCAAAATGTCTACAGAATGTCACTTCAAAATGTATGCTACAAGGCCACATGAGGTCTCTCACTAAACTCAAGTTTCTTGCCTACAGCAGACCCTCTGAACATTTAAATGTTAGAGGGCCATCTCAGGGCCCTCAGCAATCTCATGTTTCCTGCCTACTGCAGACTCTCTGAACATTTGAATTTAGGGCCACAAAATGTCATAGTGGTGGTTGAGGAGGAGGGTTTTGCCTAATGCTGAAATGAGCGTATTGTAAAGTGCTATGGAATATGTATTCTGCTATCACATTGTCAATGAGGGAGGGACCACCCAAGAGGCCAAGTAAGAGTGGTCCCTCCAAAGCATATGTTACATGACCACCTGAGGCCTCTAAGGTCAAAGATCAATATACCTACTGGTACGTTGTAGCTGGCTTTGTAAAGTGCTGGGAAATAACTTACTAAAAATGATGTATGACAGAGGGACCTACAAAATGTATGAGTCAGTGCCCTCCCAATTGTAAAAGGCAAAAAAAGCCACTATACTACGTGTGAACAAATGATAAAAAAGGGATTTTTTGTTTCTCTGGTTTATTAAGTCTTGTATACAAGTGAGTTTACATGAAAAACTGTTTTTGAACCTGTATGGCCAGTTAAAGCGGACCTGTCACCCCCCTGGTTCTATGATAACTGAATGCAGCACTGAATGCAGCGTGTCTGCTGCATTCAGGGAAGGGGTCCCCCATGTCTCTAGCCCCCCTGTAAGCTGTTAAAAAGACTTTATAACGTGTACGAATAAAGAGTCCGGAGGGCCTTACTCAGTAATAAGTCATTGCTGTTGCTGGTATCCTCCCTGCCTCCAACTTTCTCTGTTGCACCTCAGTAACGCCATCTTTATGTGTCTCCCTTCCTCGGCCGCTCAATGCTGCTCTGTGTCTGAAGTCATGCAGAGTGAACAATGGGCAGGACTGGGTCCTGGCAGCTGAAACGCCAGTGATGTCAGTGCAGGAGCCCTCCCTGCTGTACATACATAATCTGGAGTAGGGCGGGCTCCAGCACTGACATCACTACTCCAGATTTTGTATGTACAGCAGGGTGGTCCTGATGTCACCGGCAGGAGGGGTGTCAGCTAACAGGACCCAGTCTCACCCATTGTTCACTCTGCATCTGCGTGACTTCAGGCACAGAGAAGCATTGAGCTGCTGAGGAGGGGAGACACATAAAGGAGGCATTACTGAGGGGGCTGGAGGCAGAGAGGACACAAGCAACAGTGATGACTCCATATTGAGTAAGGCCCTCCTGACTCTATTATAAAGTCTTTTTAACAGTTTACAGGGGGGCTAGAGACATGGAGGACCCCTTCCCTGAAAGTAGCAGACATGCTGCATTCAGTTAGCATAGCACATACATTTTTGCAACACTAACCCTCTTGGGGCTCACAGTCTAAATATCTTATCAGTTTTTTGGCTTTGACATGTGGGAGGAAACCGGAGTGCCCGGAGGAAACAAAAACTTGAGAAGAACATTCAAACTCCTTGCAGATGTTGTCCTTCGTGGGAATTGACCCCAGAACTTCAACACTGCACGGCTGCAGTGCTAACCATTGAGCCACTGTGCCACGCAGGAAAGGGAAGGACGGACAAAGCCAAAGGCTCAAAGGAAAGGTAACCATAACTATATACAGTGACATGGAAAACCGAAACAGCAATCAAGTAGTCTATAGATATATACAATTCTCTAAAATGACACCAATGTAATGGACAAATAATGAAAGGAAAGAAAAAAAAACAAAAACTCAAGTTAACATTTAATTCGATCAATCAAGGCGGATCTCTAGAATCACCATCAGAACTGAGGCTAAGCGTTGGCGCATATCGAGACACCCAAGGTGTTGACTTCTTTGCATTTGCGTTGAGAATTATTCCTAATAGAAAATATACATTTATATACCGTATATACTCGTGTATAAGCCGACCCGTGTATAAGCCGACCCCCCTACTTTTGCCCCAAAAATCTGGAAAAACCTATTGACTCGTGTATAAGCCGAGGGTGGACACCAGCACAGGTATACAGACCCCAGCAGTGTGGTATACAGCAGCCCCAGTGGTAGTATACAGATTCCCCAGCAGCCCCAGTGGTAGTATACAGATTCCCCAGCAGCCCCAGTGGTAGTATACAGATTCCCCAGCAGCCCCAGTGGTAGTATACAGGAGCCCCAGCAGCCCCAGTGGTAGTATACAGGAGCCCCAGCAGCCCCAGTGGTAGTATACAGGAGCCCCAGTGGTAGTATACAGATTCCCCAGCAGCCCCAGTGGTAGTATACAGGAGCCCCAGCAGCCCCAGTGGTAGTATACAGGAGCCCCAGCAGCCCCAGTGGTAGTATACAGGAGCCCCAGTGGTAGTATACAGATTCCCCAGCAGCCCAGTGGTAGTATACAGGAGCCCCAGCAGCCCCAGTGGTAGTATACAGGAGGCCCAGCAGCCCCAGTGGTAGTATACAGGAGCCCCAGCAGTAGTATACAGGAGCCACAGCAGCCCCAGTGGTAGTATACAGGAGCCCCAGCAGCCCCAGTGGTAGTATACAGCAGCCCCAGTGGTATACAGCAGGCCCCCAGGGGTACATATAGCAGCCCCCAGGGGGTACCCAGCAGCCCCTGGGGGTACCCAGCAGCCCCCTGGGGGTACCAGCAGCCCCCTGGGGGTACCAACAGCCCCCAGGGGGTACCAACAGCCCCCTGGGGGTCCCCAGCAGGTACCCCAGCAGCCCCCAGGGGGTACCAACAGCCCCCTGGGGGTACCAACAGCCCCCTGGGGGTCCCCAGCAGGTGCCCCAGCAGCCCCCTGGGGGTCCCCAGCAGCCCCTGGGGGTACACAGCGGCCCTCGCCCCCCCTTGCAAGGGCCCCCCCCCCCCCCCCGCTTCTCTTACCATTCCGGACTTCTGATCCGCGCCGCTCCTCGCTCCTCCGCGCTGCTCCGTCCGTCTTCTACATCCGGGATCCCTGGCCGCGCGATGACGTCATATGCCTGCGACGGCCGGAGATCTGAGATGTAGAAGACGGACGGAGCAGCGAGGAGGAGCGAGGAGCGGCGCGGATCAGAAGTCCGGAATGGTAATATAACCATCGGGGGGGGGGCCCTTACAAGGGGGGGCAGGTGCCAGCACTTGGGGGGGGATTTAATTAGTTATGCACTGCTTTCCCCTGCCGGTGATAGACAGGGGAAAGCAGTGCATATTTAATGAGCGGCCCCACGCGACGGGGCCGCTCATACAGCAGCCTCCCCCCCCCGCCTCCTGAAGCCTCCACAGCCCCCGGACACAGCCCCGGACACAGCCCCCCCCGTATTGACTCGTGTATAAGCCGAGGGGGAGACTTTTCAGCCCAAATTTTGGGCTGAAAAACTCGGCTTATACACGAGTATATACGGTAAATTATGCATAGCAAGTTTGTCCATAAGAATCTCAATAGTTGGCGATCCCTTATCTCTTCATAAGGAGGCAATAAGGTTTTTTGCTACCAGGAGAATATGGAAATCACTTAACCCTATAAGGCGCAATACCAGTTCCATGTCATGTTTAGTGTGATGTCAAGGTCCAAGACTAAATTTATTAATGTTTGAACATCAAGCCAAAATTGTCTCAGCTTAGAACAGGACCAGAAAACATGTTTAAGGCTACGTTCACACATTGCGTATTTTGCCGCGTTTTTTTACGCGCGCTTTTCAAAATACGCAATGTGCCTTTTGTCTGCCTGCAAAGTGAATGGTATAATAGATGGAGAGGAAGCGCACAATAGGGTCTTATCCGATATAATCAGTGAATTGTAAGTATGGTCGCACTCACCTGGTCGGGTTGTGTGTGACACAACCACTAATAAACCAGACAATTGGATCCTGTCGAACGCAGCAATCAGCCAGGAGAGTTGTATAAATCTTATGCATTGATATAGGAATACGGCTTGTAGATCGCGCTGTTCGAAAATTTAAGGATCCTTAAACTCCTGAGGAAGTGTACAGTGAGTACACGAAACGCGTAGAGTCTGGGAGGAATAAAGATCTTTGTTTTAAAGATCCAAGGTCCTTGGAGTCATTTTCTTGGCCAAATTTTCGAACAGCGCGATCTACAAGCCAGATTCCTATATCAACGCATAAGATTTATGCAAAGTGAATGGGAAATTCACTTTGCAGTGCAGACATTGCGTAAAAATACGCACTGCGTTTTCCGGGAGAAAGCGCAGCTCCGTAAACAATTGATATGTCAATTGTTTACGCAGCTACTTCTGCGCATTCTCCCAGAGGGGAGGAAGAATCCTGCTTCCTCCTCCCCTCTTTGACAGCTGTGACCGCCCATTAGATTTCACAGTGTATTAATATACACTGTGAAATCTAAATTAAACAGAGGCAAATGTATGTAAAATAAAAAAGAATGAATACTTCACCTGTCCGACGCCTTCTGCCGCTATCTGGTCTCCGATTCCAAGTGAGAGATGTACTGACAGGACCTGTGGTGATGTCAGAGGGGCGTTCCCGGGCACTCGCGGTCATGTGATACATATCACATGACCGCGAACAGCCAATCAGCGCTGGGAACGCCCCGGGAACGCCCCCTCTCTGACGTCACCACAGGTCTTCTCAGTACACCTCTCACTTAGAACCGGAGAGCGGAGAGGCACCAGACAGCGGGAGAAGGCACCGGACAGGTGAAGTATTCATTCTTTTTTATTTTACATACATTTGCCTCTGTTTAATTTAGATTTCACAGTGTATATTAATACACTGTGAAATCTAATGGGGCTGTCACAGAGGGGAGGAGGAAGCAGGATTCTTCCTCCCCTCTGTGACATCACTGCGCTTTCTGGAGTAAAGAAAGCACAGTGTGTGAAAGCCCCTGCGTATTTTGTTGCGCTTTTTTGCGCGGCCGAAAAACGCGGCAAAAAGCGCGCGCAAAAAAGCGCAGCAAAATACGCAAATGTGTGAACGCAGCCTTAGTGTGCCCGTAAACCCACAGTCTCTCCAGTAGGATTTGTTGTTTCGGGAATCTATCAAATGTAGTTTCAGGGGAAAGTAGTACCACTTAGTGTATATTTTATATTGTGTTTCAAGTAACGTGATGCAGGTAATAGAGGAGTGTAAGCTTAATAGCATGTTAGAGAAATGATCACGAATTGACTCCCTACCAATTCCCAGGTCTTCTTCCCATATACCTAAAAAAATCTCTGGTTAGTGAAGGTTATGTCGTCGTTAAAAACTTGATAGAGTTAATTAGTTTTCCAAAGAGATGCATTTTTTACCTGACGGAGGAGGACATCAATGTTACTTGGTAAAGAGAAATCTATTTTATCATTGGCTAGAGCATCAGCAAGCCATTTCCAATTTGATTCCTCAGATCTAGGCAGCATAAATTGGTTACTTAATGTTAAAAAGGGTTTCAATTTTCCCTCGACAAGAATGTCCGAAGCAAAATGAACCCCTCTTTCCTTCCAGGTATGAATCTTAAGCTTAGGGCAGAACGCATCGAAAATATCACCCGATTGCCAAACAGGGAATACAGGTTGAAATATCAGTCTTGAGCTTTGCATAAACATTCGCCCGGATTGAATAGCCACTTTAACAGTTTCAGAGGCAGGAAGATGCTTTTTAGTATTAAATATAACTGAGGCAATAAAGGTGGTGGGGGTGTAACCACTCATGTATATTTTTTTCTATGCCTACCCACGAGGGAGTATCTTGTGTCTCCCGCCACCTCACACTACCCCTGACCAATGTGGCTAAATAATAAACTCTCAAGTTGGGTATCCCTAGACCTCCTTATCTCTTATGCTTCTCTAGAGTGACCCTGGCTATTCTCGGAGGTTTTCCATTCCAACCAATTTTGACAACTGTGTCTACAATTTCTGCAGATACAAAAGAAGTATCAAAAGAGGAATATATCTGAATATATAAAGAATCTTCGGTAAAATTGTCATCTTGGAGGAGGCAATCCTGCCTGACCAGGAAATTTCTAATTTGGATAAAAAAAAACACAGATCCTCTGAAATTGTTTTAAAGATCTCCATCAAGTTTTTGTCCACTATATTATTGAGAGGATTAGTGATGAAGATACCTAGGTATGAAAGGTCAGAGGTAGCCCAGGAAAGTTGAAATTCGTCTTTCAATATTTCCAAAAGATTTGTGTCTGTATTATAAGGTAAAACCTGAGTTTTGCGGATGTTCAACTTGTAAAATGAGGTATCTGAGAATATTCTAATAATATCTAATAGCTTTCTCAGAGAATTTAGGGAGTCCGTCAGCAGTATAAGAAGATCGTCTGCGAATAGTGACGCTTTCTGCTGTCTGTCATTTAATGGCACTCCCCTGATGTTCTCATCTGTTTGAATTTTCTCTATAAGAGGTTCTCGGAATAAATTAAATAATATTGGGGAAAGGGGACAACCTTGTCTAGTTCCATTAGTGAGATGGAATAGCCTAGACACATAGTTGTTTGTTAAAACCTTAGCTGTTGGGGCCGAGTATATGGCTGTAATGATGTTGTATACCACCAGAGAAACCAAAGAATTGCAGTGTTTGGAAAAGGAACCCCCAATGCAACCTATCAAACACTTTCTCAGTTATGTTAAAACCAAGCACACCATTGTTTTTCTTATGTAGTTCTCAATAAGTTTGATGTGTCACATGACCCTCTTCCTATAGAAAAAAACAAAGTTGGATCCAAAATGGCCGACTACAAAATGTCCGTCATGGTTACCACCCATCAGGAAAAGATTTCCCCCTCCCATATACTAATGTGCCACAAACGAGAAGCTGATATCACCAACTATTCCCATTTTATTTACGTGCATCCATATAAATGGCCCACCCTTGTATAAAGAGAAACCTCTGCTTCACAATGTGTGCATGTTACATTGGTTACTGTGTTTGTCAGTCTAAGCCTTAAGGCACACTGTCGTGCATCAAACACGGAGCATGTTTGATGCATGACAGTGATGAGAGCGTGATGCGTGTTTTTGGTGTGTGTGGTGCATGTGGGTGAGTGTCCCTGGCTGTATACATGTGAGTGTGCTGCGAGTGTGATGAGAGTGGACTGCGTGAATGCGTGTGTGCTGTGTGTGAGTGTGATGCTGTCCACGGTCCTGAAGTAAAGTTCAGGACCGTGGACAGCATTTACTGGCATATTCAACCTCGGCGGCTGTCAAAGTCGCAGAGTAAGAATGTGCCGGTTTCCTGGTACAGTCATCAATCATCTTGCACTGCTGTGTATTAAACTCCCAGCTGCTGGGCACCTCTTTCTAATTTTTGGGGTTAAACTGCATATGCAGCATCTGTGCGGCATATCAGCACAGATGCTGCATATGCAGCTATTATCCCCATGAATTAAGGGTTAATTTGTTTTTTTATATGTTGGCAACATGTCTACAGGGAGTGTCTACACTCCCTAGAGACATGCTGCCTTAATTCATTGGCAGTTCAGGGGTTAATCCCTATATTTCTAGTTAGCCAGTATTTGTCGGCATTTCCAAATCATTCATAAAAGCGGCCGGGCTCCTGTCAGTGAGCAGCGAGCAGTATGGTACGCAAAAGTACGTTGCTGGGCAGCATCCTAAATAAGAAGCTGTCCCAGGTACTTACACTAATTGCGTACTGTACCCGCCGCTCTCCATGGTGCTGAAGACTTAATCATCTGCACAATGGCCAGCGCATATTGAAACTCCAGTTGTCAGCATCGTTTTCCTGTGTGCCCTGCAAAAAAGCAGTTCCTGGTGCTTCCTGTGTGGCTGCATCCATGGTAAACATTGGGTTACCATGGAGCAGCGTTTCCACACAGCACCCAACAATAACAGTGTACGTTACAACAGACTGGGCTCTGCTGTAACTGGATCTGCTAGACGAAAGTGCCCTGTTAAGTGTGGCCCTAGCCTTAGTTTGGAATCGGTTCGGGGGTGGAGGCGCTGTAAAATGAAAGAAAATAGCTAGAAACGCTCACTTTACGGCTGGGATCCGCGTGCCGTGGTGCAGTTTATCAGGTTACTCAAGTTCGCAGCTTACACGGCTGCAGTGCTTCTTTTGTAAAAAAAATTTGCCGGTACTCATTTCTGATTAATTTCCCATTATTCAGTACTGTAATCTGTACACTAATTTCAATCAAAAACTATATAATTCAGATTGCAAAAGAAAAATTAAAAATGACTAATACTTAGGGATGGGCGAATCTACTCGCTAGGACTCGTTACTCGGCGAGTAGTAAGGGACTCGCAGGACTCGGTACTCTGCGAGTTTCCCAGCGTTTATTCGCACGAGTCCAATGCAAATCAATGGCAAACGCTGACAAAACTAGGATTGCCATTGTCTTGCATTAGACTCGGCTACTGTGCCAGTGATAGCAGGGAAACTCGCAAAGTAACTGCTGTTACATTGCGAGCCGAGTCCAGCTGTCTTCTCTGTGTGCAGGCTGCCGCAGCTCCAGGGTCCTAGAGCCTGCTCACAGAGATGATGTAGCAGAGCTGAGATTGTTCTCAGTCTGCTCATTCCCTGTGCATAGACATCTATATCTATGCACAGAGGATGTAGCAGACAGGACATCGCGTTTTGGACTACGTCGGAAGGAAGAGGATTTTTTTTTTTTATTTCTAATAAAAAATTTTCTCTGTGTTGTGTTTTTTTAACCCTTTATTGGAGATTCTTAGTGGCTGGGTCAAACGTGGCCTGACATTAAGAATCTCGGGCTTAATACCAGCTTGTATAACAAAGGTCCAGAAATACGGCGAAGCCCACGTGAAATTTTTTTCTGACAAATCCATAAAACAATGTAAATAAAAGGGACTGCATCTTTATTAACCCCTGGACCATGGGCGAGGGGTTAATAAAGATGCAGTTCCTTTTTTAGGATTGTTTTATTGATTTTTCAGAAAAAAAATTACATGGGCTTCGCCGTATTTCTGGAACCAGCCGGATCCAGCAGGCAGCGACGGGCTGCCCCCAACCCCCAGGTGCCTATTTGTACCTGGCCAGACACAAGAATATAGAGGAGCCCTTTTTTTTATTATTTCATGAATTTCATGAAATAATTTAAAAAAAATGCGTGGGCTCCGCGCAATTTCTATGTCTAGCCAGGTACAGCTAAGCAGCTGGGGGCTGGAATCCGCAGCGCAGGGATGCCCAAGCTTTCTGGGCACCCCCCCGCTGCAAATTGCAGCCCGCAGCCGCCCCAGAAGATGGCGCGTTCATTGAAGCGCTATCCTCTGGCGCTGAACCCCGCTCTTCCAGCGGCCCTGGTGGCGGTGGCACGCTGGGTAATAAAGAGGTTAGGGCCAGCTTTGTATTATCAGCTGGCCCTAAGCCCGAAATTTATGGCGGTCACGCCAATATTAGACATGACCGCCATGAATTTCTATTAAATTGTTTTAAAAAAAACACAACACAGAGAAAAATTTTTATTTGAAATAAAAAAAAAAAGCCATTAGGGACTCCATCTTTAATTAAAAAAATCCTCTTCCGTCCGACGCAGTCCAAAACGCAATGTCTTCTCTGCTCATCCCCTGTGCATAGATATAGATGTCTATGCACAGGGAATGAGCAGACTGAGAACAATCTCAGCTCTGCTACATCAGGCAGCAGGCGGGCTCTAGGACCCTGGAGCTGCTGCAGCCAGCACACAGAGCAGACAGGACTCTTATCTGTGCGAGTTTCCCAGCGATTACTTGCAAAGTAAACGAGTCCAATGCAAATCAATGGCAAAACTAGGATTGCTTCAGGCTGAAGCTTCCGAGACACAACTGTGATTTGTAAATCGCACACTACTCGCTATTACTCGCTTCCCCATTCATTAACATTGGACTCGCTAGACTCGCAACGAGTAGCGAGTCCTGGGCTTGGACTCACTAGAGTCAAGCGATTCCGAGTAATTTAGGATTCGCACATCACTACTAATACTGTATAAACATTTTTTTTCACTTGCAAAATATGGTCTTCGTATTCCTTAACCGATTTACCTAGGCAGTATTCTATAAGAAACTCCAAATTTCAACCAAATTTTCATCAGCCACGACGTCTCAAGTTTGCTCTTTACTGTTTCTGGCAATGGCTGATCGCCGACTTCGAAGTATCCAAGAGTCAATGTACTTTGTTGGATCAAACAGCTTCAAAGGTGGCCCAACTAGCCTGACAAAAAGCAGCAAAGAAATAGTCTTTGTCAGCAACGATGCACGGGATGGTGTCACGATCAGGTTCATTTGCGAAAATCCCTGTTCACACACGCTGGAGGAAATAGGAATGGTACGGAATGCGTGTTACAGTGGCACCACTTTCTCAGAGTACGATCAGGTATTCACGAAATCCGCGAATGACGTCTTTCGCTGCACAGACTGTGCTTTGGGGGACGCTTTTCACCGGTGTTCAGGAAACGTTGCTTGCAGCGTTTCCTGCGCACCACTGAAAATCAGCCCCAAGAAGAGCAGTCTGTGCAGCCGCTGGAGAGGTAAGTAATGATTCCCTATGGGGAACACTTCTGTGGAAGCGGAAACTGTTAACGGCATCTGTTTCTTCAGAAAACCTCAGACATTAGCAGACACCTAGACAACGGGTCTGTGTGACCCTTGCCTATGTCAGCAAAAGATGTAAGTCTTCAGATTTTACGGTACGACGTACCATCGCGTACCGGCGCAAAAAAAGCACTGCACGGCTCTGCTGTGAACTGGGTTGACCTTTGTCAGAGCACCCGGGTGTCTGTGTGAGAATAGATGTGTGTCTGCTAAGGGTGCTTTCACACTGCGATTTAGTTAAATCTGATGCTGTCTGTTGAAAAGCGGACAGCATCGGATCCAAACTGATCCCTGCAATCGGATGCCAAATAGGTATCCGATTCCGACATTTTGCAGGAGCAGTTTGGTCTCCTGTCACCTCGCTCCCCCTCCTCTCTGCCTCCTGTTTTGCCCTGGTGTCCCCCTGTTCTCCCCTCTCCTCTCCTCTTCTCGCCGCTCCTCCTGTCATTCCAACATAAAAAATCTTTATTCTCACCTGCCAGCGCTCCCCCGGCGTGTCCATAGAGCTCTCGATCGGCTTTACAGGACCTGGGATGATGTCAGAAGCGTCATCGGGTCACATGAGCAGTTACTGCGGTAACCGCTCATGTGACCTGATCAGCTGATCGGTTTGTGACATCATCTCAGGTCCTGGTTACCGAGCAGGAGCTGATTGAGATGCCGGGGGAGCGCTGGCAGGTGAGAATTAAGATTTTTTATTTTAAACACTTGATTTTAGTTACATTTCACTTCCACAATGCATGTATATACATTGCGGAAGTGAAATTAGGCGGCACACAATAGTTTTAGTGCACTGAGCATGTACTGAGTGCACTAAAATCGGGTCCGAGGAGGCATCAGATGTTTCCATAGGGCCCCATGTTAAAGGCATCTCTTCGATTTTTTTCAGGAGACAAAATCGTAGCAGTCTACGATTTTTGCTCCTGTAAAAAATCGGACAGAATCGGATCGGAGGCAAATCGGATGGGAATTATGTCAGATCCGATCTGATCTGATCCCCATTGGATAACATGGGGCTGATTCAGATCCAATCCTGTCCAATTTTCATCCATTTTAACTAAATCGCAGTATGAAAGCACCCTAACAGGGATGTAGCAAAGCTGAACATGTTCTCCGAGGGGCAGACCTGTGGATTATCGTCAGAGGGTTTATTTTGGGTTATAAATGGTGGGAACAGGGATGTCTTTTGCTTTTTATTGCAATTAAAAGATTTTTACTTTCTGTTGTGTGTATTTTTTAATGTTAATGAATCTTGGGTTAGTGCCAGTTGACAATACAAACTGACATTAACCCCTCTAATGCCCAGTGTGCCACTGCCACCAGAGCTGCTGGAAGAGCCGGATAAAGCACCTGGAAATGGTGATATGAAAGAATGCACCATTATCAGGGGTGGCAGTGGGCTGCAACTTTCAGCATGGGGGCAGAATGCTTGGCCGTTACCACGCTGAGAATCTCAGCCCACAGCTGCCTTGCTGTTCGGCCCCTCTGCAGTGAATATCCAGGAAGTTAATAACCGGCTTTGAAGTGCAAGTGGTGGAGCGCCAGTAAGTATAATGATGCTGTGTGTTCGCTAACAGCTTTCTTTTTACAGCCCCCAGCCCCATCTCATAATTTTAAGGTCCAAGTTCGGGGTTCATACTCAAGTTCTAGTCACGTTCAGCTCCAAATTTGGACTTTAAAAAAAATCCAGGAGATTCCGCTAAATCCAAACATCAGCGAGTTTGTCCATCACTACTGCTAAGTATACACAGGTTTATTTTATTGTGTGCAGTTCAGTCTGCACTGTTCAGGACTGTCTCAAGACTTGTGTACATCTTATCTCTACCGTACTGTACTGCAAGTGTGAACTATGATTGCCCATATGCTTACGATGCTTACAATGCTTATGATGCTGGCTGTACAACATACTACTGTTTACAGACCAAGGGGGAGCTTGTTTCCACACTTATAAACTTGTTACTGGACTGTTGTAATATAGTTCATGTGTGAATACAAACTTGAACTTTGTCTCAGTCTTCTGTCTAGTTCCACACCATTAGAATCCTATAGTATCCACTAAAAAGTTACAGTGAGTGGATCATTGATGTTACAGTGACTTAGATCATGTCATCCATAACAAGCAGGGAACAGGACGGTATTCACAGAAAAGAAGGAGGCTCTGAACCAACACCAGCCACATCCATTGAAACAGACAGCCCCCCAGATAAGTGTAATAAAAGCTGTTTTTTTTTTTACTACGGTATATATATATTGGCCTGGTGATTTATATACAGTACAGCATTCCAGAATGCTGTACATAATGCCTTACTGGTGGTGGCCATAGTTTATATGGGAAAAAATGTTGACAGGTTCAGTTTAAACAAAATGAATATTCACTGCTTCCCACCCTCTCTGCCAGCATATGTGATTCATTGCAGTCAAACTGCTATACAAACCCCCACTATTAAAACAAAATGAACTTTCACTGTTCTCTTGCCCACCCTTTGTGATTTATTGTAGTCAGTCAGCTTTATTATCCCAACATTGAACTTAGTAACTCTTTCACGGATTCAAGTGGTAATAGATCCTATGACAGTGATGGCGAACCTTTCTGAGGCCGAGTGCCCAAACTGCAACCTAAAACAAAATTATTTATGGCGAAGTGCCAACACGATAATACAACCTAAATTACAGCAGTGGTAATCACAAGTGCTGCACAGGGGGGAGAGCCAGCAGATGCTAACTCTCTTCCCTGTACAGGGCTTGTAGTCCTGAAACATTGATGATCAATTCAATTATTTTAACAATTAATTGATTTTAAACTTACCTTTGCAGTCTTCTCTTCTCTTCGGCAGTGGTCAGACAGCTCATGTGTACTGCACATTGAAGCTGAGCCGCTCCCACTGCCCTTTCTAGAAACAGCAGGTGGATTGATCTGTATGGAAAAAATGCAGAATATTAGACAGATAGGAGATAGATTTGATCATGGAATACAAGCAGATTTCATACTGAAATCATGGTCCTCATCTTGTAGTAATATCTCCATCATGACCCTCTCCTTGCAGTAATGTGTCCCATCCTGACCCTCCTTGTAGCTATGTGCTCCATCCTGACTCTCTCCATGTAGTAATGTTTCCCATCCTGACCTTCCTATTGTAGTTATGTGCTCCATCTTGTCCTTCCCCTTCTAGCTATGTGCTCCATCCTGACCCTCTCCTTCTAGCTACGGGCTCCATCCAGATCCTCTCCTTGTAGTAATGTGCTCCATCCTTACCCTCTCCTTGTAGTAATGTGCTCCATTCTGATCGTCTCCTTCTAGTAATGTGTCCTATCCTGACCCTCTCATTCTAGTAATGTGTCCCATCCTGACCCTCTCCTTGTAGTTATGTGCTCCATCCTGACCACCTCCTTCTAGCTATGTTCTCAATCCTGATCCTCTCCTTCTAGCGTTTTGCTCCATTCTGATCCTCTCCTTGCAGATGTTCCATCCTGACCCTCTCCTTGCAGTTGTGCTCCATCCTGACCCCCTTCTTGTAGTAATGTCTTCATCCTTATCCCCTTGTAGAATGCCCCATCCTTGTCCCCTTCGGGAATGTCCCATCCTTGTCCCCTTGTGGTAATGTCCCTATCCTGCCCCATCATGTAGTAATGCCCCATCCTGTTGTAATGCCCTATCCTTGTCCTCTTGCAGCAATATTCCCCATCCTGCAGTAATGCCCTATCCTTCTCCCCTTGTAGTAATATGCCCCATCCGTGTCCCCTTGAAGTAATATGCCCCATCCTGCAGTAATGTGTCTCATCCTTGTCCCCATGTAGTAATATGCCCCATCCAGCAGTAATGTGCTCCATCCTTGTCCCTTGGTATTATTGCACCACCATTGTCCCCATCACATAGTAATATGCCCCAACTTGCCCCCTGGTAGTTATGCCCTATTCTTGCCTCCATTACATAGTAATCTGCCCCATCCTTGTCCCCATCACACAATAATATGCCCCATCCTGCCATCACATAACAATATGCCCCATCCTGCCCCCTGTTAGTATTGCCCCATCCATCCATCCATCATCCTCTTAGTATTGCCCCATCCATCCTCCTCTTTGTATTGCCCCATCCATCCATCCATGTATCCTCCTCTTAGTATTGCCCCATCCATCCTCCTCTTAGTATTGCCCCATCCATCCATCCATCCATCCATCCATCCATCCTCCTCTTAGTATTGCCCCATCATCCATCCTCCTCCTCCTAGTATTGCCCCATCCTCCTCCTCCTAGTATTGCCCCATCATCCTCCTCCTCCAGGTATTGCCCCATCATCCTCCTTCTCCTAGTATTGCCCCATCATCCTCCTCCTCATAGTATTGCCCCATCCTCCTCCTCCTCATAGTATTGCCCCATCCTCCTCATAGTATTGCCCCATCCTCTTCCTCCTCCTCATAGTATTGCCCCATCCTCCTCCTCCTCATAGTATTGCCCCATCATCCTCCTCATTGTATGGCCTCATCCTCCTCCTCCTCATAGTATTGCCCCATCATCATCCTCCTCCTCATAGTATGGCCCCATCATCATCCTCCTCCTCATAGTATGGCCCCATCATCATCCTCCTCCTCACAGTATGGCCCCATCATCATCCTCCTCCTCATAGTATGGCCCCATCATCATCCTCCTCCTCACAGTATGGCCCCATCATCATCCTCCTCCTCACAGTATGGCCCCATCATCATCCTCCTCCTCATAGTATGGCCCCATCATCATCCTCCTCCTCATAGTATGGCCCCATTATCATCCTCCTCCTCCTCACAGTATGGCCCCATCATCCTCCTCCTCCTCATAGTATGGCCCCATCATCATCCTCCTCCTCCTCACAGTATGGCCCCATCATCCTCCTCCTCCTCATAGTATGGCCCCATCATCATCATCCTCCTCCTCATAGTATGGCCCCATCATCATCCTCCTCCTCATAGTATGGCCCCATCATCATCCTCCTCCTTGTATGGCCCCATCCTGGCTGCTGGTGAAAAAAAAAAAAAAACTTTCATACTCACCTTTCTTCACCGCTGCTGCAGCTTGCGTCCTGTCTCCTCTCCAGCACTGAGGGCGGTCACGTGATGCCGGGCGCGTCACGTGACCGCTGTCACATGACGCTGGCCGGGAGGGCGGGCTTAGAAGTGTCTGAGAGAGGAGAAATGTCTCCTCTGCTCAGATACAGCTTAGATCTGCCGGCGGCGCGGCACACGCCGGCAGATCAAACCGGCAGTGTGGTGGCGAGGCTGCGTGCCAGCGGAGGCGGCTCTGCGTGCCAACGCGGGCACGCGTGCCATAGGTTCGCCACCACTGTCCTATGATATCAAAAAGGGATTGCATGTTAATCCAAGGCAGTGATTTACTATGAAATCTGCCCATGTCCAAAGATCTAAAAAGTCCTTAACACTCACCAATTAAAAATCTGTATTAGGGAGCACGTTCTAGGTATTGAAGTCACATCTGAAGTAATGCACAATGCGACCCTAAAGACTCTACAAGCATTTTAAGCTTTTCCATAACTGTGATGGCTCGTATTTACATGTGCGGGGAATCGACAGTTTGAATTTGGGTATTAGAGGTGACAGAGTCACCCAGACATTATCACTATTAGGCTGGGGTCACAGTTGACATGCGTTTTTTAGTGCCTTTTAAAAACTCATGCGTTT
The DNA here is from genome assembly GCA_033576535.1 of Allobates femoralis. Taxonomy (NCBI): domain Eukaryota; kingdom Metazoa; phylum Chordata; class Amphibia; order Anura; family Aromobatidae; genus Allobates; species Allobates femoralis. The sequence goes on along the minus strand of JARQOC010000002.1, from coordinate 162,159,416 downwards.
TAACATGCGTTATGTCATGTCAGCATGAGTTTTTTAAGGTGTGTGATGGCTCCCTGCGTTTTTGGCTGCGTTTTTAAATCTGCACCAAAAAATAGTGCATGCACTATTTTTTGGTGCGTTTTGAAAAACGCATGCGTTTTTGTAGAAAATGCATGCATTTTTATAACATGGGCCCCAATGGAAAACGCATGCAAAAACGCATGTACAATTAGTACCAATTAGTGCCATTCAAAAACGCTTGTGTTTTACATAGGAGCCCATGTTAAAAAAACGCATGCGTATTCTAAAACGCTTGCGTTTTTTTAACATGGGCTCCTATGGAAAACGCATGCGTTTTTGAATGGCACTAATTGTACATGCGTTTTTGCATGCATTTCCCATAAGGCCCCATATTAAAAAACGCATGCGTTTTTGGAAATGCACCATAAACGCATGGTACTGTCACACATGCTTTTTTGCTATTAGGGCATGCGTTTTTTAACATGGGGGCCTATGGGTGCGTTTTTTACATGCGTTTTTGAAAACGCAGGTCTCCAAAAACACTTGTGAAAAATTCAACTGTGACCCCAGCCTTAGAAACCAAGTGGATATGGACTTTGAAAACAGTCTATCTACTTAGTTTGAATGAGAACATGCGCTTCATTCCATTTTTATATGCTAGGTAAGGTTTGTTTTTATTGATTTTATAGTTTTATATTCATAGATATCGTATATGGCACAGTAGGTGTTTGATATGATGGTTTGATAAGCTGTTAAAAGTGCCTGCTGTGAGGAACTGCACATGGATTCTAAATCTTCACCGCATACCTACCTGGAACATGTCTTGTTAAAAGAAATGTTGTGTGAATATGATATGGTCAAATGCCTTTATACAAATATATTATGTCTATCATGTATTCTTGGTTTATAGAGTCAGGCCCAGTTCACATCTAAGGCTGGGCTGCATTTGCCTGCATTTGCATTTGTATGTATTTTTACTGCTAAAAACGCATTCAAATGCATGCATTAACGCACGCATAGGCTGCAAAGCAAAACGCATTGCAAAGATATACAAAAACGCATGTCATTTTGCAAAAATGCAAAACGCATGCGTTTTGCAAACTAAGCTCTAGATGCAGCAACCCACGTTTTTGGCTGCATTTGCAATGCGTTTTGCATTGCAGCCTATGCATGCATTTGGATGCGTTTTTAGTGGTAAAATGCATAAAAACCGCAAAAGCAGGCACACGCAGCCAAAATGCAGATGCGAAAAGGCCCTTCGTGTATAGGAGATGTATGTATATAATCGGTTGTTATGCACTGGTATATGATTTACTTTATAATGTAATGGATAAAAACATGTGTGTATGAGTATAAATATTTTTAGATGTGACCGTGTTCTGTGAAGTTGATATGTTCTCTATTTTTGAAGACATGCAGAGAAATAAGCAACAAGACTTCAATAGTTTCCTGAGTATAGATGGTTTCTCTATATGTTGGCACCGGTATTTGTACGCACACTATTCTCTGTTAGAGGAACCTGCATTGCCCGCCGGTATCTCTATGGAGAGAGGGTTTCTAGGTCATGTGACCACTTGTCCCTCCTCTCTATGACACTGGTGAGTGACGTAGTTCCCCTAATGAGCACAGCATTGTGTACGTCGCCATAGATACAAAGTGATTGACTGGATATCGCTTTTAAACCGCCCCTTCCTGTTTTCTGTGATGTGCACATTGGTGCAGATGCTGATTACATTTTCTTTACTTGGAGGTAAATTTAAATCTGTATATGGAGATGTATATACGGTAACAGCCCTGGTCCCTTCCCATAGCCATTTCCTGCAAGATTAGAATACGTGGTTAGGTTTTGCTAAACCTTGGGGTTATCACATGCTGTAGATATTCTAGCTAAGCAGCAAGAGGTATTACCAACTGTGGAATTTTCCTTTGTGTGGTTGTGGCTATAATGGCAGCAATTGGATAAAAATCACAAAATAAATTACTACTATATATGTTGAGGAGAGCCATAGGATCAAATATTTAATTAACCTTAAGAGCCGCTTTACACACACCAACTTCTGTGACCAACTTTTGAACAGATCTCTGGTTGCAGTGAAATCATGGACACATTGCTCCATTTTGTGGCTGTGTACAAATGTAATAATGTGTCCATGATTTCACTGCAACCAGAGATCTGTTCAGAAGTTGGACACAGAAGTTGGTGTGTGTAAAGCGGCCCTAAGACATAAGGGGTGGAGAGAAACGATACATAGAGTGTATTATTTTACATTGCATAAGCTTTGGTTTACATGACTGCCATTTCCTGTTTCATCACACCATGCCATGCTGTGCAAGATGGAGCCTGGACCTATGAATACTGTACATCCTCTTCCTGGAAGAAGCTGGAATCCAGAGGAAGACCGACCAATCACAGAAATCACAGAATGCAACATCACCTGGAGACCCTCGATCAAGACCACACCCCTGATGACCTCATGGATCCGTCCATGGGCTAACCCACTGACCAATGAATTCATCTGAGTAGGGTTGGCTGAACCCCTTACTGAGTAAAAAACCTCATGCCTCTTAAAATAAAGCACACTTGGAGCCACACTTGGGGCTGACCAAGGAAGAGTGTACATCTTACTCTGTGCGTCTGGTGTCTTACTTTTCACACCGGTACTTGGTCTATATTTATATGGTCAGGAGCAGGCAATTTGTTAATATTATTATGAAATATTAACCATAACATATACAGTTACAAAATTGTGTGTTGCTGAGGCTATTTATTGTATTCTGAGGTGTCTAAGTTAATGATTTTCACTGGACATACTCCTCAGTGAATACTTGTGTTTGTAACAATAGGGTGATTACCTTCTATCTTGGTATTCTGGATTACAGCAAATTTATGTTAACCCTTTTCCATCTACTAAGCTAATAAGGTTGATTAAGTGGTTTTGAATTAATGTTCTACATCTATTTTTGTATTTCCTGTTCCTCCCATGTTAAAGAATTAAGCAATGTTAAAAGTGTTATGACTTGTTTTGAAATTAGGCAAACATTAAAATAACCTTTTATTGGTAATTCATTAAAAAGAGGAAAACCTCAGTGTAATACTTAAACAATAAACAAACACAGACAAGGCGTCTCCAATGCCCAATCACCAATACAGCAATACATAAATAGTTGCGTGCATAAGCACGAGACAGCCTACGAAGTTAACATCTGTCTAGCTATAGTGGAAACGGTTTCTGCTATATATCGCCTTGACTGTGTTTGTTTATTGTTTGTTGTAATAGTTTATAGTCTATACCATTGAGCACCTGCTTCCGATCAGGAACAAACTGTGAAGGACGCCGAAAATACGAATAGGGTCTTATTTTTATAACACGTCAGTAGCAAATAAATGTCGCTGGTCACCTGGGCTGGTTGTGTTAAGTAGCTCCTCAAAGTCATAATCGCTTTCCAACAAGCTTTTTAATATAACTAAGGGATTTGTGCCAGATCAGAACCCCAAACTACAGATGCTGCATTTCGGGGTAACTGCCCCTTATCAGTGTAGTGTGTGGCTGTGGTTGCCGGAAAACCTCTCTCCATGAGGTAGATAGCAAGTTCCTAGACCTTGTCTTAGCCCACTCACACAGCCAGATCAGAATATCCCACACACTACACTGATGAGGGGCAGTTACCCCGAAACACAGCGTCTGTAGTTTGGGGTTCTGATCTGGCACAAATCCCTTAGTCATATTAAAAAGCTTGTTGGAAAGTGATTATGACTCTGAGGAGTTACTTAAAGGTGGTGCTGGAGTTCTTCCACTTCCTTATTGAAGTGCAAATTTTGGTAAAATGAATCATTTTTAAAAAATAACATGCGCATCTGCTTATTTTTGATGACACTTGCAGGTAAAGCAGACAGCTATAGGCTGCAACCCTGAGCTGTCTACTTTACCTTGGTTGGTTATCAAAAATAGAGGGAATACATGCCATTTGTATAATTATTTATTTAAATAACCAATTTTTTTTTTTTTTTTTAAAGTCAGCTCCTACCTATATTTGATACCCAGCCATGGTACAGCAGACAGCTGAGAGCCGGTATCAGGGTGGGAAAGCTCATTGTTATTTGGCTGTTCTCAGCCTTAAAATAGCAGCTCATACTCATCCAAAAAAAGTTGCAGCCTTTTGAGTGCACTTGGGAAAATCCTGATCTGACACTGCCCTCTGCTACTTAGATGATTTGTGAGAGCGGTGAGGTATTGAAAGACTACTAACGTCATTACTGCTTTTTCCTACTATTGCGATAGCAGAGGCCAGCGCAGCCCCCCTTCCCAGCAATATGTATGGAAGTAAAATGATGCCACTATATGAAATTTGCGGAAGTGAATTTGTTTCATCTTGCTCCATAAGGTATTTAATTCTAATTCAAGTGAACGTGACTGGATTGCAATTATAAACATGGCCTATGACTGAGAAGGCTTTATTTGCATGGTATTTTTGTAGCGACCGGTGGTAAGGCCGCGGGTGTGTGTGTATGATCTTTCTCAACAGAATCCCCATACTCAGGTTTAACCGATAATAACTTTTCTTTACTGGTAAACATGTTTATATCACAGTCAACCGAACTATATGCGCACTTGTATATATTAGAGTCTCTGGATCTTCACTTCTGCCGGATACGCAGCAAGAAAAGAAAACACAACAATGAAGGTATCTTTCCCTAACTTTCCCTAAAATCACGTACCAGTCTTATCACAGAAGATCCCACGTAGCAGGCCTGGGGATCTCCTCAGTCTTCTTCTTCGGTCTCCTTCCGCAGGTAACAGAACTTTTCTTTTAATGTCTCTCCCAGTCTCAGGGCACACAGAGCAGCAGGAGGGAGATCACAGCAGCCAAATGGCTCCCTTATGTCGGTCACGGCCCCTGCACATGCACTCCAGGTGCTCGACGGGCAAGGTTTTGCAGAGCGGCCAGATACACAGCACCAAAGTCCAGTGGCCCAGGATCAATCGCAGGGGCTTCTGCGGGGTGATTTTTCCGGCAAGGTGTAGCAAAGTAGTCCACTTTCAACAGACATCCACAGGGAGATCTTCTCTGGCTCAACTCTGTATCTATACTGACTTCCCGCCCTTTCTGTTCCTCAGCACAAGGCTCTTGGGGGAGGGGATCAGCAAACAATGTTTTTTTTCTCTCTGCAGTCATTTCAGCAATTGTCCACAAGGGGGCAGTATCGGACTGTGTAATGCTCACTTCAGTGTCGATTTCAATAATACAATCTGAATTGCTCACCTCATTACATTTTATTCTTGGGTCACTCCATGTCAAGTGAACCAATGATTATTACCTCTATATTTTTAATTCTTTTGAGATTTTGTTATTTGATAATAGCATGTCAGACAATGCAAAATGTGAAGAGAAAAATAAAAAAAAATTTTTTTTTTTTTTTTAAATGATTTTCAAAGTTCGGAAAAAGTGTGAATTTCGCTGTTGCCTGCCTTTAAGTTTCTCCTCATAACTCAGGCTAGGAATAAGATAGAGAGACAAAATAAACACCAATCTACTCAGAACTATACAGGCTTTCATCAGATATGTCACAAGAGGATCTTTGTTAATATTTTACCCATGTGATCGAAAAATTGGCGCGCTTTAAATATTTCAAAAACTGCCCATGTGTCTACTTTGCTCTTAGCCACATCTGTACCAAATTTCAAGTTGGGATCGCAATGGGATCATATTTTAACATATTTTACTATTAATAGCGTCAATGGGTCATTCCATATCAAGTGATCTAAATATGAATATTTTTTTTTACCTGACGTCTTTAGATTTTTTTTTTTTTTTTTCCTTTATGAAGTACTACTTTAGTTAATTACAAATTAAAAGTTTGGAATTTTTTTCTTCATCAGTTAATTTTTTACAGATTTTTAAAGTTTAAAAAAAGGGTGAATTTTGGCCTGGTATGACTTTACATTTTTTTTTATCTCGGGCTAGAAATAAGATAGAGAAACAAAATAAACACCATTCTACTCAGAACTGTCCAGGCTTTTACCAGATATGTCACAAGAGTATATTTGTTAATTTTAATTTTTTACCCATGCGAATGCAAACGCAACATTTTGAAACGCATTTCCGAAAAAACATTTTAATAAAAATTTTCCAAAACTGCCCATGTGTCTTTTATGCTCTTAGCCACATCTGTACCAAATTTCAAGTTGGGATCGTGATGGGATCATATTTTAAAATATTTAACTATGGTTAATCTCATTTTTATTAAATTTTGAAAAAACATATGAAAGACATACATTCAATCTTTTAACAAAATCTTGAGACATATAAAATATACAAAAAGAGAATTCACAAAGTTATTAGTAACTTTAAGATAAGCTGCAAATTTACTTTTGCGCTTATCTCTGGTGCAATATATACTACAATCTAAATATAATTCCAAACACTCAAGTATACAACCTTTCTCAGGGTTTTGAGATGTTCTGATGTCAAGGGGACAAGCAGCCCCAGCAGAATGATTTTTATCACTTGGCCCCTTCTAACAGGTTGACCACGTAAGTGGGTCATTAGCCGTTGAGGCCTAGTTGGAATAGTCTATCGACTGGTGTACCGGAAAGGAAGGCCGAAATATTAATGATCTACTCACAGCTCAGAGTTTCCGATACCTGTCTAATGTTCACTAGAATTCTGAAGGTATAGGTGTAGAAAGGAAATACCTAGACTGAATGTATCAGATGGGAAGAAAAGAGAGATAGAAAAGAAGAGAGAGAGAAGAGAAACAAAAACCATTAGAAAAAGTTATACTGGGAAAGAAAAGCCACGTAAGAAAAAAAGAAAAAAAGGAGGGGGGGAGACGGGTGAGGTATGGGAAGGAGAAAGGGTACTCATCCCACTGGCTCCCCATCAGCCAGAGGTCGAGCCATATTATCTGTGCTGGAAAAGATACTCCTAAATTCTGCAGAGTCGTGAAAAATAATCCATTCAACCCAAATCCCTAAGAATTTGTTCCGAGATCCCGACGCATCAGCTGCGAGCTCCTCCATTCGATATATGTCCATCAATTCTTTGAACCAATCAAGTAGAGATGGAGCCCGGCTTGATTTCCAGAACCTCGGGATCACAGCACGAGCAGCTGAGATGCAAAAGCAGAGAATATCCCTCTTCTGTAGCCCAATAGGACCTGGAAAAATGGATAACATTGCCGATTCTGGGCAGCATTCGGCTTGTTTACCTGTTATCCGGGCGTATGCATTGAAAACCTCAGACCAGAACCGCCGGATTTCCCCACAACTCCACCAAATGTGTATCATTGTACCCTTCTCTTCCCCACAGCGCCAGCAGGTATCAGGGGTTCCAGGGAACATGTTCCGGAGTGTCGTCGGGCACAAGTACCATCTAGTGAGCAGCTTATAGCTTCTTTCTTGTGCAGAACAAGCGCTAGCTAGTGAGTGAGTAAATATAAAGCATTTCTGCCAATTAGCTTCTGAAATGCTACACCCCAATTCCCTCTCCCAAGCACGTTGGAAGTAAAGGGTGCCCTGCTCTCTCATGGACCCTAAGGCATGGTATAGAACTGATATTTTGCGCCTCGGTGGAGCCTCCAGTTGGAATAACCTCTCCAATACGTTGGGCGTCAATCTTACCCTGCAAGAGTGGTCAGCTGAATATAAGTATGCTCTGTATTGGAGAAATTCGAATCACTTAAGAGGTCTCGTAGGTTCTTTGAGTTGTAGCTCTGCCATCGGGGGCAAACCACCACTGGACAGAGTCTGTCCTACTCGGGTGTCATCCACAATCCGCCAACATAAAAATCTCTGCCTGTCAAATCTGGGTGGGAAAGATGGGTTGGAAAAAAGGGGAGTCAAAGGGCTAAGTCTGTCGTTTAAGCGGAGGGTTTTCGTCACTAGGTGCCATACCTTCAAGGTGTTTCTGGTCATGTCTGTCAAAGGTACTAGGTCTGTGGAGTCTTTAGGGGAAATCCAAAGCAGGTGTTTCAGCGGAATCCCCAAACCCTCTTGCTCCACCCCTACCCATTTCTTGGAGGACGCATGATAATGCCAATCTAGAGCTCTAACAAGAGAGGAAGCCACAAAGTACGCTCGTATGTTGGGTAGTCCAACCCCTCCTCTGGTCTTGGGCAAGGATAGGATATTCATTCGCAATCTGGACCTCTTGCCCCCCCAGACAAATCTAAGGATCATAGATTGCATTTTGGAGAGGAAGCCTCAATCCAATAGAACAGGAACTGTCTGAAAAGTATATAAGAGTCGGGGCAAGACATCCATCTTGACTACGTTTATTCTCCCGAACCAGGATAGCTTTAATTGTCTATAGGAGGTAAATGCCGATTCCGCCTTAGTCAAAAGGGGTTGATAATTTAAATTGAATATTTGTTTAAGATCTTTTGGTATAAGGACTCACAAGTACTTAATGGCTTCTACTTTCCATTTAAATGGGAACTGTTTAGATAGATGAGAAACCAATTCTCCAGGCAAAGAAATATTGAGTGCCTCGGTTTTGGAGCAATTCACTTTAAAGTTGCTCAATTGTCCGAACCGTTCAAACTCCATTAAGACCGAAGGGATGGAGACCAGGGGCTGGGAGATGTAAAGTAGCAGGTCATCTGCAAATAAGGCTAATTTGTGATGACTCTGTCCCAGCTTGACCCCATGGACGCATTCATTGGACCTAAGTGCAAAATATTTAACTATTATAGTGTCAATTCAAAAATCACCAAGAACACAATCAGTCATTTTTTCACAATTGCCCGTCAATAGTTTGAATTTGATATAAAGAAACATAGTCTTGTAACATCTCAAATGAAAGCTGTTACCGTTCTGAGTAAAATGATGCCTCTCCCACTTCATTATCTTATTTCTAGCCTGAGATAAAAAAAATGTAAAGTCATACCAGGCCAAAATTCACCCTTTTTTTAAACTTTAAAAATCTGTAAAAAATGAACTGATGAAGAAAAAAATTCTAAACTTTTAATTTGTAATTAACTAAAGTAGTACTTCATAAAGGAAAAAAAAAAAAAAATCTAAAGACGTCAGGTAAAAAAAAAAATTCATATTTAGATCACTTGATATGGAATGACCCATTGACGCTATTACTAGTAAAATATGTTAAAATATGATCCCACTGCGATCCCAACTTGAAATTTGGTACAGATGTGGCTAAGAGCAAAGCAGACATATGGGCAGTTTTTGAAATATTTAATGCGCGCCGATTTTTCGGAAATGCGTTTTAAAGTTTTGCGCTTGCGATCACATGGGTAAAATATTAACAAAGATCCTCTTGTGACATATTTGATGAAAGCCTGGACAGTTCTGAGTAGATTGGTGTTTATTTTGTTTCTCTATCTTATTTCTAGCCCGCAATATGATAGAAAATGTAAAGCCATACCAGGCCAAAATTCGCACTTTTTTAAAACTTTAAAAATCTGTAAAAAATTAACTGATAAAGAAAAAAATTCAAAACTTTTTTTTTGTAATTAGATAAAGTTGTTCTTCATATAGAAAAAAAATTTAAAAAATCTGAGGACGTCAGGGAAAAAAAATATTCATTTTTGGATCACTTGTCATGGAATGACCCTCTTATAAACCAGTTTAATTTAATTTCAACTAAATCAAGGGAAATTTAAATAAAACAAAGACATATCACTCCTATTATCTTCTAATCGGTCTCCCTCTTACTAAACTCTCCCCTCTCCATTCCTTTCTGAATGCAGCAGCCAGGATCATATTCCTCTCCACTTCACTGATGCCTCTATCCTGTGTCAATCACTGCACTGGCTGCCCATCTGCTACAACAGAGTACAATATAAAATCCTCACTCCTACCCACAAAGCCCTCCACAGTTCTTCACCACCCTACATCTCCTCCTTCATCTCTGTCTATCGCCCTACACATGCCCTGAGTTCCACAAGTGACCTAAGACTGATATCATCTGCAATCCGAACCTCCCACTCCCGTCTTCAGGACTTCTTATGAGCTGCACCAATTCACTGGAATGGATTACCAAGAACAATTCAATTATTTCAAAATATCCATAGCTTCCAGCGAGCGTTAAAAACACATCTTTTTAGATTAGCCTACCACCTTACCTCATCTATGTAAGTATTCCTATTCTGTCCTTCTTCAAATCTGGCCTCTTGTATCATCTTTCTGCACCCCCATACATTATATTGCACTTTATCTGTACTGTACAGATCCTGGCTGGTGAACAGTTCATGCAGTATTATGTGAACCTCCTATTTATTATATTGATGGCTGGATCATATATGACTGACAGCATTTGATCCTATTACCTTTTGTGTCTCCCCTATTTCCTCATAGATTGTAAGCTTGTGAGCAGGGATCTCACTCCTAATAGGCTCAGTGATGTATTTTTTTCTTTTTATTTGTCTCATATGGTCTGTATTGTATTATATTTGTATTGTCTTACCTTGTGTGTATTGTATTTTATCATATTATTGTATTGTATTTCATTATTATATGTTACTATATGGTGGCCCGATTCTAACGCATCGGGTATTCTAGAATACCTTGTAAACAGGAGTGAACTGTGTCACACTATGACTGACAGACCTTGTAAACAGGAGTGAACTGCGTGACACTATGACTGACAGCCTTGTAAACAGGAGTGAAGTGCGTCACACTATGACTGACAGCCTTGTAAACAGGAGTGAACTGCGTCACACTATGACTGACAGTCTTGTAAACAGGAGTGACGAAGCCGCATCCCTAAAGCGGCGATACGCGTTGGGTAGGGCTGTCTGGGGCTCCCGTGCTGTCCTTGACCTAATACCTACTCCCCACACTTGCATTTGTATGGTAACCTTGGTCAGCTTGACCATACCTCTTTAGTGTTCATTACCTTTTGATACTATTACACCTCTTGTGGTGGTCATTGCAACTAGCCACAGTATATTTCTGGAGATTGTTGTGCCTCCTTTCAAACCTTAAATCTCTAATTATACTCTAACTAGCACTGGTACATTGTCACCCTAGCCCTGCAGCTACTTTGGGGATAGTGTGTGCCACATTTATATACTGTTTCTTATAGGTGTTACCTACTTGTACTACCTCTTATACCAGTATTACATGATTATCTTAGTTCTTAGTAACCCTTTGGACAGTGTGTACCACATATATCATTCCCGCTGATGGTGTCAATTACCTGTAAGGTTTCTTCCAAGCAGGTACCGCTGGGCTTTGTACTTTACAGCTTATTTCCACACTCTGGTTTGAGCTTAATTTGCTTGCTGTATATTACTGATCTATGGGCACACCATCCCAGATATATCAGTCAATATTTGGTGATTTGTTACTGAGACCACGCATTAAGTGATGCCTATCATTATGTCTATCATTATGTCATTTCTTGATGTTTACGTATTTTGGTTACCTTTATAGTGATACAGGGGTTCTACGTCCATTGGACATTGTGCTATATATACTGGTGCTGTATTTGGGTATATCTATTGATATTCCATATATGTATCATCTTCCCTTTACTAAATACTTAGGATTTATTGTTACACAGCACATTGATTTATATCAATATAGTAAACCCATTGGGTGAGGAATTGGTCGATTGTAATTAACATTGGTTCAATATATATCTGCACAGGAATCCCTGACTGTGATTTTAATTGGTTTTATATGCATTTGTCTGCATATGTGTAAAATAAACTTTTTGTATGTATCTTTCACTGTATATTTGCGTGCTCCCTTTTATATGCCACGTCTTTTTCTTCTGTATACACATTGTAAACAGGAGTGAACTGAGTCACACTATTGGCCCCTTTACACGCAGCTACAGGTAACAGGTTTTCCACAGGTAACTTACTGGCTGAAGTGAAATCATGGAGACATAGTTCCATTTGTACACAGCACCAAGATAGAACCATATCTCCATGATTTCACTGCAACCAGTAAGTTACCTGTGGAAAACCTGTTACCTGTAGCTGCGTGTAAAGGGGCCATTAGACTGACAGCCCTGTAAACAGCAGAGAAGTGCGTCACACTATGAGCGGCAGTTCAAATTGCGCGCCAATATACCAAGCTATGCTCCGCTTATTGGTCGCCGCCAGCCGCGGCGACCAATCAGCACACTTGGTGGGTGTTTTAAAAGACGCATTGCTGATTGGTCGCAGCAGGCGGCGGCAACCAATGAGCGAAATGGAACATGGCTTGGCAGGGGTTTTGAATCCCGCACCTCTGACTGGTCGCCGCTGAGAGTGGCGACCAATCAACGGCGCGGGATTCATATTTCCCACCAAGCTGTGCCACTTCGCTGATAGGTCATCGCCTCCATGGTGAACAATCAGAGAAGTAGCGTGGCTTGGCGCGGGATTTGAATTCCGGCTGCCATATAGAAGTACCCATAATGTAGGTGTTCCAGTATGGCGGTCGGGGTACTACTGCTGCAAGCTAACACCGGTCATCTCCCAGCCGGCTCACTGCGGACCTTTGTGCGGCAGTATATGAGCCGCAGCTACCATTGGATCTCCCGACGATTACCACGGCTGGATGCAAGTATCCTGGTGATAGCGACGCCGATGCATCGCCATCGCCAGGATTCAGCTTGGCACGAGTTTTGAATGCGCACAGCTGTTTTGCATACGCTTTGCTCATTTGTTGCCGCGGCTGGCAGTGACTAATGAGCACTGGCGCGTGATTTTCTGGACAGACAAACACGATTAGGCAATTATATAGTAGATACCTACAGCAGTGTCAGTGTACAGCAGTTCGATGTGCAGCGGTGTCAGTGTGCAGCGGTGTCGGTGTGCAGCGGTGTCGGTGTGCAGCAGTATCAGTGTTGTGCGGCAGTGGCGGTGTGCGGCGTGATCAGTGTTATGCGGTGGTGTCAGTGTGTGGCGGTGTCGGTGTACAGCAGTGTTAGTGTACAGCAGTGTCGGTGTACAGAAGTATCAGTGTTGTGCGGCGGTGTCAGTGTGCAGTGGAGTCGGTGTACAGCACTATCAGTGTTGTGCGGCGATGTCGGTGTATGGCGGTGTTCGGCAGTGTCTGTGTTCGGCGGTGTCGGTCTTCGGCGGTGTCAGTATACAGAAGTGTGGGTTTACAGCAGTATCAGTGTTGTGGCAGTGTCGGTGTACGGCGGTGTCGGTGTTTAGTCGCCGGGCGAGACTAATCAGCGGGGGCAGAATGGAGCGGGTCAGGATGGAGCCAGCAGAGCCAGTGTGCGGCGGTGTCGGTGTGAAGCGGTGTCTGCGGTGTGTGGCGGTGTCAGTGTTGTGCGGCGATGTAGGTGTGCGGCGGTGTTGGTGTGCGGTGGTGTCGGTGTGCAGCAGTGTTGGTGTGCGGCAGTGTCAGTGTGCAGTGGTATCGTTGTTGTGTGGCAGTGTCAGTGTTCAGTCACCGGGCGAGACTAATCAGCAGGGGCAAAGAGAACCGGGACAGGATGGAGCCAGCAGGGCAGGATGGAGCCAGCGGGACAGGATGGAGCCAGCAGTGTCGGTGTGAAGCGGTGTCAGTGTGAAGCGGTGTCAGTGTGAAGCGGTGTGCAGCAGTGTCAGTATTGTTTGGTGGTGTCTGTGTGTGGCGGTGTTGGTGTTCAGTGGCTGGGCGCGACTAATCAGTGGAGGCATTCTGGAGCGGGACAGGATGAAGCGAGTGGGGCAGGATGGAGTCTGGAAGGCAGGATGGAACGGGGGAGCAGGATGGAGCCGACATGGCATGGACCCAGGGGGGCAGGATGGTGGTAGGGGGGCAGGATGGTGGCAGGGGGGCAGGATTGAGGAGGGAGGCAGGATGGAGCGAGTGGGGCAGGATGGAGCCGGGGGAGCAGGATGGAGCAGGTGGGCAGGATGGTGGTGGGGGGGGGCAGGATTGAGATGGGAGGCAGGATGGAGCGAGCGGGGTAGAATGGAGCGAGCGGACAGGATGGAGCCGGGGGAGCAGGATGGAGCCAGCAGGGCAGGATGGTGGCGGGTGATGGTAGTGGGGGAGCAGGATGGTGGCGGGGGGGCAGGATGGAGCGAGCGGGGCAGGATGAAGCGAGCGGGGCAGGGTGGAGCCGGGGGAGCAGGATGGAGCTGGGGGGGCAGGATTGAGTAGGGGGTGCAGGATGGTGGCAGGGGGGCAGGATGAAGCCAGGGGAGCAGGATGGATGCGGGGGGCAGGATGGATGTGGGGGGGCAGGATGGATGTGGGGGAATGCGTGGTGTTGGGGGGGCAGGATGGATGCGGGGGGGTAGGATAGATGCGTGGGGCAGGATGGAGCAGGGGGACAGGATGGATGTGGGGGGGCAGGATGGATGCGGGGGACAGCATGGTGTTGGGGGGCAGGATGGATGCGGGGGGGCAGGAAGGATGTGGGGGATCAGGATGGATGTGGGGGGGCAGGATGGATGCGGGGGCAGGATGGAGGCGGGGGGCAGGATGGAGCTGGGGGGCAGGATGGAGCCGGGGGCAGGATGGATGCGGGGGGGGCAGGATGGAGGCGGGGGGCAGGATGGAGGCGAGGGGGGCAGGATGGAGCCAGGGGGCAGGATGGAGCAGGGAGGCAGGATGGAGCTGGGAGGCAGGATGGATGTGGGGGGGCAGGATGGATGCGGGGAGGGGCAGGATGGAGGTGGGGGGCAGGATCCCCCTCACCCCCTCTGTTCTCACCTGTCTTCTCCTTCACACATACTGTTTGCTTGAGAGAGACCCCTACTTTCTGCTTATTGGGCTGCTTGCTGGTCTCCTTAGCAGTGGTCATGTGATTGGGCCCAAGAATACGTGTCCGCCCTCTCTCCACCTGCCGGCGTTTACTATGCTGGTGACTGTGTGATTGGGGCGGTCCCCTTGGGCTTGTTCCGCCCACCCCTTGGCTCAGTAATCACCTTAATGGATGCGGCTGGGGCCGGGTGTGTGGTGCAGACACGCCCCTTAGTTACCCGACCGCAGTCTTGGTTACCAAACGCTCCGTGGCTTCCTGCCTTCAACACATCCATGTGATGAGGCAGACGTGACGACAGACGCCGTGATCCTGGAAGCGGTGAGGGATATAAGGGGGAGGTGGCATCCAGCCTATTCTCTACTATATAATTGTCTAATTTTCAATGCGCGCGACTTTTTGCATACGCGGCGCTTATTGGTTGCCGCAGCTGGCGGCGACCAATGAGCGCTGGCGCGCGATTTCCGTGACAGACAGAGAACATTAGGTAATTATATAGTAGATTGTATTGTATTATATTGCATATCCTCTGAATTGTAAAGTGCTGTGGAATATGTTGGCGCTATATAAATAAAAGTTATTATTATTATTATTATTATTATTATATGGAATGCCATTATTTTATCTGGAGCGATATATTTGATTTCTTTATAGACCTTTATACTAATGATCTGAGTGTTAAAGTTACCTTGTAGAAAGTGATCACTGTTTCTTTAATTTGATCATTTTTGAAAATGCATTTGTTTAATATTGAAGTCCCTCTCTAATCTGAAGGGAAATAAATCATTCTGACTGGTGCAGCACAGAGTTGTCTTTGGCTAGAAAAAGCTTGCTTAATAGTAAAATGAAGTAATTTTCAAGGAAAAATGCTCTTCCTCAAAAACATAAAGGGAAATAAATATTTTCATTTCAGAAATCATCTTGACAGGCTGTAACTCTTGTACTCTCTTTAAAGCAAAAATTAAAAATCTGAAAAGCAATAGAAAATTCAAAGTGTATGTGTCACTACTCACGTTAGAAATGGACACTTGTTTTTTCCAAAAAATGTATATTTTCGTTTTTTTTGTAGGCAATTCTTTTAAAATTAAAAAAAATCATGCACCAGACTCCCAAGATGTGTCTATATAGTAGGGATTTATTTATTAAGGCAAGATATTTTTTTTTCCTTATTCTGACTACAATTAATGTATATCTTTCATTTGTTGTGTTATAATGTACATTTTGCTACAATGATCTTAGCGGCACTATGTGTGCATTTGGGAGATCAACACTACTCTGATTCAGGCAGGGTATCACTTAAGGCTGGGTTACACGCAGCGACATCGCTACCGATGTCGCTGAAACAACACAGGTTTAGTGACGTTGCAGCGACCTCGGCAGCGACATCGCTGCAGGTGACATGCCACAACGACCGGCGATCAGCTCGCTGATTGCTGATCATGCAGAATGGTCAAGACCATTTTTTGGTCGCTGGTC
Source organism: Allobates femoralis (assembly GCA_033576535.1). Taxonomy (NCBI): domain Eukaryota; kingdom Metazoa; phylum Chordata; class Amphibia; order Anura; family Aromobatidae; genus Allobates; species Allobates femoralis. Next base: position 162,143,273 of record JARQOC010000002.1, on the reverse strand, counting down.
TCCCGCTGTCACGCATGCATCGGCATATCTGACAGGGGCAACGACCAACGACACCCAGTGTGCACCCGACACCCTAACCGATCCCAGTGACCGTCGGGTGTCGGCGCATTGCTGGGTGATCGCTGGTGAGATCTGCCTGTCTAGCATTTCACCAACGATCACATAGCGATGTTCCAGCAATCCCGATCATTGGTCAGGTCGCTGGAACATCGCTATGCGTAACCCCAGCTTTATATGTTGAGATTAGGTGCACAATGGCATCACTGTTTTATGGTGGCTCAAATCCTGTCCATCTTATGAATTCAAGACTGGGCAAAGATTCTCTATCCACATGTAAAAACTTCTTGCCATTTTTATTATTTATTTTTAATTACATTATTCCTAATGTATCTTTGCATGTATATTGCATATAAAGGTTTATATAATTCTCTTGACACACAGCAATTGTTATCAATGTGTTTGATGTTAAAAAGTTAATGGCTGTGTGTTGAGTTATTTAAACTGTCATACATGCTATACATTGACTACCGTATATACTCGCGTATAAGCCAAGTTTTTCAGCCCAAAATTTGGGCTGAAAAGTCCCCCCTCGGCTTATACGCGAGTATATAAAAAATACCGCAGCAGCCCCGGAGGTATACAGGCCCCCCATCAAGTTCCAGGGCCCCCCCCCCCTTGCGCGCCAGCCTGTAAAGTAACATCATACTTACCAGTGTCCTGTCGCGCCGTCCGCAGCTGCCGACACGCGATCCCCGGCTTCATTCCGCGTCTTCCGCATTTCCTGTAGTCGCGGGCAATGACGTCATTGCCCGCGACCACAGGAAGTCGGAAGCCGGAATACGCGGATTGAAGCCCGGGATCGCGTGTCGGCAGCTGCGGACGGCGCGACAGGACACTGGTAAGTATGATTTTACTTTACAGGCTGGCGCGCAAGGGGGGGGGGCCCTGGAACTTGATGGGGGGCCTGTATACCTCCGGGGCTGCGGCTGTATACAGCCCTGGGGCTGCTGCTGCTGTATACTACCTAAGGGCTGCTGTATATACCTCTGGGGCTGCATATGGGGCTGCATATGGGGCTGCATATACCTCTGGGGCTGCATATACCTCTGGGGCTGCACATACCTCTGGGGCTGTATATACCTCTGGGGCTGTATATACCTCTGGGGCTGTATATACCTCTGGGCCTGCATATACCTCTGGGGCTGCATATACCTCTGGGGCTGCATATGGGGCTGCATATACCTCTGGGGCTGCATATGGGGCTGCATATACCTCTGGGGCTGTATATACCTCTGGGCCTGCATATACCTCTGGGGCTGCATATACCTCTGGGGCTGCATATACCTCTGGGGCTGCATATGGGGCTGCATATACCTCTGGGGCTGCATATGGGGCTGCATATACCTCTGGGGCTGCATATACCTATGGGGCTGCATATACCTATGGGGCTGCATATACCTCTGGGGCTGCTGTATACTACCACTGGGGCTGCTGCTGTATACTACCACTGGGGAGGCTGCTGTATACCTCACTGCTGGGGGTTGTATACCTGTGCTGGAGTCCACCCTCGGCTTATACGCGAGTCAATAAGTTTTCCCAGTTTTTGGGGGCAAAAGTAGGGGGGTCGGCTTATACACGGGTCGGCTTATACACGAGTATATACGGTACTTTAAATTGTATCAAAGTGTCATAACTTGAGTGTGTTCCCATGAAAAGATATAATAAAATATTCCAAAAATGTGAGAGGTGTACTCTTGTGATATACTATAATTATTTACAAATTGAGTTAAATAAAATAATTCAAGTCTTGCACAAAAGCAAGGCCTTCTTCAATCATATAAAAAAAGTTATCTGGTAAAAAGAAGAAATTCAAATCAAAGCCATCTCCATAAAGTGAATGTATCAATTGTAATAATTTTTTAATAAATAACATGAGATATTGATAAATATTCATTTTTTGTTAATTTGTTTTACTTCCTCAGAAGGGAATAAGCGACATATTGAACTTCACATTTAGTTGGGATGATTTGGGGATACTATGTCGCATTGACAGGGCCACTGACGTGCCAGTAAAGCAGACTCCCCACATGTTACCACATTTTACAAACTACACTTCTCAATGAACTTATCTAGGGGTGCAGTATCACATGTAGATAGGGAAATATCCGCTGTACATGGCAATACCAAAGAACAGCGGGATGGGAAAAAGGGAAGGAAGGTCTTAGAGTAGTGAAAGGGGGATAGGGACACCTCCTGACACTGGCCTGATCTTTACTGCCCTTACCGCCCTAAACAGGTCCTTCCCACTGCCACGATCACTTGCCTAATACCTGTCTGTCACCTAAGGCAACCTTGGAAAGTGCACTGGCTAGTGAGTGTGCTAGCATCAAAACTGCAAATAATAAAACATAGGGAAGATAAAGACAGACAGGGGAAATGACAATAACAATACTTGTAGTTGACTGCAAAACTTCAAGGCAGAGACAGGGTCACAAGTAGAGATGAGCAAACCTTGTAACGTTTGGGTTCGGGAATATATTCGTCGAATAGATCGGCAAATATTTCGTCAAACTTCTAAACTCCATTAAACTCAATGGGAGGCAAAATCAAGGGCCTAAAAAACACCTTCAATGGAGCCCAAAAGCTGCCAAACAAAGCTCAAATTGTTTTACAGTGGAGCCCCGTTACATTGGCACAGACATTATTTTCCTACACTTTTACTCAGAAAGCTTTAGCGTCACTGTAACCATGCTTTCAAGTCTTGTCATGAATCTCAGACATCTTCATCATGACTTCTTTGAGGGTGTCTCAGGTTACACAGCAGGTATCATGCAGCAGAAAATCCCGTTGTGTTGCCTGAGATAACTTCAGTGGTGTCTGTGCTTTTAACACTAGCTGTCTCATGAGAGTTATGATATCATGCGAGATATAGCAGATATGTCTTTCCATGTGCACCAGGCTCGCAGCCATTGTCAGGTGATGTCAGGCACTGAAATCAAGCGACCGGTGCGAGGCGACATATCGCGCCAAATTCCCCAATTACACGCCGCAATTGGGAGGGATTTTGATGGCGATTGTCGCAGGGCGACATATCGCCGTCAATATTTCTCGCCGTGGTTGCGGCGTGTAAAGATACCCTAAGAGTTTCCGCTCTACAGATGGAGACTTACCAAGTGACCATGTGCAAATGGAAAACAGCTCTGCTGTACAAACACATAATATAGGAAATTTCCTAGATGCAGGGCATTATGGTTAAGGCTGTGTGGCAATTCAAAATGACATTAACCTTTTCTCTGTGGATTCAGCTGGTTGGAAAATGGTGCTGGGCAAGTTTTTCTTCCGAACCGCAAATCTCAAAATGTTCGAATTTGCATGAACCCGCAAATTTCAAGAAATTGTATGTGACCTAAAGGCTCTGTAGATAAATCTATAATCTCTAGTCAACCCCTTTTCTAGTAACTAGTGCCCTAGGATTTCTTACAGTTTAGCAATTACCTAGGGTTAAATATGATAACATACCTTCATCCTCAAACTTACATGACTTTGGAATGACAAAGTAGATTTTAGTTGAATCACAGAATATAATAGATTGTCGTAGTGTTTCCAACAAGCGCAGAACCAGCTGAACCCCTGTCAAAGTAACCGTCGTGTACTGCAAAATTCCAAGATCCCAGGATCCAGATGTAAAAATGAACATTTACACATCAAGACTACAGAGCGTTATGGTAATGTAAATTTCAAGACTTTTAGAACATATGGTATTTTAAAATTGGCCAAGTTTCAGAAACTTTGTTTCTGTGCAGAGCTTATTTTAAGAATCATGTCCGTGAGGAGATGTTAATAATTTCTTTATAGTAGCATTCCTATAGGATTTTCGTTTCACATGTAGATTTATGGAAATTACCTGCTCTCTATGGAATATCAAATGTAAATTTTCTAATGATCAGATAATACTCTACTGGTAATATTTTTGAACATGTAGCTTGAAGAGCCCAGAGAAACAGAAGAGTTATAAATATCTGTCACCATAAAATACGCTATGATTTATGGTCTTACAAGAATTACTAAACTATGAGTGTTAGATAAAAGCATTTATGAGACTATGGAAGAGTAGTTTTATACTATTTTAGCTGGAAAATACCCCATGGACACATGAAAATATGTTCAGATTTGATGGTGAAATTTCTATCGGGGTTGTCTGAGAGTTTAAAAAATGAAACTGACTGAGTGAAAGGTTTTACAATTAATAAAGTGTCCATATAATAAATGGTCACTAAAGGGCTGCAGACAGGCAGGGAAAAGTCTTCTAATAAAGCAGCACTGTGTCTCTGAGAGCAGCTCGTTCCCAGTGCCGCTGTCTGTACATGCCCATTAGAAGCATGGGTGGTGCAGAAAGTTTAGTGAGAGCCCTGGCACTAATAAGATAGCTATAAAAGGTTATTCCACTGCACATTAGAACACTAAGAATTAAAGGATACGCTTAATGCCAGTGCAAACTTCCTGTTTCTGGCCCATTAGTATATGGGAGATAGAAATCTTTTCCAGATGGGCGGTGACCATGGTGGCTATTTTGAAGTCAGGCATTTTGGATCCAACTTTATTTTTTTCAATGGGAAGAGGGTCATGTGACATCAAACCTATTGAGAATTTCATAAGAAAAACAATGGTGTGCTTGGTTTTAACGTATCCTTATTCTTTTATGAGTTATTTTCAAGTTTCGCTTTGTTTACAGCCATTGACATTTTGCATAGGTTAACACATGAGGATTGTATAGAAATTGTGTTGATGTCTGGTAATCACAGTACCCAGGTCATTGCAGCAGCTTTCAATGCAAGACACCCTATGAGACCACCCATCTCCCATGCTACAGTTAGCAAACTGCTTGCCAAATTTCAAAGCTTCATTCAGCAAGAGCCCACAGAGTAGCACTCACCGCATGTCACTGGAGAGTGGCATCAGTCGAACATCCCTTCGGCGGATATTAGCTACTCACAAATGGCACCCTTACAAAATCCAGCAACTGCAGCATCTCAATGAGGATGACCCAGATCGGCGCACTGAATTTGCATAATGGGTAAAACAAAAATTGGAACAGGACCCTCAGTTTACACATAACATTATTTTCAGTGATGAGGCAAACTTTTTGTGAACGGTGAAGTTAACAAACAAAACCACCGCTATTGGTCTGACACTAACCCACAGTGGAGAGATCCCTCCAAGACTATTGTAACAGAAAAACTGATGGTATGGTGTGGTATATGGGGAACAAAGATAGTGGGGCCATTATTCATCAATGGAAACCTCAATGCCATTTGATATCTGAAATTGCTACATGATGATGTGTTGCCCTTTTTATGCACTGAAGATGGCACGTTCCCTGAGTTTTTCCAACAAGATGGTGCACCACCACATTATGAGTGTCAGGTCCGAGCAGGGCCGGCGTCAGCACCCGGCGTACCTGGGCAAGTGCCGGGGCCCTACGGCTTGGAGGGGGCCCACCGGGCCCCTGAGGGCTAGGGTCACACTTGTGTTGTGACCCTAGCCTGACGCAAGTATTGTCTGCTGCAGCGCAGAGCGTTTAACGCTATGCGCTGCCAGCAACTGAGCCCATAGAAACCCGCAGTTTACATTGACAACCTGTGGTTGTCAAGGTAAACGTCGGGTTTCTATGGGCTGCCTCCAGCGCATAGCAGCGTTTCAACATAGAATACTTGCATCAGGCTAGGGTCACAATGCAAGTGTGACCCTAGCCTCAGGGGCCCCTGAGCACTGCCCCCACAGCCAGAGCCATATCCAGGGGGCAGCTGGGGGGTCATTTTCAGGCTCCTGCAGGCTGCAGCACCGGAGGGTCTCCCTCCTCCCCCCTCCACGGGAGCCGACAGAGCTGCACACTCTGTGCTAGTGTGCTTACAGGACCTGTGATGATGTCAATGGATGGGGAGGAGTCAGGGGTCTCATGATCAGCTCCTCAGTGTATCCAGGACTGTGCTGGCCATCAATGATGCTCAAATAAGGTGAAGTTTGTGTGTGGTCAGGAGGCATTTACAGTGTGAATGTAGCAGAGGTGAGTGTGTACTAGGTGTATGGCAATTAGGTGAAGGTTATGTGTGGGGTCAGGAGGGATTTACAGTGTGAATGTAGCAGAGGCGAGTGTGTACGAGGTGTACGGAGCAGAGCCGTGTGTGTACGAGGTGTACGGAGAAGAGCCGTGTGTGTACGAGGTGTACGGAGAAGAGTCGTGTGTGTACGAGGTGTACGGAGAAGAGCCGTGTGTGTACGAGGTGTACGGAGAAGAGCCGTGTGTGTACGAGGTTTACGGAGAGGAGCCGTGTGTGTACGAGGTGTACGGAGCGGAGCCGTGTGTGTACGAGGTGTACGGAGCGGAGCCGTGTGTGTACGAGGTGTATGGAGCGGAGCCGAGTGTGTACGAGGTGTACGGAGCGGAGCCGAGTGTGTACGAGGTGTACGGAGCAGAGCCGAGTGTGTACGAGGTGTACGGAGCGGAGCCGAGTGTGTACTAGGTGTACGGAGCGGAGCCGAGTGTGTACGAGGTGTACGGAGCAGAGCCGAGTGTGTACGAGGTGTACGGAGCAGAGCCGAGTGTGTACGAGGTGTACGGAGCAGAGCCGTGTGTGTACGAGGTGTACGGAGCAGAGCCGTGTGTGTACGAGGTGTACGGAGAAGAGCCGTGTGTGTACGAGGTGTACGGAGAAGAGCCGTGTGTGTACGAGGTGTACGGAGCAGAGCCGTGTGTGTACGAGGTGTACGGAGCATAGCCGAGTGTGTACGAGGTGTACGGAGCAGAGCCGCGTGCGTACGAGGTGTATGGAGCAGAGCCGCGTGTGTATGAGGTGTACGTAGCAGAGCCGAGTGTGTACGAGGTATGTGTACCAGTGGTAGCCCCCCGCGGATTCCGCTCCTATAGTCTCAGCCACCTTTGCCAGCAGCATTCTTCTCCATAGTCTCTTCTGCCGCTGTCTGCATTCTGCAGCTCAGCATGGAGGGGCACGATGTCATCACTGTGCTGATATGTGCAGAGCGACCGGAGGAGACCGGAGCGGCAAGAAGAAAGGTGAGGAGAAAGAGAGATCTGGACGGCCAGACATTCCGCTTGGCTGCGGTGCCACCATATGGCAGTGCGGCTCCATTGAGCTGTCTGCATTATTTGTGTGCTTCAGGATGCTTGTGTATATACCAGGCATCCTCAGACACACAAAAATGCAACATTTTGCATTTGAAGGGTATTTTTAAAAAGTGCAAGGGAATGCAAACGCACCTTAGCCCGCTCCTAACAATGTGTAATATACTCACTGTCAGAAACAGCTCTTGCTGGATTCGGCAGTCACTGTTCCTGTAAGGCTGCCTTCACATAGGCATTTTTTTTAAATGTGGCAGTTGCGGTAAAAAAAAACCTGCATCTGCCGCATTTTCCGTCTAGCGGCTGCACTTGCTTCACATTTGCGGCAAGCCCCATGCATTGTCTATGGGGCTTGCGGTAAGTGTGCGGCAATATATATATATATACATATATATATATATATATATATAGTCCGCGATATGTACTTAAAGGGGGCCCACTGAGACCTTTTCGCCCGGGGCCCACAGAAACCTGGAGCCGGCCCTGGGTCCGAGCATTCCTGCATGAACAGTTTTCTGGAAAGTGGATTGGTCATCGTGGGCCAGTTGAATGGCCACCAAGATTTTTATCTTTGGGGTCATCTGAAGGCAATTGTCTATGCTGTGAAGATACGAGATGTGCAGTATCTGAAACAATGGATACTGGAAGATTGTGCTAACATTCTGCGGTGTTGCTATCACTGTGTCAAGAGTGGGAGAAGAGGGTTGCATTGACAATCCAAAACCATGGGCAGCACTTTGAACACATTTTATAAGTGCTCATAAACTAGTAAATAACTCATGAAAGAATAAAGTTATGTTAAAACCAAGCACACCATTGTTTTTTTCATGAAATTCTCAATAAGTTTTATGTGTCAAATGACCCTTTTCCCAACTTCAAAATGGCCCCCATGATCACCACCCATCTAGAAATGTTTTCTCCCTCCCATATATGCCACAACAACAACGGAAAGTAAATATCACCAACCATTCCCATTTTATTTAGATGTATCCATATAAATGGCCCGCCCTTTAGAATCACCTCCCTTTATTGCCAGAATCCTACCTGCCCATACGAGCTGATTTTAATTTCACATAGAGGCATTTCAGGTGAGGGTCCCGATATCTAGATGCACCTTGTTGCAGTTATCGGGCTCATTTGCATCGGCCAACATATTTGCTAAGCATCTACCTTAATTCTTAGTGTTCTAGTGTTTAGCAAAATAACCTTTTATAATTCTGTGTTTTTTTTCTGCTAGCACCTTGTTCACACACATTAGGTGTGACGGTCAGTCTGTTTATAATTTGTAATTACTAATAAGATGCTTCCATTGAAAAAAACTAAAGTTTTTAGGTAGGTACAGACTTTCAAAATAGTCAGGATCTATCTAAAATAAATAAAGAATAACATTTTTTTTTATAAAACCAGATTTTAGACTGTTAAATACCAGACTCCAGGACCATTGTTCCAGTGGCCCCATCCAGTGTCATACTGGTGTGCCAAGTGTCCACTAGACTAATACCATTTATTTCAGTGGTCTTATGTTGCTTAACATGTAAATATTACATTAAACTTTATAAATTTGCCTTGGTGTATGAGTAGACAACAAACTCACATTTAGTGCCCAGTGTCAGGCAGCTGCTGCAAAGGCAAATAAAATAATGGGATGCATTAAAAGAGGCATAGATGCTCATAATTTTACCTCTATATAAAGTGCTTTGCAAATTAATTGGGACAAAGCATTTTTTAAGTAAAATCGTAAGTTGGGTTTACCAGTCAGTGATTCAAACCAGTTTTAACTGCTTTGAGCAGGTGTGAGTGTACAACCTTGAGTAACAAAATGTGGTTTGACTGGGTTTAAACAGAAAATAACAGCTAGCTGCCCCCTCAGCTTCAGTTGAGAGCTTGTTTCTGTGAGGAGTGGTTTAGTGTACTTTTTCTCTCAGTGTGATTCATGCCTGTAAAAATAAATGTTACTCCATGGAAGACATCTAGAATTACTACCATTAGTGAACATACAAGTCTGAATGTAAGAGAAATCGCTTCCACCATTGGTATTGGAAAATCTACTGTTTCAAGAACAATTCGCACACACAATGAAACTGGATCGTTTTCTTCAAAACAAAAAGGGAAATGTGGAAAAAAGAAAAATCACCAAGAACTGATAAAACACTTATCAGAAATAGCAAAATTAATGCAAGTAAAGACTTGCTTTGTCCCAATTAATTTGCACAGCATTGTAAGTCACTAGTGCGACCACTCTTAGAATACTGTGTATAATTCTGGTCTGGAAAGACATACCTGAACTAGAGCGGGTGCAGACCATATTAGAGGACTGAGGGGTTTGCAATACTAAGACTGGTTATTAAACTTGGGGTTATTTAGTTTGGAAAAACAAAGGCTTAAGGCTGACCATATAATAATGTATAAATATATGAGGGGAAGTACAGAGACCTTTTTAATGATCTTTTTACTCTTATGGCCACTTTACACGTCCCGATATCGTTCCGATATTGGATCCAACGGCGCGGGAGCACGCTTTTTCTGGGCAGAATTCCAAGATCGCATAGGCGATGTTACACAGCGAAATATCAACAGTCAACACAACAGCGAAGTGTACGCCCCCTTGTACGGCCAACCCAGGAACGACCATTTAACATGGGAGAGAATAGGGGAAGTTGTACTCCACATCGTTGTTGGGCTTTCACACAGCACGATCCAGCCACAACGTCCATCCAATATCGGGCTGTTGGAGAGCAGGCTCATTTGATCCCCGATATCGTTTTGGCATCGTTCGTGCATCGTATTGGACATTTGCACCATACAACGCACGAACGATATCGGGGCCAACGCACGTACCACGTGACTTTTTATCGGAGTTGGACGCCGATATCGGGATGTGTAAAGTGGCCATCAGTCTGAGATGGGGAAAAGGGATCATACTCTGCATCTAGAGGAAAGAAGGTTTAGGCTGAAGGCACACTGTCGTGCATCAAATACGGAGCGTGTTTGATGCACAACAGTGATGCGAGTGCTGTGCATGTTTGTGGGTGTGTGTGGTGCAAGTGTGGTGCGTGTGGTGAGTGCGGCTGGCTGTACATATGTTAGTGTGCTGCGATTGTGAGGTGTGAGTGCATGTGTGCTACATGATTGTGATGCTGTCCATGGTCCAAAAGGACCGCAGGCAGCATTTGTAAGGAAATTTAAGCTCTGCAGCTGTCAAAGCCACAGAGTTTAAATTTCCCGCTTTGTCGGTAGAGTAAGCAATCATCTTGTACCCCTGAACTACCAATGATTTTAGGCAACATATTTGCCACATATTAACCCTTTATTACCGGGGTTCATTACTGCATATGCAGCATCAGTGCTCATATGCCGCACAGATGCTGCATATAATAAGTAATAATAATAACATTTTATTTGTATAGCACCAACATATTCAGCATTCATATATAGCAGCGCTTTATAGTACAATGGTACGTATAAGAAAAATATATGATACAGAATGGTAGGTAATACAGAACAGTAGTTACATACAATAAACATAGAATCAATGTAGGAAATACAATAAAAAAGCAAGGAGCTTACAATCTAAGACTGGACGGGAACACAAAGTACAGGGGCTTATAAAAATTAATATCTTATGTCTAAATGACTACTGTTAGGGAGAAGGATAGGCCGCCCTGAAGAGGTGTGTTTTTAGGGAGCATCTGAAGCTATGCAAGTTGTGGATAGTCCTAATTTCTTGGGGTAGAGCATTCCAGAGGATTGGTGTAGCTCGAGAGAAGTCTTGGAGTCTGGAATGGGAGGTTCGGATTAATGCCGATGTTAGCCTGAGGTTGCATTCACAGTGAAGGGGATGGGTGGGGTGGTAGACAGAGATGAGAGTAGAGAGGTAGGGAAGTGCCTTACCATGAATTGCTTTGTGGGTGACAGCAAGCAATTTGAATTGGATTCTATAGTGTACGGGTAGCCAATGCAGTGACTGGCACAGAGCAGAAACATCTGAGTAACGGTTTGTTAGATAGGTGATCCTGGCTGCTGCATTGAGGATAGACTGGAGAGATGAAAGCTTACTGCAAGGGAGGCCAGCTAATAAAGAATTACAGTAGTCAATGCGGGAATGAATCAGGGTCACGGTGAGGGTTTTAGTTGTTTCCATTGTGAGGAAAGGGCGAATTCTGGAGATATTTTTCAGGTGCAAGCGAGAGGAGCGGGTGAGAGATTATATATATGGGTTGAAGGAGAGATCAGTGCCCAACATAAACACCCAGACAGCGAGCCTGCTGACTGGGCATTATCGTGGTGCCGCACACCGAGAGAGAGATGTCAGGTTTAGGGAGGTTGGCAGAGGGTGGGAGCAGAAGAAGTTCAGTTTTGGAAAGGTTGAGTTTCAAATAGAGAGCGGACATGATATTGGAGACTGCGGTTAGACAGTCATTTGTGTTCTGTATTAGAGCAGGAGTAAGGTCAGGGGAGGAAGTTGTGTGTCATCAGCGTAAAGATGGTACTGGAAGCCAAATCTGCTGATGGTCTGTCCGATCGGAGCTGTGTAGAGAGAGAAGAGGTCCAAGAACTGAACCCTGAGGGACCCCAATAGTGAGGGGAAGAGGGGAGCAAGTGGAGCCAGAGAATGAATGATACACTGAAAGAGCGGTCAGAAAGATACGAAGAGAACCAGGAGAGAGCCGTGTCCTTGATGCCAATGGAGTGCAGCATAGAGAGTAGGGGATGGTGGTCAACAGTGTCAAAAGTTGTCAAAAAGGATAAGCAGAGAGTGGTCACTAGGGATGAGCGAGTCCTAAATTACTCGGAATCGCTAGACCCGCACGAGTCCGAGTCCAGGACTCGCTACTCGTTGCGAGTCTAGCGAGTCCAATGTTAATGAATAGGGAACCGAGTAATAGCGAATAATGCGATTTACAAATCGCTGATGTGTCTCTGAAAGTGTGGCGAGTCCAAACTCGCAGGTTTTTTCTTATTTGGAGCCGATGATGTGAGGGGGGAAGCGATTCTCCTGCACACACCATGCTTTAAGCAAAGAGGAAACGAGTCGCTCTGACAGACGCACACACAGAGCAATCCATTCCACAGAGCAATCATGGCCGACCGTGTCACTGTGAACACGCTGCGTTTGATTCCTCTGGTGGAGGCTCGGCCACTGCTATGGCTCCCAACAGACCCTGACTATGGGGATAACATCATGAGGACTACTGCCTGGAGAGAGATCGCCCAAGTGATGTTCCCTGCGTTCCATCTGAGTGGCCATGATGAACAGAGCAATATGAGTAAGATAAATGAGTTCACCCGTTATATATTGGATTTACTGTATATATACTCGTGTATAAGCCGACCCGTGTATAAGCCGACCCCCCTATTTTTGCCCCCAAAAACTGTGAAAACATATTGACCGCCATCCTGGTATACAGCGGCTATCACTGGTAGACAGCCCCCCAGCAGAGTATACAGCTCCCCCTGCAGAGTATACAGGCCCCCAGATGGGTATACATGCCCCCATATTATGGTATACAGGCAGGGGCGGACTGGCCCAGGTGCCTGGGGGGCAAGCCGGCGTATTTTCCCCTATTTTGGGCCGCCTGGACCATGAAAAGGGCTGCCGCCCGCACGGGTCATGCGGCTGCAGGAGCATGAAGCAGCCGCATGACCCCGAAGCAGCAGCCGGAACCGGAAGCTCCTGGCCGCGCGATGACATCATCAGCGCGCGGCTGCGGCCGGGAGTGAGCGTCTGTGAGTGGCGTGTGGCTGCGACTGGGAGCGAGCGGCTGTGAGGAGCGCGACGCTGCGGCTGGGAGCGAGCCCTAGGAGACTGCGTGAGCTGCGGTGACTGTGAGGCAGCCGCCAGTCATCACCCCCCCCACCCCCGTCCTCACCTGTGTCGGGCCGGTGAGGGAGAGCTGCCACCCAAACTGTAGGGTGCCAGTTAGTCCCTGTATACAGGGCCCTCAGTGGGTCTACAGCCCCCCAGCAGTGGGTATACAGGGCCCCCAGCAGTGGGTATACAGGGCCACCAGCAGTGGGTATACAGGGCCCCAGTGGGTATACAGGGCCCCCAGCAGTGGGTATACAGGGCCCTCGTGGGTATACAGGCCCCCCTTAGCAGGGTATACAGGACCCTCAATGTGTTATCATGCGCCGTCGCATAGTTGCCTATATTTGGATGGGGTCACAACAGTACACTTAGTTTAACGGCTGGTGCTCCCGGCTCTTACGGCCAGGGGATTGGGTGTATATTAATACCACTAATGAGCAGAGTCTGGTGCCCGCACTATTACCTTCTCGATGCGTCGACATGTGTCCTGCCTCATTTGTGATAGTGTCCACGTGAGCTCAATGTCCGTAATGTTGTTGATGATGTTCCACACTGTCGTGTCACTGTGCCTTGTATACACATTACACACACAACATGAATAAAATGTTATTGTTGATTTGTACACATACTTTTGGTGTTTCAAATATTACACATGTCTAAACCCGGTTTGAAATCATTTCACAGTTGACCATCTTCAAAAACGTTGGAGGAGCTGCCGCGATCAACATAAAAAACAACATCGCCAGATCGCAGAGAGGGAACCGGGAGCAGCTCCAGGGCTGATCTATAAGCACTATGACCGGCTGTCCTTCCTTGGACCGGTGGCCCGTATGCCAAGGTATGTGTCTGCAGCACTGTTGTGTACTATTATTATTATTTATTTATATAGCGCCATTAGGTTCCATGGCACTTTACATGAGGATAATGGTTAACTACAAAAAACAGTAAATGAAGACAATCAGGTCGTACAGGTACAAGAGGAGAGGACCCTGTCCACGAGGGCACACAGTGTACGTATGAAGCTCTATAATGAGTGTGCTGGTTTACATACCCACACTGGGGTTTGTTTCTGCCATGGTGCAACAGATTTCTATTACCTTTGGCAATGATCCAGGACATACACATTTATAGTCACATTGTGACATTGGGACAAATAAGCAATGTTCTGCAGGGTGGGCAGACACAATGTTCCGTGACCTCACAATTAGCTATTATTGTTGGCATGTTTGTGGAACAAAGCCATGTTCTTCCCTGCAATGGCCTCTAAGGTGTGTGGCCTTGTCTGGTTTGCCTGTCGTAAGCATCATTTGTATGTTTTCCTAATGGCCTCCCTCCACTTGCATAAGGGCCACATACATCCCTACACGTTTAATTGTGGGTGTTTTTTAGGCTAAATAACGTTGTAAGGATATACCCCTTTTGCACTAAACTGTTTGTACACCATCCCAGATTGTTCACACAGTCATACACATTTGAGGACATACTCTGTATCACTACAAATACGTGTGGGTGAGTTTGCACATGGGTATATTTGGGGCTGCAAGGTGATGGTGTAGATATTAGGGCCCACATGTCAATTTAATTGTTTTGTTGTTAACTGATGGCCACATTAAGAATCCTCCGAAAAACATAGTGTATTAATGCTGTATAAAATCAAACTTAAGGGGGCCATATTTTCAGTGCAACAGGCTTTTATGTCCAAGGTCCTTTAGGGAACAAGAAGTTTGCCCTTGCTGTTCCCGGCTTTGTGTCCGGCCCCGTTGGAATAATTGTAAAACTGTTCATCTGGGAATACCACCTTGTTTGGCACCAACGATGTGTGACCTGCTGATCAAAAACAACCCCTTACTCTATGTCCATTACAGTCGTTTCAAAAGCCAAGCCATATGTTTTGTGGGTTTTATTTACCAAGACATTCCTGATTAGCATACATGGCAGCAACAAGGAGTGTAGGCCACTAACGCCGAATGCTCATGTCTCACCTATGCTGCAGGACTCCATTTACTGTCTTGCTCACCTGCCCTATAGATCTGGGTTATGTGCTTTGAAACCAAGGCCGCCCACACTGCGTCTTTTACTGTCCATCTGATGGTAAACAACCCTGAAGAATGTGTTTGCCTCTAAGTGTCAGGCTATAGCTTTGTCCACATAAAGTTACAACAAAAAGTAAATGCTATACTTGTGGCCACTAATGTGTCTTCAAGTGCCTAAATAGCTGTCCTGCCTAAGGCACGGCACAGTGTAATTGTGCAGACAAATGGTTAAATTTCAAATGTAATGTCAAAAAATCGAGGACCAACACTACCCACACATAGAATATTGGTTGAGGCATGAGCCAAAATGTCCTAATTTTTTGGCTGCAATTCAATTTTAAGGTCAACAATGAAAATACAGAATACACAGCTATGGGAGCCATGGACGAGGGTTGAGAAAGAAGTGGATGTAGATAGTGGCTGAATAGTCATTATTATATATATTGTATTATATTAAATATTATATTAATATATATATATATATATTGTATACGTTTGAACCCCTTCCCTGGTTTATATAGATGATATAACCTAAAAGTTTGGTAAATTAAGTATGTCAAGTTAAAAGTGAAGTCAGGGGGACGTTTTTTTCATGTGAACCATTGGTGTTATTGATCGTCTAGATTAGATGGGATGGGGGGGTGGGGGGTAATAAGGGGGGGAAAAATTATGTATTATTATGGAATTAGCAAACAAAGTGACGTATTCCTTTATGTTATGTACAGTTGGTTATTCTTTAATAATAATAAAAAATATCTGATTCTGAATACACTGATACACAGAGTCAAAAAAGCGTGCAACTTAATGTTTGACCTATGTTTTTGTTTCCAAATGCAATGCATTCACCAAACTTTTTTGGCCTTTACTCACAGAGATGCTCACTACCGCAGGCGCCGTGCTACCCTCCACCACCACAGCTGCCTGAACAGGCGAGGGAGGCCCCTGAAGCACCTGAAGTGGAGGACCAAGGCCAAGCTGGTGGAATACCACCACCACCACCACCGCCGCCGCCACCAGCACCAACACCACCACCACCGCCGCCACCAGCACCAACCCCAGCTTTGGGGCATGTCCGGCCGCAAGAGGAGGAGGTTGCAGGGCCAGAACCACTGTCTCGCCACCAACATCCAGCAGTGGAGCAAACTGGATGCCCACCTCCAATCAGCAGCCATGGTCTGATCCCGGGGTCACCTCATGTACATCGTGCACAAAGTAATGCTGTCTTTGCCCACAGTCTGATACCATTCCTGGATGTAATTCCATTTGACAGGCTACTGCGGACAAGGTCAGCATTACATATTGTGCTTGACGCCAGTTGCCCCCCAAACCACCCAGGTGAGGTTTTCCAGTATTTGGAGGGGTGGCAACTGTCACACTCCAACCTCCAAGACAGGCCCACACCCCGGGACAGCCATGTGCCACCCCAGAGGCCTATACCTCCTTTGCATCACTGGCCACCTAACAGGGACCTACCAGTTTTCCCCACACCTGCCCAGAGGATCCACCCTCAAGGGTTGGCGGAGGCCATCCATGGGGCCCTTGACCTCTTACAGGACCAGGGTGATGGTGGGCAGGTACAGCCTACCCCACCCAATCAGCCCACCTACCAGGACCTGTAGGGCTCCATTTTTTTGGTTTTTTCTTTTTCTTTGTTTAAAAGCGGGTGTTATTGGTTGGGGGTGTGTCCTTGCATATGGTCACAACGTCCAACCAGTGCTGCCATTTTGTTTTAATACACAGTTTTAAAAAACAGCTTTGTGTCTGTCTTTTTTAATGGAATGGATGTGTAGGTTGTTTTGTGGGTGGGCTTAAAGTCATCATCATTATTATAATTATTATTTATTTATATAGCACCGATAGGTTCCATGGCGCTTTACATGAGGATAAGGTAGACAAGGACAAGTACAATAAACATAGACAATAAGGTCATACAGGTACAAGAGGAGAGGACCCTGTACGCGTGGGCTCACATTCTACGAGGGGTGGGTGGGGATACAATAGGGTGGGGAAGGTGTCGGTCGTGGGGCGTGTAGCGGGGTCTCATGGCAGGTTGTAGGCCTGTCGGAAGAGGTGAGTCTTTAGGTGTCTCTTGAAGGTTCCCAGGGTATGCGAGTGACTGATGAGGTGGGGCAGCGAGTTCCAGAGCATGGCGGATGCCCGGGAGAAATCCTGTATGCGGTTGTGGGAAGAGGAGATGAGGGGGGAGTGTAGGAGAAGTTCTTGGGATGAACGCAGGTTGCGTGAGGGATGGTATCGGGAGATCATGTCGGAGATGTATGGTGGGGATAGGTTGTGTAAGGCTTTGAATGTCATGGTCAGTGTTTTAAAGTGAGCTCTCTGTGGGGCGGGGACCTAGTGAAGGGCTTGGCAGAGGGGGTAGACATGGGAGTAGCGTGAGGACAGATGGATTAGTCGGGCAGCAGAGTTTAGTATAGATTGGAGAGGTGCAAGAGAGTTGGCAGGGAGGCCTGTGCGAAGGAGGTTCCAGTAGTCAAGGCGGGAGATGATGAGGGCATTAATGAGTGTTTTAGCAGTGTCAGGGTTGAGTAACGAGCAAATTCGTGAAATATTTTTGAGTTGGAGTCACAGGGACTTGGTTAGGAACTCAGAGGTGGGGCTTGAAGGAGAGGGAGGAGTCAAGGATTACCCCGAGACATTTGGCGTGAGGGACAGGGGAGAGAGAGCATCATTAGCAAGTACTTTACGGCCCGCATGGCGCATGAAGTCACCTTGGTTACTAAGTGTAAAATCATGACTCCACATACAAATGTTGCTGACAAATAAACAGTGCCTGTGTTTGGGGGGTTACTTAATGCCTCGCTATGGCAACAAGACTAGGAACACACATGTGGGAGGCTGGGACATCTACCTGCTACACATCGCGTCTACGCATTTTCTACAGAGCGTACAGTGGGACCCTTCACCAGGCTCCAGCAGGATGATAGTACAAGCAACGCCCACGATGCAGGCATAGGCTTGTTGCCTAAAAAAATTAGCTCAAGAGGCTTCATATAAATTTTTTTCAGAAAGCAGGGTGCTTGGCCCATACAATAGAATTGCTTGTACTAGCAGCATAGTACATGCAATGCCCACGATGCAGGCATAGGATTGGTGCCTGGAAAAATTAGCCCAAGGGGCTGTTTGGCATTTTGAGTTAAAATGCAGGCCTAAGGGCCATGATAAGGTTGTTAGGCTGGGCGTCTCCAAAAATTAGCCCAAAGGGCTGTTTGGCATTTTGAGTAAAAATGCAGGCCTACCGGCCATGATAAGCTTGTTAGCCTGGGTGTCTCCAAAAATTAGCCCAAGGGGCTGTTTGACATTTTGAGTAAAAATGCAGGCCTAAGGGCCATGATAAGGTTGTTAGCCTGGGTGGCTCCAAAAATTAGCCCAAGGGGCTGTTTGGCATTTTGGGTATAAATGCAGGCCTAAGGGCCATGATAACCTTCTTAGGCTGGGTGTCTCCAAAAATTAGCCCAAGGGGCTGTATGGCATTTTGGGTATAAAATGCAGGCCTAAGGGCCATGAAAACCTTCTTAGGCTGGGTGGCTCCAAAAATTAGCCCAAGGGGCTGTTAGGCATTTTGGGTATAAATGCAGGCCTAAGGGCCATGATAACCTTCTTAGGCTGGGTGTCTCCAAAAATTAGCCCAAGGGGCTGTTTGGCATTTTGGGTATAAATGCAGGCCTAAGGGCCATGATAACCTTCTTAGGCTGGGTGTCCCCAAAAATTAGCCCAAGGGGCTGTTTGGCATTTTGGGTATAAATGCAGGCCTAAGGGCCATGATAACCTTCTTAGGCTGGGTGTCTCCAAAAATTAGCCCAAGGGGCTGTGTGGCATTTTGGGTATAAATGCAGGCCTAAGGGCCATGATAACCTTCTTAGGCTGGGTGTCTCCAAAAATTAGCCCAAGGGGCTGTTTGGCATTTTGGGTATAAATGCAGGCCTAAGGGCCATGATAACCTTCTTAGGCTGGGTGTCTCCAAAAATTAGCCCAAGGGGCTGTTTGGCATTTTGAGTAAAATGCAGGCCTACCGGCCATGATAAGCTTGTTAGCCTGGGTGTCTCCAAAAATTAGCCCAAGGGGCTGTTTGGCATTTTGGGTATAAATGCAGGCCTAAGGGCCATGATAACCTTCTTAGGCTGGGTGTCTCCAAAAATTAGCCCAAGGGGCTGTTTGGCATTTTGAGTAAAAATGCAGGCCTACCGGCCATGATAAGCTTGTTAGCCTGGGTGGCTGCAAAAGTTAGCCCAAGGGGCTGTTTGGCATTTTGAGTAAAAATGCAGGCCTAAGGGCCATGATAACCTTCTTAGGCTGGGTGTCTCCAAAGATTAGCCCAAGGGGCTGTTTGGCATTTTGAGTAAAAATGCAGGTCTACCGGCCATGATAAGCTTGTTAGCCTGGGTGGCTGCAAAAATTAGCCCAAGGGGCTGTTTGGCATTTTGAGTTAAAATGCAGGCCTAAGGGCCATGATAAGCTTGTTAGCCTGGGTGGCTCCAAAAATTAGCCCAAGGGGCTGTTAGGCATTTTGGGTATAAATGCAGGCCTAAGGGCCATGATAACCTTCTTAGGCTGGGTGTCTCCAAAAATTAGCCCAAGGGGCTGTTGGGCATTTTGGGTATAAATGCAGGCCTAAGGGCCATGATAACCTTCTTAGGCTGGGTATCTCCAAAAATTAGCCCAAGGGGCTGTTAGGCATTTTGGGTATAAATGCAGGCCTAAGGGCCATGATAACCTTCTTAGGCTGGGTGTCTGCAAAAATTAGCCCAAGGGGCTGTTTGGCATTTTGGGTATAAATGCAGGCCTAAGGGCCCTGATAACCTTCTTAGGCTGGGTGTCTCCAAAAATTAGCCCAAGGGGCTGTTAGGCATTTTGGGTATAAATGCAGGCCTAAGGGCCTTGATAACCTTCTTAGGCTGGGTATCTCCAAAAATTAGCCCAAGGGGCTGCTTGGCATTTTGGGTATAAATGCAGGCCTAAGGGCCATGATAACCTTCTTAGGCTGGGTGTCTGCAAAAATTAGCCCAAGGTGCTGTTTGGCATTTTGAGTTAAAATGCAGGCCTAAGGGCCATGATAAGGTTGTTAGCCTGGGTGTCTCCAAAAATTAGCCCAAGGGGCTGTGTGGCATTTTGGGTATAAATGCAGGCCTACCGGCCATGATAAGCTTGTTAGCCTGGGTGGCTCAAAAAATTAGCCCAATTTTGAGTACAAATGCAGGCCTAAGGGCCATGATAAGCTTGTTAGCCTGGGTGGCTCAAAAAATTAGCCCAAGGGGCTTTTGAATGTTTGCTAACACAAAATAAAGGTTGATTTATTGTCAAAAGGTGTTCTGATGGTTAATGAAACCCAAGTTAAGGTTTAGTGTTGGTTTAAGATGAAGCAGCCTCATTACCAGGTTGCAGGAACATGGTTAGGCAAATCGTTACTGGTGTTGTACATACTGCTTGTACCAAAAAGGCACAATATAATACAATGATTAATTATATCATATTAATGTTGAACGTGGCACTTCAGCTCTGACTACTGTCGTCTTCAGGGCTCAAGAAGTCTTGTGAAATCCAGTTCCTATTAAACTTAATTAGAGTAAGCCTGTCTGCATTCTCTGGAGTAAGACGTGTCCTGGTATCAGTTATGATACCCCCAGTGGCACTGAAAACCCGCTCTGATGTCACACTAGCCGCAGGGCATGCCAGCACCTCCAAGGCATACAACGAGAGCTCTGTCCAAGTGTGGAGCTTGGAGACCCAGTAATTAAACGGGACTGCGGCATCAGTAAGGAAGCAGGTACTGTCACTTAAGTATTCTTGTACCATGTTGGTAAGTTTCTGTCTCCGAGAGATGGTTACCGGAGCAACATGGCGCCGCAGGTTCGATGGCTTATTGAACATAGCCCACTTTGCGGACATCTTTCCAGAATCTCTTCTGGACAGCGTGGATGATTGTGCCCCGACCAATGGCTGCTGTTGCACAGAGTTGCTACCTATGGGCAGAGAGTTGTCTGACGGTGATATTAGAAGCATTTTATCCACAAGAACCCTCTTTAAATAGTCAATTGTCAAGCCACGTGGTGACTGAAACAGCAGCGAGGTGAATTTATCTTTATAACGTGGGTCCAGAAAGGTGGCCAACCAGTAGAGGTCGTTGTGCAATATGTTAATCACTCGTGGGTCTTCTAGCAGACAAGTGCACATGAAGTCAGCCATGTGTCCCAAGCTGCATAGACTCATGTCTTCAGTGTCCTCAGAACGATGTTCAATACCCATTGTATCCGCAAAGTCTGTCTCCGCCTCCTCCTCTCCAGCCCACCCATGGTGGACAGACACAAAGCTGGGGTTGGGAGTACCATCTGGGTTGACATTGGCACCAACAAAAAATAAATCCTCTTCATCGTCTTGCTCCGGTTCCTCTTCAGGAACCAATGTTGTCTGGTCATATTGGCTTAGCTGGCTAGGTACTGCGCTGTTTAAATCTGGCTCCATAGCCATCTGCTGGGCTCTCAATGCTTCATTTTTCTGATTAATGAGGGATTCTTTGAGCAGACACAGCATGGGAATAGTGACACTGATGATAGACTGATCACCGCTCACCAGTTTTGTGCAGTAGTCAAAATTATCAAGAACCTCAGATGTGTCAGCGATCCACACCTACTCCATTGTACTAATATGTCGTGGCTGACTGCCGATCTGACGGGCATGTTGCAACTGATATTTGGATATTGCCCTCTGCTGCTCATTGATCCTCGATAACATATGGAATGTAGAGTTCCATCGTGTCGGCATGTCACAAATGAGTCTGTGGTTGGGCAAATTCAATTGCTTTTGAAGCAATGAAAGTTTTCCAACCGCTGTTGACGAATGACGAAAATGTGCGCAAACTCGACGCACCTTCTCCAGTAGGTCAGATAACTCTGGGTATGTACGCAGGAATTTCTGAACTACTAGATTCAGCACGAGAGCCATGCAAGGCACTTGCACAAGGTTTCCGAGCTTTAGTGCAGCCACTAGGTTACGACCATTGTCGTTCACCACGAGACCGGTCTGGAGTTGGAGTGGGGATAGCCACTCATCTGTCTGTTGCTTCAGACCTTTCAACAGCTCTACTGCAGTGTGAGGTGTGTGACCCAAACAGATCAGCTTCAGCAGAGCCTGTTGGCGTCTTGCTGAAGCGCTGCAGCAAACCTCCCAACTTGGCCGTGATGTTGAGGGCAATTGAGGATTGGTGGAGGAAGTGGAAGATGGTGTACTGGACATATAGGATGATGCAGAGACCCTGAATGAGGTTGTGCCAGCTATCCGTGGCGTGGGTAGGATGTTTGATGTAACACTAACAGAGTTTGGCACACTCTCCACAACGTTGATCCAATGCGCGGTGAGCGAGATGTACCGGCCCTGTCATGAACTGCTTGTCCACGTGTCCGTAGTAAGGTGTACTTTCCCGGTTACAGCGTTGGTGAGGGCACGCTTGAGGTTGTTAATGACATGCTCATGTAACGCGGGGACGGCACAACGTGAAAAGTAGTGGCGGCTTGGAACCGAGTACCGTGGTACTGCCACAGCCAAAAGCTCACGAAAAGAGTCTGTACCCACAAGCCTAAACGGCAACATCTCGACTGCTAACAACTTAGCTATCTGGGCATTTATTTTTTTGGCTAATGGGTGGGAAGAGTGGTATTTCTGCTTCCTTTCGTACAGCTGTGTCACTGACAACTGTAAGGATGTTGCTGACCTAGAACTGTCTGCACTAGTGTTCAGTCTCTCTGCAACCGCTGCTTGGGATGAGTACATATGAGCTGGAACAGCTTCAGCAACACTTGATTGTGATGGACGGATCTGAGTTACCGTGGCAGTCTTTGGGTCTGATGACACTGTTGTGGAAGGCTGCACTTTTGACCACTGAATAGGGTGCTGACCAGCCATGTGCTTCCGCATACTGCTGGTGCTCATGTTTCCTTTCCCGTGGCCTCTGCTTAGCCTTGCATGGCAGATGGTACAGATGACCACATTTTCTTGAGAAGGCCCATCTTTAAAAAAATTCCACACAGTGGCTGCCAGACCTCTATGCTTGATTGTACTCACAGAGGGATTACTCAGGCCCACATTTGAGACATTTTGTCCAACAGTCGACAAATTTTGCGCCACAGTGGACACAGTTTGGGCAACAGTGGTGACTCTTTCAGTTCTGGTGGGAGGAGTAGGCCTTGGTGCCTTTGTTGGTGGGACATACACACTTTCTTCCTCCGTGCTGCTCTGCTGGCTCTGCATGGCAACATTCCACGTGGGATCAGTGGTCTCATCATCAACCCCTTCTAAATCTTCCCGATAACAAGATTGATTTTGCTCCCCGGATGACAAGTGTGTCTCATCATCATCATCCTCCAACTCCTGAGACGGTCTAAGACTTTGCTGAAAGTCACGTTCATGTGGCCGGGGTGTCTCTAAAATTTGTCCATGATTGGACAATTCTTCATCAAGTATCTCATCTACTACTGAGTTTGGCAAACCGGATTCATGCAAAGGATTATATGTACCAAATAAGTCATCTGAGTGACCCATGTCTGTGTCAACATTTTCATGGGGCTGCTGTTGGTCTGAGGAACTGTGAAGAGGTTGTGGATTAGATGACCCAGCATGGTATCTACCAACAGTAGACACAGTGCTCAAGGAACCTTGTGTGCTGCAAGAACCTGTTGTTGAGGTCTTGTCTGCCAGCCAAGACGTTAGATGGTCTTCGTCTTCCGGCCTCAATACTCGTTTACTTTCCTGATGGGGAAAGTTAGACAGGAGGAACGATCGATCAATCCTCATCTGTCTGCCCGATGGTGGATAGTTGGCCACGACTACCAATGCCTGTACCTCGTCCCTGTCCCTTAGCAACGCTTTTTTTGGGATTTGGTTTTTTTGGGTGACATTTTAGAATTTCTGGTGGCTCTAAATGTGTAAAACAAGTAGCAGGTACTATTTCGTGAAAGGTACACACTAGAGGCTAAGATATTTTAAGATAGATGGAAGGTACCGTGCGAGGTGCAGGCAGGACACCGTACAGCAACGCACTGGCACAGGAAAAAAATTGTTTAGTACGCAGAACCAGGCACTAATAGACTACGGTGCTGGCTGCGTGCAATGTTACAAGTACCGTGCGAGGTGCAGGCAGGACACCGTACAGCAACGCACTGGCACAGGAAAAAAATTGTTTAGTACGCAGAACCAGGCACTAATTGACTGCGGTGCTGGCTGCGTGCAATGTTACAAGTACCGTGCGAGGTGCAGGCAGGACACCGTACAGCAACGCACTGGCACAGGAAAAAAATTGTTTAGTACGCAGAACCAAGCACTAATTGACTGCGGTGCTGGCTGCGTGCAATGTTACAAGTACCGTGCGAGGTGCAGGCAGGACACCGTACAGCAACGCACTGGCACAGGAAAAAAATTGTTTAGTACGCAGAACCAGGCACTAATTGACTGCGGTGCTGGCTGCGTGCAATGTTACAAGTACCGTGCGAAGTGCAGGCAGGACACCGTACAGCAACGCACTGGCACAGGAAAAAAATTGTTTAGTACGCAGAACCAGGCACTAATTGACTGCGGTGCTGGCTGCGTGCAATGTTACAAGTACCGTGCGAGGTGCAGGCAGGACACCGTATAGCAACACACTGGCACAGGAAAAAAATTGTTTAGTACGCAGAACCAGGCACTAATTGACTGCGGTGCTGGCTGCGTGCAATGTTACAAGTACCGTGTGAGGTGCAGGCAGGACACCGTACAGCAACGCACTGGCACAGGAAAAATTTTGTTTAATACGCAGAACCAGGCACTAATTGACTGCGGTGCTGGCTGCGTGCAATGTTACAAGTACCATGCGAGGTGCAGGCAGGACACCGTACAGCAACGCACTGGCACAGGAAAAAAATTGTTTAGTGGGCAGAACCAGGCACTAATTGACTGCGGTGCTGGCTGCGTGCAATGTTACAAGTACCGTGCGAGCTGCAGGCAGGACACCGTACAGCAACGCACTGGCACAGGAAAAAAATTGTTTAGTACGCAGAACCAGGCACTAATAGACTGCGGTACTGGCTGCGTGCAATGTTACAAGTACCGTGCGAGGTGCAGGCAGGACACCGTACAGCAACGCACTGGCACAGGAAAAAAAATTGTTTAGTACGCAGAACCAGGCACTATTAGACTGCGGTGCTGGCTGCGTGCAATGTTACAAGTACCGTGCGAGGTGCAGGCAGGACACCGTACAGCAACGCACTGGCACAGGAAAAAAATTGTTTAGTACGCAGAACCAGGCACTAATAGACTGCGGTGCTGGCTGCATGCAATGTTACAAGTACCGTGCGAGGTGCAGGCAGGACACCGTACAGCAACGCACTGGCACAGGAAAAAAATTGTTTAGTACGCAGAACCAGGCACTATTAGACTGCGGTGCTGGCTGCGTGCAATGTTACAAGTACCGTGCGAGGTGCAGGCAGGACACCGTACAGCAACGCACTGGCACAGGAAAAAAATTTGTGGAAAAATGGCACCAAAATTATCTGGTAGACTAGTGCCAAAAATAAGAAAAAGCTTAGGATTGCAGCTCTGAGGAAAGCTGGGTGAACTAAGCTCTGAGAATGGTGCTGTATGCACTGTAAGGCTACTCCTATCTATCTCCCTTCCTTACAGTCCTGTACAGCAATCCTCTGTCCTGGTAGTTCTGAAAAGAACTTTTGGGTTATATGTGAAGAATCTTGACTCCTACACTGCCTAACTGTCCATAGATCTGCTCCAAGTCTCCCTGCACTAGGTCAGCTCTTCTCAGGAATGTGCCCAAAATGGCGGGGACAAGCCTTATATACTGCCTTGCCTGTCATACATGACATAGTCATCACGATGGACAGCAGCCAATCATAGTCCTGCCACAACCAACAATGCTATGGCATTACTGACTATGATCGGCTAACATGCTTGTCCTTCTTCACAAGTTTTCTGACCTAACACGCAATGCTGACTAGGAACATAAAAGATTGTGTATTCGCGAGTCCCGAATAGAGAATACAGGACTCGGAATCGCAGACTCGCTAGGAATCGGACTCGTAGACTCGCTCAGACCGCTGCTGTTTGGGGAGATTCAAGCTATATAGCGATGTGATATAGCGAGTCTAGCGAGTGAGAAAAAGTAAACTCTGACAAAGCCATTTACTTGCATTGGACTCGTTACTGAGCGAGTATTCGCCAAAAGACTCGCCGATTACCGAGTCCAGCGAGTCCCTTAAGAATCGCCGAGTAACGAGTCCTAGCGAGTAGACTCGCTCATCCCTAGTGGTCACAATTATGTTTTGCTGTCAGAAGGTCAATGGTCATTTTGATAAGGGCAATTTCAGTAGAGTGTAAGGGGCGGAAGCCAGACTGCAATGGATATAAAAGAGAGTGAGTGGTGAGATAATGGGTGAGGCGGGTGTAGACCAGGAGCTCCAGGAGTTTTGAGATGAAGGGGAGATTGGAGACAGGTCTGTAGTTATTTGTGCAGGATGAGTCAAGGGACGTTTTCTTTAGTAGTGGAGTAATAATAGAGTGTTTGAAGGAGGACTGGAAGATGCCAGTAGAGAGGGAGAGATTGAAGATTGTAGTTAAGTGAGTGGTGACCACTGGAGAGAGGGACTGGAGTAGGTGTGAGGGAATGGGGTCAGAGGTGCATGTAGTGGGACGTGAGGACAAGAGGAGCCTGGAGACTTCTTCTTCTGTGACTGGGTCAAAAATGGAGAGTGAGCCAGAGGGGATGTAGGAACAGATGGGAGTAACAACACTTGAAGGTTGGGAGCTGATTTCCTGATGGATGTTTTCTATTTTCTCTGTGAAGTAAGAGGCCAGATCATCAGCAAGAAGTCAGTGATAGGGGCCTGCACTTTCGGACTGAGGAGAGAGTCAAAGGTGTCAAAGAGTTTCTTTGAGTTGTTGGCTAGTGAGGAGATCAGGGTGGTGAAGTAGGTCTGTTTGGCGAGGTGAAGGGCAGAGTTGTAGCTTTTGAGCATGAATTCATAATGGATAAAGTTTTCTGGTGTGCAGGTTTTCCTCCATAGACGTTCAGCACTCCTAGAGCATCGCAGGAGGAATCCAGTTTGTGATGTGAGCCAGGGCTGTTTTACTCTGTGTTTAGCGGTTCTGAGGGTGAGGGGCGCTACTTGGTCCAGGGTACTTTTGAGAGTATCATTGTAGTGATTCACAGCCAGATTGGGGCAGGAGAAGGAGGAGATTGGGGACAGCGATGAGAGAAGAGAGTCTGTGAATGTATGAGGGTTAATGGCCTGTAGATTTCTGAATGAGTGGCAAGTCGGACTATGCTGTGATGGGCGAGGGTTTGTGAGTGTGAAGGAGAGAATGTTGTGATCAGAGAGAGAAGGAGATGATTTGACTAAGGAGGAGGTAGAGCAGAGTAGGGTAAAGACCAGGTCAAGGGTGTTACCATCTTTGTGTGTCTCAGAGGTTGAGAACTGCGAGAGGCCGAGAGAAGTGGTTAGAGATAGGAGCTGGGATGCAGATGGGGAGATAGGGCTGTTTATGGGGATGTTAAAGTCTCTCAGGGTGAGGGTTGGTAATTCTGAGGACATGAAGTGCGACAGCCACGCGGAGAAGTGGTCGAGGAAGTGGGTGGGTGACCCTGGGGGCGGTAAACCAACGCTACTCTGAGGGGGAGGGGATGGAACAGACTAATGGTTTGAACTTCAAAAGAAGGGAATAAGAGTGATGGAGCGGGGGGGATTACCTGGAAAGAACATTGTGGGGAAAGGAGTAAGCAAACTCCACCACCATGTCTGTTCCCAGGTCTCAGGGAATGGGAGAAGTGTAAACGGCCGTAGGAGATAGCAGCAGGTGAAGCAGTGTCTGAGTCCTGGATCCAGGTTTCAGTGAGAGCCAAAAGGTTAAGAGAGTTAGTGAGAAAGTAGTTGTGGATAAAGGGAAGTTTGTTGCATGCAGACCGTGGATTCCAGAGGGCACATTTAAAAGAGGGAGATGAAGGTGAGCAGGTAATGCTAATGAGGTTAGTGGTATTTCTATGTGATGTGGGTGGGGGTTTGAAGTTGGAAGAGGGTGGCCAAGGATTGGGAGAAATATCGCCTGACATGAGCAGTAGTTGAAAGAGAAGGAAGGAGTAATTTTTGGCTCTAAGACATTGTTTTTGTTGATGCAAGACCCTGGAATATGACGGCTTATCCTATTGAGTAGGGTGAAGTGAGTATGGGAGCAGGACATAGTTAAGGGAAGTAGAGAGGGCCTGATGTGGATAAAGGGTGATGGAGGGGGAATGGGGCCGTAAAAGTGGATGACTAATGCACATAGATATAAAGGCATTGAACTGAAGGACATTTTGATGTGATGGACTATGAAAAATTATGAAAGTTAGTAGATGGGTAGAGTTGTTACCTTCTGGTTACCTCTGGCTTATCTCTGGAATATCTCTGCAGTCCACTTTAAAAATGCCACTTTGAAATGTCACAGAGGCCAAGGCACAGAGGCCATAGGCCTTGCAATTTATAACTCTTGTGGTCAGCAGACAATATGCCAGGTATACAGAAAGGAGGGGTCAGAGGAGAAAGAAGGATACAACACACCAGGGGACAATTAATAAATTACTGCTAAGAGAAATGTTTGGGGCCGGATGAGCAGGAGAGAGAGACACGGGAGGAGAGAATATGCATATTTCTAAGGTACAAAGCAGATGGGAGAATATGTCATAACATCAATTACATGAGAAGCACACAGTGAGATTGGATACAGCAGAAATTAGATACACCACTAGTAAGTCTTTGTCCATACCATCAATTACATGAGAAGCACACAGTGAGATTGGATACAGCAGAAATTAGATACACCACTAGTAAGTCTGTGCCCATATCTGTGTCCATTGCATATGTAATTTAATCCCAAAAAATACACATTAGCGCCCAGCAGCAGGCTGCTTATTAATTATCTTGCACCGCTAACACAGAGGTACAAGATGATTACTTACTGTACCGGCAAAGCGGTCATTTTAAACTTGCCGGCTTTGACAGCCGGCGAGATTAAAGCGTTTTTGGCTGCACACTCGCACAGTGTGCTGCATGGGGACGAGATTTTCTCACCCCGGTACACTTGCACGGCGCTCACGCGCATCAGAATCGCGTGCAGTCGCAGCATGCTGCAACTGCACTCACTTCTGACTCGCATTGTGAGTTAAGTGCAGTGTGCCCTGCATGATAGGGCAACACTGGTCCGAATGCAATGCGAGTTTCCCTCGCATTGCACTCGCGCTAGTCCCTCGCCCAGTGTGCCTTCAGCTTTAATCATAATCACAGATGTGGATTCTTTACTGTAAGAGCAGTGAGACTATGGAACTCTCTGCCACATGATGTTGTAATGAGTGAGTCACTACTAAGATTTAAGAAGGGCCTAGATTCCTTTCTTGAAAACTATATTATTACCGGTTATATATACTAGATTCTTGATAGGGTGTTGATCCAGGGAACTAGTCTGATTGCCATATATGGAGTCTGGAAGGAATTTTTTCCCCAATGTGGGGCTTAAGGTACCGTCACACGTGGCAATATTGCTTGCAATTTCACTGGCAATTTGCTGGTTGCAGTGAAATCATGGACACATTGTTCTATTCTGTTGCCGTGTACAAATAGAACAATGTGTCCATGATTTCACTGCAACCAGCAAATTGCCATTAAGTACCTTAAGTGTTGCAACATGGTTTTTTGCCTTCCTCTGGATCAACATGTTAGGCTATAGGTTGAACTAGATGGGCTTAAAGTCTTCTTTCAACCTTAAAAACTATGTTAGGGCTCGGACACACTCATCCGAGTTTAACGGATGAGACTCGGAACAGACTGGAGCATTGACCCTGAATGGCCTCTTCCTCTCTGGATGGGGAATACGATGCTGCACAGAAACACAAGCAGCTGTCATTCCCTGTCCAGACAGGGAGAGGCCGTTCAGGGTCACTGCTCCAGCCTGTTCCGAGTCCCATCTGTCAAACTCAGATGTAAGTAGCAGCGTGTGTCCGAGCCCTATCTAAGTTACTATGTTCTTCTTGAAAATGATAAACTGTGTAATTTCCTAAATGAATGATGAGATTCTATTTGTCTGTAAATAGTAAATGAAATCGCAATATTGATTATAGAAAAAGTGCTCTGTGCACTCCTGCACCTACCGGGGAATTGACCTGCTTTCCTATGGGCAAGTCTGAGATTGGGCCCATCATACTTTGTTTATATTTTAAAAGCATTGATGTACCATTGTATCTACACTTGTTCTATGGGTAGTACTTCTCCATTCATTGTTTATGAGACTGCAGAGTACAGAGCTTCAGTACCTCTGTGCCATAGATGATGAATGTATGACCCACCAACATGCTATTTCACTAATCTAAGGCTGCTTTCACATTATGATATTTGGATTTCCGATGCTGTCCGATAAAAATCGGACAGCATCGGATCCGAATTTGGCCCCATGCAGCCCTATGGGCATCGGACCGAATCGGATGTGCACTAAATGCCATCCGATTTGGTCCGATCCGATTCTGTCCAATTTTTTTATCGGTGCAAAAATCGGAGCCTGACAGAATCGGATCGGACCAAATCGGATGGCATTTAGTGCACATCCGATCTGACCCGATCAATTTAACATGGGGCCCTATGGAGAAGGGTCCGGGAAACATCTGATGTCTCCCGGACCCAATTTTACTGTACTGAGCATGCTCAGTACAGTAAAACTTCTCCAAACAGGAAGGAAGGGGTTAAAAAAAATAAAAAAAGTTTATGCTCACCTCACCCCGAGCCCCCGCCGTCTCCCGCTGTCTTCCTACAGGCTCCCGGTAGCTCCCGCAGGCTCCCGGTGTCTGCAGAGGTCTTCTACTGCAGTTATAGGACCATGGTGTAACCTGGTGTCACGTGACTGTGACATCACCGCAGGTCCTATACTGCAGAAGAAGACCTCTACAGACACCGGGAGCCTGCGGGAGCCACCGGGAGCATGCAGGAAGACGGCGGGAGACGGCGGGGGCTCGGGGAGAGGTGAGCATATTTTTTTTTTTTTTTACAGATCGGAGGCTACGATTTTATGCCGGAATCGGATGCCTATTTGGCATCCGATTCCAGGCATCAGAAGGGAGCCGATGCTGTCCGAATTTATCGGACAGCATCGGCTCCCTATAAATCGTAATGTGAAAGTAGCCTAAGCCCTCTCCTCTATATCCATGGAGGGACCATGACTAACCTCACAATGATGTCAATTGTTTTAAAATCCCCAAATTCCCCTAAGATGTTTGCCATAGTCATATTTTATGGTTTTGTCTTGATTATTAGAGACAGATTAAAGTCTAGCCATGGGAAATTGACTTAGCATGAGGGACAAGGGTCCCTTGTCTGACTGGCTGCTCCATTTGTGTGCTTGCACCTATGACTATATGGTAACTATTGGGTGTCCCTCATGCTAAGTCAATTTCCCATGGCTAGACTTTAATCTGTCTCTTTTACTGAGGCTCATGTGATTTGCCTTTGTCTCCTTTGAGATCTCTGTGAATCTTACATGGCTATTCCATTGTATATGCCCTATTTGACACATGGGGATATTGTGATCAGGTTATAAATCAATCTCTCGATCCTCAATTGTGAATAGCATGACTTAGCCTCAGTATTGACACTTTCTGTACTGTATATGCCATTTTTTGTCATAACTTGTGATTATTTGCACCCTTGTGTATATATTTCAGCACTTTTGCAGTCAGTCACTTTGTACAGCAGTTTTTCTGCTTTTTTAATTGTTTTTATCATTGTCCATATATCTTGTTTTTGTTATGATTTTTCACTAATAAAATGATATTTATACTTATATTTATATTCTACTGGCTTTGATCCCAATCCATTTTCCACGCTACTTTTTCTTTTGATTTACTAGTCCTGATTTCTTGGGGTAGAGCATTCCAGAGAATTGGTGCAGCTCGAGAGAAGTGTTGGAGTTGGGTGTGGGAGGATCGGGTTAGTGCAGATGTTAGTGGAAGGTCATTAGTAGAATGTAGAGAACAGGTGAGGTGATAGAGATGAGGGAGGAGATGTAGGGAGGTGCTGCACCGTGAAGAGCTTTGTGGGTGAGAACAAGCAATTTGATTTAGATTCTGTAGTGTACGGGCAGCCAGTGCAGTGACTGGCACAGAGCGGAGTTATCTCAGTAAGGATTGGCCAGATGGGTGATTCTGGCTGCTGCATTAAGGATGAACTGGAGAGAGGAAAGTTTAGAGAGGGGGAGGCCAATTAATAGAGAATTGCAGTAGTCAAAGTGGGAATAGATTAGGACCAGGTTGAGGGTTTTTGTTGTTTCCATGGTGAGAAAGGGGCGGACTCTATAGATGTTCTTCAGGTGCAAGCGACAAGAGCGGATAAGAGATTGTATATAGGAGGTGAAGGAAAGATTGGTTTCAAGCATAACACTCAGATAGCGAGCCTGCTGCATAGGCGTTATCGTTGTCCTGCACACTGATAGAGGTATGTCAGATTTAGGGAGGTTAGTGGACTGTGGGAGCAGAAGAAGTTCAGTTTTGGAAAGGTTGAGTTTCAAATAGAGAGCAGACATGATGTTGGAAACTGCAGCTAGACAGTCATTGGTGTTCTTTAACCCCTTCACGACCTGTGACGTCGTGGGACGTCATAGAAGTCGATGCGTTCCCGACCTGTGATGTCCCCGACGTCATGGCAGGATCGCGTTCCCGCGGCACCGGTGATCGGGGCCGGTGACATGTCACTGGTGCCGCGGGAACATGAGGACCTGTACTTTGTCCTGGGGGGTGGCTATTTCCCCTCGTCGCTGAATTCGCTCTGATTGGCAGTTTAAACTGAACTGCCAATCAGAGCGATTCTCCCCTCCAAATCTGATTGGATTTCTCCAATCAGGCTTGGAGGGGTGGGTGCGCGGGTGCCCTCCCCCTCCTCAGCCCCTCCGAGTCCAAGCTAACCCCCCACCCACCACCGGGCTCCGGCACTGGCACCGATCCCCTCTCAGCAGCCTTCCGCATGCCGGCGCTGCTGCAGGCGCCGGTGCAGGCACCGGCGCGGTCTGGAGCCGGTGGGTGCCTAGTGCCCGCAACCCTCCTGCCCCTCCTGCCCCGGGTGCCCTGGTGCCCTGGTGACCCCCCCCCGTGTCCCCTCTCACCCGTCCTCCGTGGTGCCGCGGCTCCTCGGTGTGGTGCTCCTCCTCTTCTCCCAGGCTCCTCCTCCTCACTGGAGGATCTTGAGAGAGGTAAGTATGTGTGTGTGTGTGTTTGTGTATGTGTATGTGTGCATGTTCATGGGTGGATGCATGGGTGCGTGCATGGGCGCATGGGTGCGAGCATGGGCGCATGGGTGCGTGCATGGGCGCATGGGTGCGTGCATGGGCGCATGGGTGCGTGCATGGGCGCAAATATGGATGGGTGCGTGGAGGGATAGGCGCATGGGTGCGTGCATGGATGGATGGACGCATGGGTGCATGGATGGATGGACGCATGGGTCCGTGGATGGATGGACGCATGGGTGCGTGGATGGATGGGCGCATGGGTGTGTGCATGGGAGCATGGGTGTATGCATGGGAGTGTGGGTGCAAAGATAGATGGGTGTGTGGATGGATAGGCGCATGGGTGCGTGGATGGATGGGCGCATGGGTGCTTGCATGGATGCGTGGATGGATGGGTGCATGTGTGTAACAAGGGATCAAGTGTCCTCTTGTTGTAGTCACTGGTGTCAGTCATGGTGCACTGTATGGCAATGATCTGCCATACCGTGCACCATGACTCTGACCCCAGAGACTACAACAAGAGGACGCTTGATCCCTTGTTGTAGTCTCTGGGGTCACAGTCATGAAGCATGGTACGGCAGATAATTGCCATACAGTGCACCATGACTGACCCCAGTGACTATAACAAAGGATCAAGTGTCCTCTTGTTGTAGTCTCTGGGGTCAGAGTCATGGTGCACGGTACGGCAGATAATTGCCATACAGTACTTCATGACTGTGACCCCAGAGACAAGGGATCAAGTGTCCTCTTGTTGTATTCACTGGGGTCAGTCATGGTGCACTGTTTGGCAATGATCTCCCGTACCGTGCACCATGACTCTGACCCCAGAGACTACAACAAGAGGACACTTGATCCCTTGTTGTAGTCTCTGGGGTCACAGTCATGAAGCATGGTATGGCAGATAATTGCCATACAGTCTTTCATGACTGTGACCCAGAGACTACAACAAAGGATCAAGGGTCCTCTTGTTGTAGTCACTGGCGTCAGTCATGGTGCACTGTATGGCAATGATCTGCCATACCGTGCACCATGACTCTGACCCAGAGACTACAACAAGAGGACGCTTGATCCCTTGTAGTCTCTGGGGTCACAGTCATGAAGCACGGTACGGCAGATAATTGCCATACAGTACTTCATGACTGTGACCCCAGAGACTACAACAAAGGATCAAGTGTCCTCTTGTTGTAGTCACTGGTGTCAGTCATGGTGCACTGTATGGCAATGATCTGCCGTACCGTGCACCATGACTCTGACCCCAGAGACTACAACAAGAGGACGCTTGATACCTTGTTGTAGTCTCTGGGGTCACAGTCATGAAGCACGGCACGGCAGATAATTGCCATACAGTACTTCATGACTGTGACCCCAGAGACTACAACAAAGGATCAAGTGTCCTCTTGTAGTCACTGGGGTCAGTCATGGTGCACTTTTATGGCAATGATCTGCCGTACCGTGCACCATGACTCTGACCCCAGAAACTACAACAAGAGGACACTTGATCCCTTGCTGCAGTCTCTGGATGTAGCAGAGGTGATCGAGCGTCGTGGGACCTTCGTTGTGGACTACGTCGGATCTTTATAATAAAGATGGAGTCCGAATTTTGTTTGTGTTTTTTTTTCAAATAAAAAGATTTTTCTCTGTGTGTATTTTCTGACTATTTACCAGAGATTACTAATGGCGGGTCTAACATTGGCCCTATAATATGAATCTCGGGCTTAGTGCCAGCTGCCAATAAAAAGCTGGCATTAACCCCTTTATTACCCAGTTAGCCACCGGCACCAGGGCAACTGGAAGAGCATGGGTACAGCGCCAGAAAATGGCGCTTCAATGAATGCGCCATTTTCTGGGGCGGCTGCGGGCTGCAATTCACAGCATGGGGGGCCCAGAACGCTTGGGCCTCACTATGCTGAGGATTCCAGCCCCCAGCTGCCTAGTTGTACCTGGCTGGACCAAAAATATGGCGGAGCCCCACGTAATTTTTTTTCTAGGATTAGTTCTAGAAATTAAAAAAAAAAAGGGCTTCGCTGTATTTTTGGTTCCAGCCAGGTATGACGAGGCAGCTGGGGGTGGGTGGCAGTTCGTAGCTGCCAAGTTGTACCTGGCTGGACTAAAAATATGGCGGAGCCCTATGTCATTTTTTTTCTAGAAATAATTCTAGAAATAAAAAAAAAATAGGCTTCGCTGTATTTTTGGTTCCAGCCAGGTATGACGAGGTAGCTGGGGGCTGGTGGCAGTCCGTAGCTGCCAAGTTGTACCTGGCTGGACCAAAAATATGGCGGAGCCCTATGTCATTTTTTTTCTAGAAATAATTCTAGAAATAAAAAAAAAAAATAGGCTTTGCTGTATTTTTGGTTGCCAGCCAGGTACAACTTGGCAGCTAGGGGGCTGGAATCCTCAGCATGGAGAGAACCAAATGTTTTGGGTCCCCTATGCTGCGAATTGCAACTACTAGACTAGTATGTTTTTCACAAAAAGTTTCTTTATTCATTTATACGGCTCAATTTGTGAAGCACATGGGGGTTCAAAGTGCTCACTGTCATCTAGATAGGTTCCTTGGGGGGTCTAGGTTCCAAAATGGGGTCACTTGTGGGGGAGCTCCAATGTTTAGGCACACAGGGGCTCTCCATACGCAACCTGGTGTTTGCCAACAATTGGAATTGTTAGCGGACACCAGGTCGCGTATGGAGAGCCCCTGTGTGCCTAAACATTTGAGCTCCCCCACAAGTGACCCCATTTTGGAAACTAGACCCCCCCAAGGAACCTATCTAGATGCATAGTGAGCACTTTGAATCCCCAGGTGCTTCACAAACTGATCCGTAATGAGGTAAAAATACTTTTTTTTCCACACAAATTATCTTTTTTAATTTTTACGGATCAATTTGTGAAGCACCTGGGGTTCAAAGTGCTCACAATGCATCTAGATATGTTCCCTGGGGGGTCTAGATTCCAAAATGGGGTCACTTGCGGGGGAGCTCAAATGTTTAGGCACACAGGGGCTCTCCATACACGACCTGGTGTCCGCTAACAATTCCAATTGTTGGCAAACACCAGGTTGCGTATGGAGAGCCCCTGTGTGCCTAAACATTTGAGCTCCCCCACAAGTCACCCCATTTTGGAAACTAGACCCCCCAAGGAACCTATCTAGATGCATAGTGAGCACTTTGAATCCCCAGGTGCTTCCCAAACTGATCCGTAATGAGGTAAAAATACTTTTTTTTCCACACAAATTATCTTTTTTAATTTTTACGGATCAATTTGTGAAGCACCTTGGGGTTCAAAGTGCTCACAATGCATCTAGATATGTTCCCTGGGGGGTCTAGTTTCCAAAATGGGGTCACTTGCGGGGGAGCTCAAATGTTTAGGCACACAGGGGCTCTCCATACGCGACCTGGTGTCCGCTAACAATTCCAATTGTTGGCAAACACCAGGTTGCGTATGGAGAGCCCCTGTGTGCCTAAACATTGGAGCTCCCCCACAAGTGACCCCATTTTGGAAACTAGACCCCCCAAGGAACCTATCTAGATGCATAGTGAGCACTTTGAATCCCCAGGTGCTTCACAAACTGATCCGTAATGAGGTAAAAATACTTTTTTTTCCACACAAATTATTTTTTTTAATTTTTACGGATCAATTTGTGAAGCACCTGGGGGTTCAAAGTGCTCACAATGCATCTAGATATGTTCCCTGGGGGGTCTAGTTTCCAAAATTGGGTCACTTGTGGGGGAGCCCCAATGTTTAGGCACACATGGGCTCTCCAAATGCGACATGGTGTCCGCTAACAATTTGAGGTGATTTTCCATTCAAATTGTTAGCGGACACCATGTCGCGTTTGGAGAGCCCTGTGTGCCTACACTTTGGAGCTCCCCCACAAGTGACCCCATTTTGGAAACTAGACCCCCCAGGGAACTTATCTAGATGGGTGGTGACCATATTGAACCCCCAGGTTCTTCACAAATTAATCCATAAAAATGAAAAAAAAAAATTTTGTGGAAAAAAAAGTATTTTTTAATTTTTACGGATCAATTTGTGAAGCACCTGGGGATTCAAAGTACTCACAATGCATCTAGATATGTTCCCTGGGGGGTCTAGTTTCCAAAATGGGGTCACTTGTGGGGGAGCCCCAATGTTTAGGCACACAGGTGCTCTCCAAATGCGACATGGTGTCCCCTAACAATTTAGGCTGATTTTCCATTCAAATTGTTAGCGGACACCATGTTGCGTTTGGTGAGGACCTGTGTGCCTAAACTTTGGAGCTCCCCCACAAGTGACCCCATTTTGGAAACTAGACCCCCAGGGAACTTATCTAGATGGGTGGTGAGCATTTTTAACCCCCACATGCTTTACAAATTGATCTGTGAATATGGAAAAAAGTACTTTTTCTTCACAAAAATGTTCTTTTAGCCTCAATTCTTTCATTTTCGCATGGGTAACAGGATAAAATTCATCCTAAAATTTGTTGGGCAATTTCTCCTGAGTGCACCGATGCCTCATATGTGGTCATAAACCACTGTTTTGACGCGCAGCAGGGCTTAGAAGTGAAGGAGCACCATTTCACTTTTTGAATGGAAAATTAGCTCCAAAAGTCAAATTGCGCTCTTTCCCTTCAGAGCCCTGCCGTGCGCCCAAACCGTGGTTTATGATCACATATGAGGTATCGATATACTCAGGAGAAATTGCCCAACAAATTTTAGGATCCATTTTATCTTGTTGCCTATGTGAAAATGAAAAAATTGAGGCTAAAAGAACATTTTTGTTAGAAAAATTAAAATATCCATTTTTTTGTTTCCAATTTGCTTAGTTCCAATGAAGCACCTGAAGGGTTAATAATCTTCTTGAATGTAGTTTTGAGTAGCTTGAGGGGTGCAGTTTTTGGAATGGTGTCACTTTTGGGTGTTTTCTGTCATGTACACCCCTCAAAAAGACTTCAAATGTGACGGGGTCACTAAAAAAATAGTTTTGTAAATTTTGGTGGAAAAATGAAAAATTGCTCATGAACTTTGAACCCTTACAACTTCCTAACAAAATTTTTTTTTTTTTCCAAAATTGTGCTGATGTAAAGTAGACATGTGGGAAATATTATTTCATAACTATTTTGTGTCACATAACTCTCTAGTTTACCAGAAGAAAAATTCTAAATTTGAAAATTGCTAAATTTTCAAAATTTTTGCCATATTTTTGATTTTTTCACAAATAAACGCAAAAATTATCGACCTAAATTTAATACTAACATGAAGCCCAATATGTCACGAAAAAACAATCTCAGAATCACTAGGATCCGTTGAAGCGTTCTCGAGTTATAACCTCATAAAGGGACACTGGTCAGAATTGCAAAAAATGGCCAGGTCAGGAAGGCCAAAATAGGCTGGGTCATAAAGGGGTTAAAACCGCAGGGGTAATTTCAGGGGCTGAAGTGTATAATTGTGTGTCATCAGCATAGAGATGGTACTGCTGATGATGTGTCCAATCGGGGCCGTGTAGAGAGAGAAGAGAAGAGGTGCAAGGACTGAACCCTGAGGGACCCCAATAGTGAGAGGAAGAGGGGAGGAAGTGGATGATACACTGAAAGGACGGTCAGAAAAATAGGAAGAGAACCAGGAGTGTGCTGTGTCCTTTATGCCGATCGTATGCAACATAGAGAGTAGGATATGGTGGTCAACAGTGTCAAAAGCTGCAGAGAGGTCAGATAGAATAAGCAGAGAATGGTCACCATTACGTTTTGCCATCAGAAGGTGTTTGATCACTTTGATGAGGGAAGTTTCTGTAGAATGTAGGGAGCGGAAACCAGACTGTAATGGATCTAGAAGAGAGTGAGTGGAGAGGTAATGGGTGAGGCGGGTGTAGATCAGGCTCTCCAAGAGTTTATGAAGAAGAGATTGGAAACAGGTCTGTAGTCATTTGTGCAGGATGGGTCAAGAGAAGATTTCTTTAATAATGAAGTAATGATAGAATGTTAGAAGGAGGAGGGGAAAATGCCAGAAGAGAGGGAGAGGTTGAAGATTTTGGTTAGGTGAGTGGTGATGACCGGAGAAAGGGACTGGAGTAGGTGTGAGGGAATGGGGTCAGTGGTGCATGTAGTGGGATGAGAGGCGGAGAGGAGCCTGGAGACTTCTTCTGTGACTGGGTCAAATATGGAGAGTGAGCCAGAGGAAATGCGGGGAAGAATGGGACTAGCAACACTAGGAGGCTGGGAGCTGATTTCCTGGTGGATGTTGTCTTTTTTCTCCATAAAGTAAGAAGCCAGATCACCAGCACAGAGGTCGGTGATGGGGGCCTGCAGTTTAGGACTGAGGAGAGAGTGAAAGGTGTCAAAGAGTTTTTTTTATTGTTGAACAGTGAGGAGATCAGGGTGGATAAATAAGTGTGTTTGGCAAGGTGAAGGGCAGAGTTGTAGGTTTTTAACATGAATTTATAATGGTTAAAGTTTTCTGGTGAGTACGTTTTCCTCCATAGGCATTCAGCACTGCTAGAGTATCGCTGGAGGAATCGAGTTTGCGATGTGAGTCAGGGCTCTTTTATTCTTTGTTTGGAGGTTCTGAGGGTGAGGGGCACTACTTGGTCCAGGGTGCTTATGAGAGTATTATTGTAGTGAATTTCTGCCAGATCGGGACAGGAGAATAAGGTTATTGGGGACATTGATGAGTGCAGAGATTCTGTGAATGTAGAGGATTAATGGCCTGTAGATTTCTGGATGTGTGATAGGTAGGGGGTGTGCTGTGATGGGTGAGGGTTTGTGAACATGAAGGAGAGAATGTTGTGGTCAGAGAGAGGAAGAGTTGAATTATTTAAGGGGGAGTTTGCGCAGAGACAAAGATCAGGACAAGGGTGTTACCGTCTTTGTGTGTCTCAGAGGTTGAGAGCTGTGAGAGGCCAATACACACAGTAATATTCTGCTGCACAACCCATGATAGTGCATAATGAGTGCTGTCATGTTTCAGGCCATGGGCTGAGGTAAAGCACTGCATTGGTCTCCTCTCCACCATGTCAACTTGGTAGGTTCCTGTCCCCTGAAACTTTAGCAATATGCATGACTGAATTTCTCCATCCCAAAGGGAGGGGTGAATGCTGATGAGCAGAAACTATTTTATTGATTCATAAGTGATCTATAGATTCTAGAACATAGTGGACAGCTCTGCTTCATCATGTAGGAGGGCATGGACAAACACAGAATTTTTATCTGCCTGGAGCTGTCCTTTAATGAATAATAATAATTGTATTTATATAGTGCAAAATGTTACAATTAGGGGGCAACATATACAAGCAATAAAGACAAAGCAAAGTAACTTATTATTCAACAGTCACAGGAGAACTGAATGTCCTGGGTAGTGCACTTCAGGAAACCTATGCAGCACGAGAGAAGTCTTGGAGAAAGAGGTGAAAGGTTTGGATTATGGAGCATGTTTGTCTGTTACCATACCCATGCTTTCCATTTTGCAACTGATCTAAGACTGAGATAAGCAAGAGTGGTGTAGGACTGTGGAGAGCTTTGTGGGTTAGAGATATACGTTTGAATAATATTCTGTAGTGAATGGGTAATTAGTGCAATGACTGGCACAAGGTGAATGTATTGGTGAAGTGGCAGGACAAACATTTGACCATGCCTGTTGCGTTCATGAGAGATTTGAGAGGTAACATTGATGACCTATCCTTATCTGATCTGTTGGGGTGCGATACCCAACACCCTGCTAATCAACTGTTTCCAATGCCACCAGCGGCCAAAACTAGTCAGTTGCGAAGCTGCACAGCACATTCCCAGCCATATTCACTTGTATTAAGCGAGGTTGTGCACATATAGTTGGAATGTGGCAGAAGTATATATATCACATACTGTTGGTCACACGGCATCTCGGTCCTACCACTGACATCGGAGAATCCCTACAATTACTACTCCACATGATGTGACGATTCACGAATCTGTAGTCACATAACACAGCAAAATTGTGTGAAAAGCCTGAGCAACCCTTTTTAATTGTTCTCAGACAACCTGCTCTGAAGATTTTAAGATTTTAAAGCCCAATCTACTGACATATATATATATATATATATATATATATATATATATATATATGTTTAATGCTAAGGAAATCTTTACTTTGCTTTTGGAAATTCATTCTCTGCTCAAAAGGAGTTCATATAACAAATTGTGTGCTGATGAGTTGCAAGTGCGGTGGGGCAGCACTGCATCCACAGCTCTCCTGCCTGTCTCCATTTCCCATCCAGATCCTGCCTACTTTCTTTAGTGAAATACCAAGAATCAAGCGATAAACATCTGTATTCAATTAATTTATTCAAAGGAAGATGGACAAGGACAGGCATACACAAAAAGGACAAACAACCCAAAAAGGGGAGCTCCTGTTATAAGTACTGTTGGGTGTAAAATTACATAGCACATATATAATAACAATATTGCAGGACTGGCAAGTAGATGCAACCAAATGCCACCCACAGAATCCATATGCAGCACAATAGTTTTGAGTTAACAATAATTTACACAATTGTATAGGTCTATCCACAAAACACATAGACCAAAATTATTAAAGTGCCAGTGCTTAGTATATTTGCTGCAGCAGGGTCAACTAGGTGCTAAAGGTATGCATATAGATTATTATCATAATCACAAACACATCAGTAAGTGAAATCAAAGGTTATTCCTTATAGCTTGTCTGGGCATAATTTACAATGTTCACATCTTGATACATTGTTTGTCATAATCAAAGAACAAGCATATAGTTTTTAGAACAAAACACTACATGACAAGTGCTGCAATTAGTATCCCATGTATTACAGTAAGAAATTCTCACCAAAGGGTGCTTAACACCAGGAGCCACACACCCCGATGGCCATTTCGTAACCTTCGTCAGGGGGTATTTCAGTTCAGCAGATCGCAGTTTAAAAAGGCCGGCCGGCATGGTAATCATCACGATCAGCTGTTTGAGCGACGCGCAGTCGCCGCAATGGAGACAGGAAGCGGAAGTGTGGCCGCGTCATCGCCTAGTGCGGGCGCGTGTGTAACCACGCGACCGCAGTTAGCGAGTCAGAGGCCGACACGTATTACCGCTTGCCTGTTCCCCAGCAACGATACTGCGCGTCACGGCTGGTCATGTGATGGGAATGTTTATTTTGTGAATAGTGCAGAGCGTTGCGCTCTCAATCGCACACAGCGATACACTGCAGCAGTTAGGGAAAAGAATCGCACAATTAAGGAGCGGATCATTTGATAGCTGCATGTACAGATCAAGATATATTACCAATCAATGCTAAGTTCTGTTACAAACAGATGCTCATTGGCCCTATCATAATAGGAACATATTAGCATGTCACAATACATGTATGAATGTTAAGTATGAGATTTAATGGATGTATAAAGTACTTGTATAGCACATGTCATGCATAATTACAAAAGTATAAACTTAACAATCATATATATCACTACATGTCCTTTAATATATGAGAGTCCAATTCGCAGTTCCATAGTAGAT
This sequence comes from Allobates femoralis, assembly GCA_033576535.1. Lineage (NCBI taxonomy): Eukaryota > Metazoa > Chordata > Amphibia > Anura > Aromobatidae > Allobates > Allobates femoralis. Next base: position 162,100,535 of record JARQOC010000002.1, on the reverse strand, counting down.
GAAGATGTCTATTAATATAACGAGTGAGATTCTTGTCCACAACAGATATAACCAAGGCCGGCTTGCCTATATATTAAAAAAGGAGAAAATTTAAAAACCTGATCAATTTTACAGGTAAAACATACCGAAACAGATCAATGCAGATCATAAATATGGAGCATAGCTGATGTTCTCATTTAAACCATTGGGGCGCAGTGTTCCGAGCAACCAAATCCACTTGGTCTCCAGCATAGCAACTCGTTTGGCCAATGGCCCTCCCCGAATCCCAAATCTACGGAATCGATCCCCCTCACTTTCAAGAGATCACCACGTGATTGGTGATACTCAAAAAAGTGTCTAGGTAGTGTTTTCAAAGTTCTCGGATCTTCACACTCTTTTGCCGCCTCGATAGCCAAAACATGCTCACGCACACGGATTTTGAAAGCACGTGTAGTTAGGCCCACATATATTTTAGAACATGGGCAGGTAGCATAGTAACATCTTTTTGATCTGGCATGGTTCAGAATCTGTACTTCACAGCTTGATTGACACATTGAATAACAATGATGTCAATATTAAGATTACTTATCATATAGATAAGAATAAGGCTGATTTCCTTGATGTTTCCGTGGCGAGGGGAGTGGATGGCCGGTTGTGCACCGACATCTTCAGGAAACCTACCTCTTCCAACGCCCTTCTTCATGCCTCCTCTTCGCACCCAGCGTATATGATACGCGCCGTCCCGGTGGGTCAATTTCTCCGGCTTAGGAGGATTTGCTCCACTGAGAATGACTATGCCCTCCGTGCCGAGGAGCTGAAACATCGGTTCCTGGCGCGAGGCTATAGTCATCGTGCCGTCAAGTTTGCTGCAAATAGGGCCAAGCATGCTACACGTAACGACCTGCTTTATAATACGAGACCTCGGGCACGAGATGGAAATGTGAGATTTGTAACAACATTTCATGGACAATTTGACCAAATGAGAAAATGTTTGGACAAGGCATGGCCTATTTTACTTACAGATAGTACCTTGTCTAAAATTCTTCCATCAAGACCTATGGTCGCGATCAGACGGTCAAAAAATCTGCGTGACCACCTCGTGCCTAGTCATTATACTAAAAATGCTCATACTACCTTTTTAGATCTTATCCCACGGTCACTGGGTTGTAGTCCCTGTGGAAGATGTGTTTCATGCCCCAATATAATCAAAACAGACACATTTTCAAATGCGGGGGGCACAAAAATCTATCGTATTCGTAAGAAAATCTCGTGCGGTACCGTAGGCGTTATTTACTATGCTACCTGCCCATGTTCTAAAATATATGTGGGCCTAACTACACGTGCTTTCAAAATCCGTGTGCGTGAGCATGTTTTGGCTATCGAGGCGGCAAAAGAGTGTGAAGATCCGAGAACTTTGAAAACACTACCTAGACACTTTTTTGAGTATCACCAATCACGTGGTGATCTCTTGAAAGTGAGGGGGATCGATTCCGTAGATTTGGGGATTCGGGGAGGGCCATTGGCCAAACGAGTTGCTATGCTGGAGACCAAGTGGATTTGGTTGCTCGGAACACTGCGCCCCAATGGTTTAAATGAGAACATCAGCTATGCTCCATATTTATGATCTGCATTGATCTGTTTCGGTATGTTTTACCTGTAAAATTGATCAGGTTTTTAAATTTTCTCCTTTTTTAATATATAGGCAAGCCGGCCTTGGTTATATCTGTTGTGGACAAGAATCTCACTCGTTATATTAATAGACATCTTCATCTACTATGGAACTGCGAATTGGACTCTCATATATTAAAGGACATGTAGTGATATAAATGATTGTTAAGTTTATACTTTTGTAATTATGCATGACATGTGCTATACAAGTACTTTATACATCCATTAAATCTCATACTTAACATTCATACATGTATTGTGACATGCTAATATGTTCCTATTATGATAGGGCCAATGAGCATCTGTTTGTAACAGAACTTAGCATTGATTGGTAATATATCTTGATCTGTACATGCAGCTATCAAATGATCCGCTCCTTAATTGTGCGATTCTTTTCCCTAACTGCTGCAGTGTATCGCTGTGTGCGATTGAGAGCGCAACGCTCTGCACTATTCACAAAGTAAACATTCCCATCACATGACCAGCCGTGACGCGCAGTATCGTTGCTGGGGAACAGGCAAGCGGTAATACGTGTCGGCCTCTGACTCGCTAACTGCGGTCGCGTGGTTACACACGCGCCCGCACTAGGTGATGACGCGGCCACACTTCCGCTTCCTGTCTCCATTGCGGCGACTGCGCGTCGCTCAAACAGCTGATCGTGATGATTACCATGCCGGCCGGCCTTTTTAAACTGCGATCTGCTGAACTGAAATACCCCCTGACGAAGGTTACGAAATGGCCATCGGGGTGTGTGGCTCCTGGTGTTAAGCACCCTTTGGTGAGAATTTCTTACTGTAATACATGGGATACTAATTGCAGCACTTGTCATGTAGTGTTTTGTTCTAAAAACTATATGCTTGTTCTTTGATTATGACAAACAATGTATCAAGATGTGAACATTGTAAATTATGCCCAGACAAGCTATAAGGAATAACCTTTGATTTCACTTACTGATGTGTTTGTGATTATGATAATAATCTATATGCATACCTTTAGCACCTAGTTGACCCTGCTGCAGCAAATATACTAAGCACTGGCACTTTAATAATTTTGGTCTATGTGTTTTGTGGATAGACCTATACAATTGTGTAAATTATTGTTAACTCAAAACTATTGTGCTGCATATGGATTCTGTGGGTGGCATTTGGTTGCATCTACTTGCCAGTCCTGCAATATTGTTATTATATATGTGCTATGTAATTTTACACCCAACAGTACTTATAACAGGAGCTCCCCTTTTTGGGTTGTTTGTCCTTTTTGTGTATGCCTGTCCTTGTCCATCTTCCTTTGAATAAATTAATTGAATACAGATGTTTATCGCTTGATTCTTGGTATTTCATTAATGTAGCGATCAATCTGTTCCATGGTGTATACTCCTCCGTATATGGGAGGTCACTGTTTAGTATTTTGATGAAGTTGTTTATGCTACTTTCTTTAGTGTCAGGTCCCATAAACAAGAGTGATCTGTCAGTCAGATAAAGAAGGCAGGCAGCTTTTCTATAGCAGGTGAGCCCTCGATGACAGCTTCACTCTCATTTCCTTGAGGCGTAACTGTCATTCAGAGGGAGTCAGAGAGCAGCCACAGCTCTCACTTCTCTTGTTGTCAGTTTTGTCTTAAGGAGACGAGAGTGAAGTGGTCGCTTTAGAGCTCACATGGCATAACAATGTTAGGTTATTCCTGGGAAACAAGACATTAGCAATGCAGGAACAGTGCTAGATCCGGAAGTGAGAAAGGGCTGTTGTTACTTTACATAGGGATATGCAACAATTGAATAGGGGTTTCCCAGTGGTGGACAACACTTTAAAGCTCCACTACAGCATTTTTGTTTTATTGCACCGCTGTAGTGTTACTTTAAATGTAAGTCCCTTGTCCCTGTCAGATACTCATCTGCTGCCTTCAGCGTCTTCCAGCGGCTCTCAGGTCACTTTGCAACAAAAAGTATTCTGCCAGCAGCTCAGTACATCTCTATGAGAGCCCCATTCCGGCCTTGTTCTGATCCTCATAGAGCTCTATGGAGATTGTGATGTAACTTCTGAGTTCCGGCTAGTCACAAGATACATTTAAAGCAACAGTTTAAGGCAGAAAAGATAAACACTGTAGTGATGCATTAAACATCTCTAAATATACACATATATTTGTCTAGATAACACTGATACTGAGTTGCCAACTGACCAGAAATTCTAGGACACTCCATAAAAAAATAGATACATTTTACTTCACTTTGGCTGGGGTCACATTTGGACAGGTAATTGTGGTTACCGCATCCAGATCAGGATGCGGTAGCCGCAATTGCCTTCAGACACATTTTTTGTCAAAAATGTGTTCTGCAAACCAGAATGCAGTAAACGGATTGCTCCGGATGTGTAATCCGGAGCAATCCGGTTACCGTATGCCGCAGGGATGAACAAAGGGTTAAATGTTAATAATAGCTGTGGGCAACATGTCTCTAGGGGGTGCCCACCCTCCATAGAGACATGCTGTCCACTCATGTGGGCATGAGAGGGGTTAATGTTGTCAGTATGTTATTGCCGGCTATTGTCTGCTTTGTCAATTTTATGAATGAATGCGGCAGCTCCTCACAGTAGAGAAGATACTGTATGTAATGTACGTACTGTATGAGCCCCTGTCCTTGGTCCTGAAAGTTGTAACATTACTGAAATTTTGAGCCCCAGAGGTCTCCTCCTCTTGATGGGGTTGTGACGGTGGAACCCTTGATTTGCATGGATCACAATCTATGATCTTGGCAACATCACGCTGCGCTAGTGAAAGCGGTCACATTTTGTAACACGCAGAGATACCATAACCTCTGCACCTTACTATTACGAATGTGACAACACCCTATGTGACCAGTAGGTGACTTTGTTTTAAAGGACACTGGGGTTTGACCCATGTTCAGACTGTGCCCTTGATTACTCTTGGATGTGTGATGTGACTGTAAGAGAGTAAACTAATAAACTGCTAAAACCAAGCAGACTGCCATTTTGTAGTGGCCCAGGAAAGTGAAAAAGTCTCTGGTTGCCATGGTGACTGCTCTGTGTCTAGGAAAGTGAAAGCACAATCTCTGGTTGCCTTGGTGACGGCTCTGTCAGTTGCTCCTGTTGTTGTTGATCGCTCACTGCGGTGGCCATTACTAGTGTAAGGATTACAGCAGAGCCAGTGCAAGCTATATGGGCCTTTAAAGTTGTTTGCAAGCCCTGTTGTGTGGACTAAAGACTTTATCTTGAACTGAGAAAGTGTCCAGCATCCGAGGAGGCTGAGGAGATGTTCCCCCTGATGGAGCGAGTGATTGGCGTCCAGGAAGGCCGTGAGTGACTGCGAAAGGAGAGCCGGCGTCCGGTGCCATCCAAATTGGGAGGATCCTGACAAGGTCCTGACAAGCCCTGGAAAAGAGTGCTCCACAGATTGCACCCCAAGCTTACAGAACTAAAGTACTGGACATGTGAATCTGGCATTGGCTGGTAAGCTGCCAAATTTTGCTGTTTTTTTACAATACGTTTTTTTTTGGCGCCAAAGGTTTTTCTTTTCTTTTTCTTTTTCTGGACTTGCTGCAGCCCACGTGGAATATACACCGGTGTAAAGCTACATTTGAGGTTGATGGTACCATAGTTTTGAGATACCCGGTTATCCCTGTGCTAAGTGTATAGCCAGCATTGATATAGTGTAATGTATTGTTATTAGCTGTGATAAGTTATACTCAGTGTGCCATCTCAGAGGTCCCATCAGACCGCCCACAGTTGATGTACATAGCCTTTACTTACCGTATATACTCGTGTATAAGCCGAGTTTTTCAGCACAAAAAATGTGCTGAAAAGTCCCCCCTCGGCTTATACACGAGTATATACCCGGCTGTATACAGCCCCCCCCCGTGGTATACCGGGCCCCCCCTGTGGCAACCTGTAAAGGAAGCGATGATTATACTTATCGGGTCGCTGTCGCCGACGACGCCGCTCTGTCACCGTCCGTCACCGCGCTCCTTCCCGTCTTCATGCTTCCTTCACCGTCGCACAGGAAATGACGTCATTTTCTGTGCGCCGGTGAAGGAAGCATGAAGACGGGAAGGAGCGCGGTGACGGACGGTGACAGAGCGCGGCGGCGTCGGCGTCGGCGACAGCGACCCGATAAGTATAATCATCGCTTCCTTTACAGGTTGCCACAGGGGGGGCCCGGTATACCAGGGGGGAGGGCTGTATACAGCCGGGTACCGCTGTATACAGCGGGGGCTGCTGTATACAGCGGGGGCTGCTGTATACCCCTCTGGGGCTGCTAAATACCCCTCTGGGGCTGCTGTATACCCCTCTGGGGCTGCTGTATACCCCTCTGGGGCTGCTATATACCCCTCTGGGGCTGCTATATACCCCTCTGGGGCTGCTGTATACCCCTCTGGGGCTGCTGTATACAGCTCTGGGGCTGCTGTATACAGCTCTGGGGCTGCTGTATACCCCTCTGGGGCTGCTATATACCCCTCTGGGGCTGCTGTATACCCCTCTGGGGCTGCTGTATACCCCTCTGGGGCTGCTATATACCCCTCTGGGGCTGCTATATACCCCTCTGGGGCTGCTGTATACCCCTCTGGGGCTGCTGTATACCGCTCTGGGGCTGCTGTATACAGCTCTGGGGCTGCTGTATACAGCTCTGGGGCTGCTGTATACCCCTCTGGGGCTGCTATATACCCCTCTGGGGCTGCTGTATACCCCTCTGGGGCTGCTGTATACCCTCTGGGGCTGCTATATACCCCTCTGGGGCTGCTATATACCCCTCTGGGGCTGCTGTATACCCCTCTGGGGCTGCTATATACCCCTCTGGGGCTGCTGTATACTCCTCTGGGGCTGCTGTATACAGCTCTGGGGCTGCTGTATACAGCTCTGGGGCTGCTGTATACCCCTCTGGGGCTGCTATATACCCCTCTGGGGCTGCTATATACCCCTCTGGGGCTGCTGTATACAGCTCTGGGGCTGCTGTATACAGCTCTGGGGCTGCTGTATACCCCTCTGGGGCTGCTGTATATACCACTGGGGAGGCTACTGTATACTACCACTGGGGAGGCTGCTGTATACTACCACTGGGGAGGCTGCTGTATACCACTGAGGGGGCCTGTATACCACACTGCTGGGGGCTGTATACCTGTGCTGGGGTCCACCCTCGGCTTATACACGAGTCAATAGGTTTTCCCAGGTTTTGGGGGCAAAAGTAGGGGGGTCGGCTTATACACGGGTCGGCTTATACACGAGTATATGCGGTAAGTTAAATCCTTGATAAGTCTAACGTGTAGGTAAATTTGTTCCTGGTTCTGAGTGTGATTTACATACCCTGGGAACTCTGAGATCGGTGCATTGATGTCGGCTAACGCTGAGTGTGTGAAACTGTTATTAGTAATATTTTAAGGGGATTTTGAGACTTTTACATTCCTTACTGAACCATACTTTGATCCCCATATCAGTAAAAATACTGTTTATTTCTGCCTCTGTCTCAGTCTGTGACTCACTGGATCTTAATAGGACCTCCGGTCATTACATGACTGCGTCCTAACAATAGGCCATTGAATATTAGGGAGAGCCGTCGTGGAACGGGAAGACCGTATAATTTAGGTGTTTAAAACTCCGTTGCTAGGCAGGAATCAGAACAGGGAAAGGATAGAGGGTTCATCCCTGTGTGAAGCGTATGTTTATAGACACTAGGTGTGGGACAACACTGATTTGTTATTGTAACAAATAATTTATTAAAAGTTATAGTTTAAATAGTACACTTTATATTGGATTTATGATTTATGGGAGTCACTAGTACCATTAAAAGGTCTCAACCACTGAGGTCTCAGATTTTAATACAGAATATATTATTATTATTATTATTTATTTATTTATATAGCGCCATTAGGTTCCATGGCGCTTTACATGAGGATAAGGGAGACAAGAACAAGTATGCAGGGCACCGCAGCTGATGCTGCTGCTCCCTGACTGCAGAGCCCCCTTGATTTGCGTGACCCCCCCGCTTCTCCCCCATCGCGTAGTGAGATGTTAGTGGTCCCTCTTATCTCCCTGCATCCTATCGGCTGCAGTCCCCCCAGGCCCGCCTTCGGGCCTTATAAGATAGCCTGGCGGCCATATTCCCTCTCTTACCAACACGGCTCACAGGGTGAGCATCGTGAGCTACGCTGATGATGGACGCCCTGGCCGCAGCGGTAAGAGAACGGATTGGCCGCGAGGGAGCTGGATGGCTCACCTCCCTTGTGGGTGAGAGCTCCTTACCGGCTAATCCTCAAACTGTGCGGAGGTCCCCCGCACTCAGCTGCACTTCCCCTGCAAACTACCACGGCAGATAGAAGGTCTTCTAGACCTTCTCGGCCTCCCCGTCGGCTCAGCCTTGATTTTCCCCCCCCCCGGAGCAGGGCACCTAGACTGCGGTCCTCACGCTCGGGGGGCAATACATCAATGCCCCATTCTCAGATACCCTCCCGCGGGTCATTGCGCCGCGGCACGGCCGCTATAGAAGGGGAGACCTTACCCCTTCACAGTGCTGCCAGGTCGCCCCCGAGTCAGCCCCCACCTTCGGATATCCCCAGGGGCGCGGGGACGCGGCCTGGATCGCGAGCGCGCGCTCGACTCGCACCTCGTCAGGTTGCTCCGCCCCCGGAAATGACGTCGCGCAACTCCCGCGCGACGCTTCCGGCGGCGGAGGTGACGCGGGCATCGCGTGACCGGATGTCCCATCCGGTTGCTGGGCACCCAGCGTCACTTCCACCGGCAGCACTACCGGCTTCGGAGCCGCGGCAAATTCAAGCCTCCGCATCAGCTGAGGGGTCAGCACGATCGCGGCTGCGTTCCCCCGCATCCAGAGCACACCCCACCATCTCCAGCACACCACATATCAATATGGGGGGAACCCAAAGCGCCACCTCCTCTGAGTGGTCGGCAGAGGATGAACATGAAGAAGCAGCCGCAGCTGCTCCTCCCACACACATGGGGCTCCTCACGCCTCCCAGCTCCAACCCCGCAGCCCTAGCTGGGCACACACTCCTGCCCATGCAGCAGCAACCTGCGCAGGGCCCAGATCCAGACCCCCTGTCGCAGGGATCCGTCCAGGAGCCCAGCACAATGCAGTCACAGGCCACCACGCATAATGCCAGAGGGCAATCAAGTCGATCTTCACGTCACAGACGCAGATTCCACCACAGAAGGTACTGCTCCACCTCCAGCAGTAGAAGCAGGGAACACAGACGCAGCCGCCATTCACGCTCATCAAGAGAGTCACGCAGGCATAGGCGTTCATACACGTCTTCAAGCACCTCCTCAGGAACACGCAGAAGCAACGCACGGCAGGATTCCTCAAGAAGGTCTTCACGTAACAGTCGCAGAGCTGTTTCATCGGCATCGCTTACCGGTCCACCGGCAGTGCAGGACATCCAACCACCGACGGCGCTGGGTGAGTACGCTTTTACAAGCGCTTGGGGTCACATGGGGCAGCAGGAGGGTGGAAGTCACCAGGACGGTTCACGTAAGATTCTAATCAACCCCAAAATGCTGTTGCCCTTTCCAACCACCGCCACGGTGGCGCAGCCAGCGCCGCCAGCCCCGCGTCCTGATCTGCACAAGGACACGATTTACTGCGGGGTTCCTCCGCTAGGGACACATTTAAGTCAGGAAACTTTGGAAAAAATTTGGGCTAACGATTACATAGACATCTGGTCTTTGGTCTCTACAGAGCAGGGCACTGTGGACAGGGAAAGGCGCTTTCCGGACCGGCCTTTTGACCGCAAGCCGAAAGTCGCAAAATCTTTCAACAATTGGACACAGGCTTTTGCTGTCCTGGGGTGCATCATGGGCCAAAGGCACCCAGAACGATGCTCTGAGCTGTTCACATATTTTGACCTTATATACAACTCTTACAAAACCCACGGAGGCTCCGCTTGGTGGAAATATGACGAGGAATTCCGTCGTCGTTTGGCTTTCCGCCCCCAGCTGGGATGGGATGTTAAAGCCACTGAACCATGGCTAAGGCTCATGCTGGCACAGAGAGCTCAGTCCTTTCAGGGCCAATCCGCTAACCCCTCAAGTTACACTCCAGGCCCCTCACACCATAAAAGGCCAGGTTGCTGCTGGCTTTTCAACGAAGGTCACTGCAGGTTCCAGGCCTTGTGCAAATACAGGCACGAGTGTTCATCTTGCGGAGGGGAGCATCCAGCCCCTAGATGCAACAGAAATCATGGCAAATCCCAAGGAAAACTCGCGGCGGGGGTTACCAAAGACCCCGGTGAGCGTTTCAAAGATGGAGCCATGGCTAAAACGCTACCCCAATAGCGCTGCCGCAAACACCCTGAGAGAAGGTTTCTCTTCGGGTTTTGTCATACCTTTCCACCCATCCCCAGAATCCTATTTCGCACCAAACCTCAAGTCAGCAAGACTATTGCCGCAGGTACTAGCTAACAAATTACAAAAGGAGGTTTCGTTAGGCCGCATGGCAGGGCCTTTTCATACACCACCTTTTAAAAACCTGAGGGTTTCGCCCCTGGGAGTGGTGCCGAAAAAAGAAAAAGGCGAATTCCGGCTCATCCACCACCTATCTTTCCCACCAGGAAAATCTGTTAATGATGGCATCCCAGCAGAAGAAGCCGCGGTTTCCTATGCTTCTTTCGACACAGCGGTCACACTAGTTCGCAGTGCCGGGCCGGGGGCACTCATGGCAAAATCAGACATAGCCTCGGCCTTCCGGCTTCTTCCCGTCCACCCAGATTGTCACCATTTGTTAGGGTGTGCTTTGAACGGACAATATTACTACGACATGTGTCTCCCAATGGGCTGTTCCATATCATGCTCTTACTTCGAGCTCTTCAGCTCCTTCCTGGAATGGGTGGTAAAAGAAACTGCCCTTACAAGTTCCGTCACCCATTACTTGGATGATTTTCTATTCGTTGGCCCCGCCAACTCTAATGTATGCCACAACTTACTTCAGGCTTTCCAGACAGCAGCAGACAACTTTGGCGTCCCCTTGTCAGCAGAGAAAACAGTGGGCCCAGTGGCAACCATCTCCTTTTTAGGTATCGAGATAGATTCCTGCAATATGCTGTTTCGTTTACCCCAGGATAAGATAAAAAAGATCACCTCACTCATCGATGCTTTCTGCGCAGTGAAAAAAGTCACGCTAGCACAGATGCAGTCACTATTGGGTCTCCTGGCTTTCGCATGCAGGGTCATGCCCATGGGGAGAATCTTTTCCCGGAGGCTTTGCCTTGCCACAAGGGGTCTGGTTACCCCTCACCATAGGTTGCGCATCACCAGACCGCTGCGTGACGACCTTCAAGTCTGGAGATCCTTCCTAAAAAATTACAACGGGCACACATGTTTCCAAGAACCCGAAACGTCCAATGAGGACATCTCGCTATTTTCAGACGCCTCTGGATCCATTGGGTTTGGGGTAATTTTAGGGGTCAGCTGGTGTGCTGAACGTTGGCCAGATTCCTGGCAGGAGGCCAGGTGGACAAAAAATCTCACACTACTGGAGCTCTTTCCAATAGTGGTAGCGGTGGCGTTATGGTATGAACGCTTAAGCAACAAACGGATATGCTTCTGGACGGACAACATCAGCGTTGTCCATGGAATAAATCATCTCGCTTCATCCTCGCCACCAGTCATTAGGTTATTACGTTTCCTAGTCCTCAAATGTCTCTCCCACAACATCTGGTTCAAAGCCAGGCACGTTCCAGGAGTACATAACAACATAGCTGATGCCTTGTCACGTTTTAATTTTCAGAGATTCAGGGAACTTTGCCCACAGGCTCAACGGGAAGGCCACAGGTGTCCGGCAGAGCTTTGGAGCGTTCCAGGGAACAACTGATGCCCATGGTGCAAGCTTCGGTGGCACCATCAACGTGGAGAGCTTATGGTAAGGCATGGAAGGATTGGCAGTTATTAGCAGGCACACCGCCCGAAGTGGTCACACGAGACTGGCTACATGACACAGTGGTTCAGTACCTCTTGCAGCTGCGCTCCACCGACACGTCGGGCCCAGTCGCGCATAACCGCCTAGCAGGCCTAGCTTTTCATTTCCGGCTTCAAGGCTGGCCAGACGTCACAAAAACGTTTATCATTACGCAGGCAATAAAGGGCTGGAAGCGCAGCAGTCGCGGCAGCGAACGGAAAAGGCCCATCTCCTTTGCGACCCTCAGGTCTATTCTAGACATACTGCCAACGGTTTGCAGCGCGTCCAGCGATACGCCCCTGTTCGCGGCAGCATTCACCTTAGCGTTTTTTGGTGCCATGCGGGTCAGCGAGCTCGTCACCAAGTCCCCCCTTCGCTCCTCTGGGTTGCTATGGGAAGATGTTATCTTTTGCAACGGGGGTTTGCGGGTGCGCATACGCCGGTCAAATACTGATCAGCTGGCCCATGGCACATGGTTCCCCATTTTTCCGACGCCCGGCCCAGTGTGCCCGGTACAAGTCATCCGGTCGTACATGTCCATTAGCACCGCACGCGTATTCTTCTTTGAGCACGCAGACGGATCCCCGCTAACAGTTGCGCAATTTGCAGCCATATTAAAGAAATCGCTAGCCGCTATAGGCCTTTCTCCCAGCGAGTTTGGCACACACTCCTTCCGCATTGGGGCAGCAACGGAGGCAGCACGTGCGGGCTTACATGGCAATGAAATACAGCGGGTGGGACGTTGGAAATCCAACTGTTTTGCACGCTACATCAGGCCAGAAATGCTCTAATCAGAACTCATATATATACATGCTTAAATAACGCTTATGTGTGGTTAGTTTTTTAGTGGTTTGATTGGTTTGCAGCTATAGTCTAAAAAAAAAAAAAAAAAAAAAAAAAAAAAAAAAAAAAAAAAAAAAAAGTTTTGTAATACACTTTAGTAATGCATAGCACATCGTCTTTTATAGTCGAGGGTAGATTTTTGAAGGTAGTGCCTTCCGGCAAATATATAGTACTAGGGCAATTATAGGGCCATGTCAGTTTCCGCTGTCACTAATGCAAGCTCTTCTTTTTAGTGCACAAGCCGGTGCAGCTGCTTCACAAGCATTTTCTTCAGGTTGTGGTCAGTCGCTAACAGTTTTCTCTTCCTAGATACCGCAAGGCCAGCTGTGTGGATAGTGGGTCACTCCCACATTTTTTGGTCAGCGCGTCGCGCTGAAGAACGTCCAGGCGGAAGAGCACTCGGTTTTCACGGAACACAAGTAGAATGGAGAGGCATACACGGGCTCACGTGGGCACAGGTCCTGCCAGAGGCAGTCAACATCTCAAAAAATGCTAGCGGCCCGGTAATATTACTGATTCACGCGGGAGGGAACGATCTAGCAAGACTTAGGAAAGTGGAGTTGTTAGCCATCATGCAGGCTGACTTAGACAGGATGCATGGCTTCTTTAGCAAGTTGGTCATAGTCTGGTCAGAAATAGTGCCCAGAGTAGTTTGGAAGGGAGCCAGGGATCCCTCGGCCCTAGACAGGTCACGGAGACAGATCAACCACAGCCTAGCTCGCTTCGTAGAAAGAAAAGGGGGATTTGTAGTCCGCCACCTGCAATTGGAGTCAGATTTGGAACGTTTGACATCGCAGGATGGTTTTAGCCTTAATGATATTGGGTTGGACATATTCCTCTCCGGTTTGCAGGACGGCATAGACAAGGCCCTTAGTTCGTTGGGTGGGGGTCGCAGCTCGGTAATTGGTCCTCCCTGCTCCGTGGCTGGTGGAAGAGGGCTACGGTGAGGTCCAACATGCCTCGGATGGCTGAGGGCATACGGGCCTCTTCCCCTCAGTTTACAAGGCGGATTTGTGCCTACGGTGGAGCTGCGGCCATAACTATCCAACCCCTGTTTACATATACTTGAGTGGTGTTACGTGGATGCCCTCAATAAAAAATAAGGAAAGAATAATTTGCTGTCGTTATTTCTCAATGCGCGATGGGGGTCAACCGGTGGGTGGGTCTCGGCAGTCTGCAGGGCACCGCAGCTGATGCTGCTGCTCCCTGACTGCAGAGCCCCCTTGATTTACGTGACCCCCCCGCTTCTCCCCCATCGCGTAGTGAGATGTTAGTGGTCCCTCTTATCTCCCTGCATCCTATCGGCTGCAGTCCCCCCAGGCCCGCCTTCGGGCCTTATAAGATAGCCTGGCGGCCATATTCCCTCTCTTACCAACACGGCTCACAGGGTGAGCATCGCCCACCCTCCCTCCCTGGAGACAAGCATGTTTAACAAGTCGCAGCTGGTGGAAGAGAGCTACGGTGAGGTCCAACATGCCTCGGATGGCCGAGGGCATACGGGCCTCTTCCCCTCAGTTTACAAGGCGGATTTGTGCCTACGGTGGAGCTGCGGCCATAACTATCCAACCCCTGTTTACATATACTTGAGCGGTGTTACGTGGATGCCCTCAATAAAAAATAAGGAAAGAATAATTTGGTGTCGTTATTTCTCAATGCGCGATGGGGGTCAACCGGTGGGTGGGTCTCGGCAGTCCACTAAATCTAGGCGATCAGGACGTACAGGTACAGGAGGGGCAGGAACCCTGTCCACGAGGGCTCACAGTCTATGAGGGATATTAAGCATTTTGCAGCTCACAGTGACTGCAGTTGATGTCTTCACATCAGAATTATGGGCTGTAGACAGGTATCATCGGCAGCATGGTGGCTCAGTGGTTAGCACTGCAGACTTCCAGCACTGCGGTCCTGAGTTCAATTCCCTCCAAGGACAACATCTACAAGGAGTTTCTATGGTCTCCCTGTGTTTGCATGGGTTTCCTCCAGGCACTCCAGTTTCCTCCCACATTGTAAAGACATACACACAGGATGTTTAGATTGTGAGCCCCAATGGGGACAGTGTTGCTGTTGTATGTAAAGTGTTGTGGAATAGCACTATATAAATGTATCAATATCATAATGACCTTATTATGGTTTTACACTGTGTCCATAAAAATATTCTGTTTGTGATTTTTTTTATATAAGATCTCCAGAAAAACTAAAAGGTTGGCATCTCTGCACTTGAAGCAAAAAAACACAAGCTATTTTTATATAGAGTATATCTGTCGTTATTATTGTGCAGCGTGATGATTGTTAGTTATGAACACGTATCTGCAGATTCTGATGCAGCTAGCTGTTATTGTTGGCAGATATGAGCTCTACACATAAAAATGTGCTTGAGACTGGCGGTTTCCCAGCCTTAGGGAAAATAATTCCTCTGATCTGAGTGCTCTGCTATTAGGGACTTGTTGGTAATTCTTTCTTCCTGCTCTGGGAGCTAGCTTTGACCTCTTAACAAAGAACAGGTTCAATCTGCTTCCCCTCCTCCACCCTGGGAGACTGATGAGGGTCACATGACCTTTGTAGTAGACAGCAGAGAATGTGGATGGTAATATGGGCTGCTGGGGGAGGGGAGCTGGCGGCTCACAAAATGCCTGTACTGGAAGGAGATGGGAAAGAGCAGCTCAGAGCAGCTTCATTCCACTCATTAACATGCAAATGCCACAGATTTTTACCAGACACTGTAGAAATGTACAGTTTCCTTTTCAGACACTGTTATAACCCAGAGTGTCCTTGATGTGGAGTCACCAGCCAGGCTACACAGGCTCTGAAGAGAAAGGGATCACTGTGTTTTGTTCCATAATGCTTCATTTAAGATGGATTGTGCACTGCCATAGATCAGACTGTAAAAACAGAGAGCAAGGAGGGAAAATACCTAACCAGATCAGGAAAACGAGACAAAGATACAGGAAGTAGACAACAATAATAACAATACTAACAATAATACAGCACTCCACCTGGTACCGACATATGCCTTTATTTGGTTAAATTAAGTCATTCTTGTGTCATGTGCACACACAGGGGCGTAACAATCAGGGCTGCGGGGGTCATGGCTGCAACCGGGGCTAGAGGGGCCCGTTGGTTCAGTTGGATCACTGACCACGCCAAGGACGCAGATTCAGCTGAAATGCATCATGGTGCAGATACCCGTCAGGTCCCTGTGCTGTGATACAGGCTGTGAGGCGTTGGAAGTGCAGCGACAGGGGCCCATGCATGAGAGTGAGGTCACTGTTACGCTCGGGCCCCCTGTCCCTGCACTCCAGTGTTAGCTGCCAGGCCGGCCACTGCGCTGGGACATCGGGAGACGTGGAAGAGGAGGAAAGGTGAGTAGAATGTTGTTATTTTCATTTATGTTTTAGGGACAGAACAGGAACACATATACAAGAATGGCGACCATTTATACCAGGATGGGGACATATATACAGGGAGGATGACCATATATAACAGGATGGAGACATAAATAGACAAGTAGGATCATATATACAAGGATGAGGACATATATACCGGGAAGGAGACATGTATACACAAGGAGGACTATATATACACAAGGAGGAGGATCATATATACCAAGAAGGGGACATATAAACACAAGGATAATCATATATACAAGGAGGAGGACCACACACACCAGGAAGGGGACATATGTACACAAAGAGAACCATATGAAGAAGAAGAAGGACCATATATACCAAGAAGGGGAGATATACACAAGGAGGAGGATCATATATATCAGTAGAACGACCAACCAGGAATGGGATCATATATACCAGGAAAGTTAAAAGGGCCCATACATGTAATCAATGTATGTGTGTGTGGGAGGGGGGCCAGGTTCAAGTTTCGCATCAGGGCCCATCAGACTCTAATTAAACCACTGTGCACACAATGCATTTTTTAATAATAACAATAATAATAATATTTATTCATAGAGCACGATTAATTCGGTAGCACTTTACATACATCAGCAAAAATGCGAAACACATGCACTTTTGCAAATGCAGCCCTAGATGCAGCAGCCCACATTTTGTTTTTTTGCAAACACACATGCGTTTTTGCATGCGTTTGCAATGCGTTTTGCATTAAATCCTATGGGTGTTTTTTTTATGCATTTGGATGCGTTTTTAGTGGTAAAAAACGCATACAAACGCAGCCCAGGCTTAGATGTGAAAAGGCCCTATGAGAATTCAGAAGTGTTGTGCACATATTGCAAATTTTGCTGCAGCATGCAAATTATTGCAGCTTTTTTTCAGTGTTTTTCAGCCATTGACTCATTGCAATCATGAAAAAATGCTACAAAAACATTGGGGTGTTCATACAGTGTATTTTTGGAGCACATTTGGCGCATTTTTGACAAACAAATGTATACTGAATTAAATATGCTGAAATGATTTCTGGATCCCCTTTTCCTCGGCAGGTAATTTCACAAATTCAAAACAAAAACACACCATTTCTATATTTTAAGAAATACCATAAATGTGCAAAAACAGCATTGCAGATTCTGGGGTGTTTTTCAAACACAGGCTGCAGATTTGGTGCAATAATTTTTGCAACAAAATACCGTGTGCACATACCATTAGGCTACCTTCACATTTGCGTTTGTGTCTGCATGCTGATGGCATGCAGACACAAACGCAGTGAAAAGCATGGTCATTTTGATGTGTCCACAGCGGAGAATGTCCGCCTGCGGACACATCACTGTGGAGCCCGGGCAGCCAATCAGCGTTGTCCAGGGGCGGGTCGGAGGCGGAGATCAGCGCCGGAGATCTCCTCCTCCCCGCCGCCGGTAAGCTCCGGGACGTGTCAGCGGGGAGAAACAGCTGATTTCACAGCTGTTTGAATCTCCCGCGCCGACACCGAGAGGAGATGTCGGCGCGGGAAGATTCAAAAAGCTGCCACATCAGCTCTTTCTCCCCGCCGACACCGCTAGCAGATTACCGGCGGCGGGGAGGAGGAGATCATCAGAGGCTGAGCTGATCTCCCGGTTGCCGTCGGTGATCTCCTGTGACGTCACTAGTGGCCACCAGGAGAGATTTCAATGGGTCCGCAGCTTTCTCCTGCGCTGTCAAGCGCAGAACACATGCGGACCCATTGACGCCAATGCATTTTTTTGTGCACTTGGGGAAGCTTGCTGATTTTCCAAGGTCCCCGAGCGCACAAAAAATGCAACATGCTGTGTCCCGGGTGCGGGCGGAGGACCCTGGAGAGAGCAGATATCTTCCGCATGCGCACCCGAACGCAGTAAACGCTGACAAACGCAGGCACTATGCGTTCCTATGTTAAACATAGGAACGCAGTGCGCATGCGTTTGACTGTGTATGGGAACACAGCATACGCTGCGTTCACATACGCAAATGTGAAGGCACCCTTAAAGAGGTTTTTCAAAATGTTATAAATCTTGGGCAAGCGTAGGGCACGTTCTTGAAAAACATCCATTGAGCCTCAGCTTGTTTCAGCACTGTTGCCAGCATGGACCTGCCGATTTTGCTGTGATGTTGTACCTATATCACGGGAACAAATAGAAAGAAAAAATTAGGCTTAATTTCTTGATCATAGGTATGTATGTTCAGTGATCTGAATCAGAATATGTCATTCTTTATTATTGCAGCTGTTCTACTTTTTGAGATAATGTACAGTTGCCCACAAATAAATTTTTGATTTTTTCCTCGAAAGGGGTATTCATTATACAATCAAAAATGGTCTCTAAGGTATGTGATGAATACTTGAATACATGTTAAATGAAATGCGCATTTAAAATAGATATTAATTTATCAGACAAATACCTAACTCACCATCTGTGATTTATAGACAGTACTAAGCAGAAAATGTGTACTTTTACACAACGGAAACAAAAAATGAAGCAATCCCAGTAGGACACTAAACTTGGATGACTGAATAGCAAAACACAAACAACACTGATCCCTGGGAAAATATCATACCACGATCATCAGTGGCCAAGCTGTGTGGATCTAAAGGCTGAAGGTGTTTTCACATATATGCGCTCACTGCGCTAGGCTGCCCTGCCTGCCCTGCACCAGCGCGAATGCAAGCACAGGGGCATTTAGGGGCATGGACAGCCTAGTGCAGGGATGCATAGATGCCCTGCATTTGTGCTTAGCTGTGCTCGGTGCCCCCATTATAGCCTATGGCCGGGCACAGCCGAGTTTGCGCTCTGTATAGTGAGAATCGCAAGTGAAAGTGGCAGAGTGCACGGCACTTAGTAGGCATTTCCGGGTGCTAAGTGACAGGCGCATGCGCCGTGCGCTCTGCCACTTTCACTTGCGATTCTCACTATACAGAACTCGCGCTCGTCTGTGCTGGGCCATAGGCTATAATGGGGGCACCGATCGCAGCTGAGCACACAGGGGGCACTAGGTATGCATTTAGAAAAGCTGTAAATGCGGCCCCACAGGGCCCCAAATCACCTCTGCGCCTGCACCTGCGCCAGCGCGACCAGGTTGGCGCAGGTGATGTGGCCAGACGCAGAGGTGTGGAACAGGCCTGAGAGTATTCTCCTGGGACAACTGAGTGGATACACTGTCATCCATACCCTCATTCCAAGACACAGATAATGCCACAACTTTATACAACTCTACACTCACATCAGCTATTGATGCAGCTGCCCCTCTCGTTCATGGTAGAACACGACAAATCCACAGACAACCCTGGCACACAGACTCCACTAAAAATCTCCCTTGAACGTTTAGGGTTGCAGAGCGGCGCTGGAGGAAAAAACACTCGCATGAAGACTACACAGCATTCAAACAAGCACTTTTCAAATTCAAGTCATAACTCACCATGACTAAACAGAATTAGTTCATTACCCTCATATCCTCTTAGTCCCACAACCCCAGGCAGTTATTCAATGTATTTAACTCCCTCCTCCACCCCCCTTTGCCCCCTCCTTCTTCTTGTATTTCTCCAGAAGATTTTGCAACACACTTCACCAACAAGGAACAGATCAGACAAGTCTTTGCTTCCCAACCACCACAACTACCAAGTATACCAGACCACTCCTCTCCCTCACTAACCCTCCTCTCCTCCATCACTGAAGGAGAACTTGCACACCTCCACTCCAGATCGCTCCTCACCACTTGTGCACTGGACCCCATCCCATCCCACTTCCTACCCAACCTCACCACAACACTTATCCCAGCCCTAACCCACCTCTTCAATCTATCACTAACTTCTGGTACCTTTCCTTCTGCTTTCAAACATGCAACAATTACACCTACCTTAAAGAAGCCATCACTCGACCCAACCTCTATATCCAGCTATCAGTCCATATCCCTGCCCCTGTTCGCTTCCAAACTTCTCGAAAAGCATGTCCACACTGTACTCTCATCCCACCTCTCATCCATCTCTGTCTTTGACAATTTTCAATCCGGCTTCCGTCCCCACCACTCCACTGCAACTGCCCTGACCAAAATTACTAATAATAAAGAGACAAACACGAGGCGCAATAGTGCCCCATCAATATGGCAAAAGTTTTCACACAGGTCACAATGAAGGTGCACTCACCTTTTCTAGTTTTGTGCACCCACAACTAGTTTAAATCGCATGTAGTACAAAAAGCTGCTGCAGGACTTCCACCTCCACGTAACACGTGTAGAAATATCTGGATCCAGGGAATGGTGTATCACAGTCCGCGCTGCTTGAAATGAACACTCAAAGAGTCTTGAATAAAGGAACCCCCTTCTTACTTTATTTGCCTACGCGTTTCAATGCTATTCCCAGCATTGTCATCAGGGCATTGAAACGCGTAGGCAAATAAAGTAAGAAGGGGGTTCCTTTATTCAAGACTCTTTGAGTGTTCATTTCAAGCAGCGCGGACTGTGATACACCATTCCCTGGATCCAAAATTACTAATGACTTACTCGCGGCTAAACCTAACAGACAGTTCTCCATCCTCCTCCTTCTAGTCTTGTCCTCTGCATTTGACACAGTCGACCACTGTCTCCTATTACAGATCCTCTCTTCCATTAACATCACTGACTTTTCCCTCTTCTGGATCTCTTCCTATCTTTCCAACTGCACATTTAGCATCTCCTACCACATGACCTCCTCACCCCATTGCCTCTCTGTTGAGGTCTCTCAAGGCTCTGTCCTGGGGACCCTCCTTTCTTCAATCTATATCCTTGGTCTGGGACAACTCATACAGTCCCATGGCTTCCAGTATTACCTGAACGCTGATGACACTCAGATCTATCTCTCTGACCCGGATATCACCTCTCTTTTGTCCAGAATCCCAGAATGTCTATCAGCCATACCCTCCTTCTCCTCTCATTTCCTAAAACTCAATGTAGACAAAACAGAACTCATCATCTTTCCTCCATCTCACACACCTTCTTTACCAGATCTATCTATCACAATAAATGACATCACACTTTGCCCTGTACCTGAAGTCCGTTGCCTCAGAGCTCGGAGTAACCTTTGACTCTGCCCTGTCCTTCAAACCGCACATCCAAGCCTTTGCCACCTCCTGCCACCTCCAACTCAAAAATATTTCCAGAATCTGTCCCTTCATCAACCCTCAATCTACTAAAGTACTAATACAAGCTCTCATCATCTCCCGTCTCGACTACTGCAACCTCCTCCCCTGTAGCCTCCCAGCTAAAACTCTTACACCCCTCCAATCTGTCCTTAACTCTACTGCCCGACTAATCCTCCTCTCTGCTCGCTATTCCTCCACTTCTCCCCTCTGCAAATCCCTCCACTGTCTCCCAATTCACCAACGTATTCAATTCAAACAACTAACACTGACTTACAAACCCGTCCACAATTTGTCCCCCTCATATATCTCTGAACTAATCTCCCAATATTACCCAACTCATAATCTTCGATCCTCCCAAGACCTCCTCCTCACCTCCAAACTTGGAGGTTCCTCATCTAAGCACCTGCAAGACTTTGCCTGAGCATCCCCCATTCTCTGCAATTCTGCACCCCAAAACCTCAGAACCTTGAAGTGGAAGTTGAAAACCCATCTCTTCTGAACAGCTTACAGCCTGCAATGACCACAGTGCCAGCTCACCACTACTGCACTACTGGACCCAGTGCTCCACCACAACTGGACCTGTTGCTCCACCACCACTGGACCTGGCGCTCCATCACCATCGGACCCACCGCTCCACCACCACCAAAGCAGACCCAACCTACCGTCTCTCTCCCCACTGCCCTGTAGAATGTAAGCCAGCAAGGGCAGGCTCTTCTCTCCCCTCTGTATCGGTCTGTTACTGTTAGTTTGTTCATTGTATTTTTAACTTGTTTGTATGTAAGTCTTTATCTTGTACAGCACTGTGGAATCAATGGTGCTCTATAAATAAATACCGTATATACTCGTGTATGAGCCGAGTTTTTCAGCCCAAAAATTGGGCTGAAAAGTCCCCCCCTCGGCTTATACACGGGTCAATACGGTAGGGGCTGAAAATAAGACGGGGGGAGGAGGGGCGCTGCACAATATACATTACCTTGTCCGGTGCTGTCCCCTCTCCTCTCCTAGTCTGCAGTGCGGTTCCGGGTCCAGTTCCATGATGATCGGTGCGGTCCCCGGCCGACTTCCTGCTTCCATCTGTAATCTCCGCCCAGGTCAGGCCCTGCACCAATGAGAGCGCAGGACCCGTGCCGTCAATGACCGCCCAGACACGGCCAGATGACGTTGGGGCCTCTGATTGGCCCAACGTCATCTGGCCGCGTCTGGGCGGTGATTGACGGCACGGGTCCTGCGCTCTCATTGGTGCAGGGCCTGACCTGGGCGGAGATTACAGATGGAAGCAGGAAGTCGGCTGGGGACTGCACCGATCATCATGGAATTGGACCGGGAACCGCACCGCAGACCAGGAGAGGAGCGGGGACAGCACCGGACGGCCGGAGGAGCGGGACATGACAGTGAGGGACAGCACCGGACAAGGTAAGAAATGGTGCATAGGTGTGTGTATGTGTGTGTATGTGTGTTTATGTGTGTGTGTATGTATGTATATATGTGTGTGTATGTATGTGTGTGTGGATGGGGCTGGGGCTGCTGTATATACCACTGGGAGGCTGCTGAATATACCACTGGAGGCTGCTGTATATACCACTAGGAGGCTGCTGTATATACCACTGGGAGGCTGCTGTATATACCACTGGGAGGCTGCTGTATATACCACTGGGAGGCTGCTGTATATACCACTAGGAGGCTGCTGTATATACAACTAGGAGGCTGCTGTATATACCACTGGGAGGCTGCTGTATATACCACTAGGAGGCTGCTGTATATACCACTAGGAGGCTGTTGTATATACCACTAGGAGGCTACTGTATATACCACTGGGGAGGCCTATATACCACACTGCTGGGGGCTGTATACCTGTGCTGGGGTCCACCCTCGGCTTATACACGAGTCAATAGGTTTTCCCAGGTTTTGGGGGCATAAGTAGGGGGGTCGGCTTATACACGGGTCAGCTTATACACGAGTATATACGGTAATAACATTAATAATAATACACGAAGTATCTTTAATCTGTCTTTGGAATAGCAAATCAAAGAATGAGCAATGGGTGAGAAGAGTGGCCTCTGAAAGAACACATGGTAGTAGGCAGGGCCATATTTTCCACTAGGCACCTTAGGTCCGGTGCCTAGGGCAGTGGGTCACAGGAGCAGCTCCAGGGTTGAGATTTAAAAAAAAAATAATAATAATTTTCACTGCCCCAGACTGCATACGGAAATTTAAAATGTAAGTCTGCTGCAACACTACACAATGAGTATATGTAATAGCATAATGGCTAACAATGAATAGCAGGGCTCTTTGCACAGATAATACAGATATGAGGAAAAGGGCATGGCAGAAACTGCTTTTGAATATAAAGAAATTTGAGAAGACTTAGCTTTAGCAGTGGCCACTGCGAAAGTGCCCGATAACCCAGTCAAGGTGCTTCTCATCTTATCGGGTCCTAACAGTGTGCCTCTACTAACGGTATAATGCTGCATGTGTGGGTTTTTATGCCTCTATATGCAAATTAAACCAGCATTGAGGGTTGTCCTGGACCTGGGTACAATAAGATGGCCACCAAACATGGTTACAGGGCGGGGGAAGGGAGCACAATCAAAAATAGTCATACTAATAATTAAGAAATGACTGGCATCACATTATGTGTAAGTGCAAGTTAGAAAAAACATGACATTTAAGTGAAAGTCTGCTGCAACACTACACAATGAGTATATGTAATAGCATAATGGCTAACAATGAATAGCTGGGCTCTATGCATAGCTCATACTATGGAAAAGGGACAGCATGAATTGTGCTCAGCATGGAAAAGGAGCAGCACGGGATAGTTTTTGAATAAAAAAGAAAGGGCAGCATGATATGGGCTAGTATGAAATAGAGGCAGTGTTTAATGGGCTAGTATGAAATAGCGGGCAGCGTGGCATAGGCTAGTATGAAATAGGGGGCAGCATGGGGCCAGCTTTGTATGGAGGAGTGATATAAGGTGGGCTCGGAATCGAAAAGGGGGCGGTGTAGGGAGGGCTCAGTATGGAGAAGGAGTAGAGTGTGGGGCTTGGTACCATTGATCTCTCAGCAGCGGGTTTCTGAAAAACGGCTCTAGGAGTTGGCACATGCACAGATTTAGATCTCAGTTTTTCATTGACACCATTTCCCTAAAGCTAGCACTGCCATTTACCTAAACCCACCACCAGGTTGCCCCCTCCTCCCAGCCCAGGGCCCGCAGCATTGCCCAACTCCTGCAACACCTGGCAGCTTCATGCAGCTGCAACCCTGCCTACTTTAACCCTGCTCCAATAAGCTCTTTTCCCCTGGTAAACCACAACCGGATTATAAAACCCCAATTTAAAAAATTGCCTATTTTCTTTTTTTCGTTTTGGAGTGTGTGTTATATTCCAGTGAGTTTTATAAAACGCATAATATGGAACTTTAGATTTTGCATCCACCTAGATTGGGATTTAGAATGAAAATTACTTTCCTTTGAACCACCCCGTTAGTTACTTTTTAAATGTTTACTAGTGCTGCTACCGGCACCTAATCAGTTCCTTTATGGTCCATTGCTTATGATGGCTGGTAACAACAACAACTCCAGTAATCTCCATCACCAGCATTGCTTCCAGCCCCTACTTGGAGAAGTTCCTGCACCCAGCTTGTGCATTGTAAGATTAGATTGGCCATTGAGGATTCTAAAAAGAAAAGTTATCATTTTTGGAAGAATAAAAAAAACCTGCATTGGAAAAAACAAAAATATCAAGGGCCTAAAGGGGTTAAAGAAATTTCAAAAGCAAAGTGTTACTAACATTACCTATACCACTGTGCTAGTGATGTTAGAGTTGTGTCTATGTTATAGTAAAAAAATAAGGTAAGCCTTGATCCAACTGTATTGTCCTAAAGTACCATATCAATGTGTATTTATACAACCAAGCAGAAACACTGCTTTTTTTTGGTCTTTTTCAGAGGCATTTAAAAGGAAAACTCTCAGGTGACCAAAGTTTAAAACGATGCAGTGGCCATTTAACATTCTGCATTTGAAATATTATATTTGCAATGTGATTTGTTGCTATGTGTGTGGCACGGTGGGTATGCAGGGGACCCAGGGGAAGGCAGAGGATGCCACTCCACAGCCGCCGGAATGTGACCACAGGGGCCACTCAAGATCTTGTAGCATGAGTTGTGTAAGGCTCAGCCATGGGGCTCGCAGGCATGGTGGAGGTAACAGTAGGCATCCTAGTCGAGGGTTTGGCCGCCATCGCCCCGGCATGTCACATAAGCACTTCTTTGTCTCCATTCCATTCATCTAGCATTTCCTGACTCTGGGCCAGCTTTAGCTGCAGGATTTCAAGTGAATTGCCACAAAAGCGTTATCAACCACAGCATAAAACCAAAGATACTTTACTAGCTTTGGTATTGAGCACAAACTTCACAAAGTTCAACATAGGACACATGCTGGTTCGGTCATCTACGTTGCCTTCTGATCTTTCCATTCTTTCCGTCTTTATACTGACTGGTCCCATCACTATACTGCAGGCTGACGTCCAAGCTCCCAAGAGTAAGATTAGGCATGGCTCTACCCTGAAAATCCCTCAACATGGGTCAATATGGTACACAATGGAGTTAGTCAAATGACCCAACAAGTTTAATCGTGTATGTGGTTCCAACCCTGTGAGTTGTTTCATGCTCACCCTCCTTCCAAGAGTAGTCGCACCACCTTCGCTCGTTCTCTCTCTGCACTTTCCAGGTAGCTGCAAATATTCTTACTACTCCACTTCAGCCTGTGCCGTGCTCAGGATTCAGTCCCCTCTTCACTCAACATGTTGTCCACTGGTCTTTCTAAAGCCACTGTAGACTTTATGTAATCTTTCTCTTACTCTGCATCTCTGCTACACCAACAATAAATCCATGACAGGAGCCAGATGCCAAAGACCAGGAAAATCCCTCCACTATACCCCCTTAAAGGGAAGGTGCCACCAAAAAAAAAAAAAATTCAACAATTGTAAAAATGTAAAGTATTAATGTTTTGATTTGTTTTTCCAATATTATCATATTGTTTTTATGGAGTAAAATATGAAAAATAATATAAAAAGTTTGATATGTTCCACTTTGAAACACTAGGGGGAGCAGCTGCTGAAACTTTGGCATGAAAACCTAGTGTACAGCAGGCATGCATTACGACTGCTGAAAATCTGGGCTGGATTTGTTCAATGAGTGTGATGTCTCCTGCCCCCCTCCCTTTCTGGGTGTTAACAAATGGATAAAAGACAATGACATTTGGGGTCAATCACAGTGAGGAGCCATTTTGTTGAAGACACAGAGTGATACCAACACACAACTACATGCAGATCCTTACGCAGCAAGGTCGGATATTAGAGTGTCAGCTCTGCAGCCCAGGCCTGCATATACAGTATAGAGTGGACCCTGAAGTCTGATATTAGAGTGTCAGCTCTGTGGCCCAGGCCTGGACTGAATATTGTCCTTGTGTTTTTACTATTTATTTTGTATATAATAAATGTAAATGTTTCAGTTTTATTTAGTCATTTGTATTTTCACTGTTGATGCAAACATAAAGGGTCGCCAGTCATGTGACATCTCATGGTATGGATTAGGTACCAGTGACATGTAACAGCAGAATAGTGACTGCAGCTCTGGAGGTGACTGGAGGATAAGACACGATGTAACAGCGGAAAAGTTGTTGCAGCTCTGGAGGTGACTGGAGGATAAGACAATGTAACAGCACAATAGTGACTGCAGCTCTGGAGGTGACTAGAGGATAAGACACGATGTAACAGCAGAAAACTTGTTGCAGCTCTAAAGGTGACAGGAGGATAAGAGAGGATGTCTTATTCTCCAGTCACCTTCAGAGCAGCAGTCATTATTCTGTTACATGAGGTTACAGAATACGGACTGCAGCTCTGGAGGTGACTGGAGGATAAGACACGATGTAACAGCAGAAAACTTGTTGCAGCTCTAAAGGTGACAGGAGGATAAGAGAGGATGTCTTATTCTCCAGTCACCTTCAGAGCGGCAGTCACTATTCTGTTACATGAGGTCACAGAATGCTGACCACAGCTCTGGAGGTGACTGGAGGATAAGACACGATGTAACAGCAGAAAAGTTGTTGCAGCTCTGGAGGTGACTGGAGGATAAGACACAATGTGTAACAGCAGAAAAGTTGTTTCAGCTCTGGAGGTGACTGGAGGATAAGACAATGTAACAACACAATAGTGACTGCAGCTCTGGAGGTGACTGGAGGATAAGACACGATGTAACAGCAGAAAACTTGTTGCAGCTCTAAAGGTGACAGAAGGATAAGAGAGGATGTCTTATTCTCCAGTCACCTTCAGAGCGGCAGTCACTTTTCTGTTACATGAGGTCACAGAATACTGACTGCAGCTCTGGAGGTGACTGGAGGAGAAGACATGTTGTAGCAGCAGAAAAGTGAGCGCAGTTCTGGAGGTGACTGTCTCTCTCCCCATTTGTGCTGTCTCCACCCCGCTGTGCCTGGTCTCTCTCCCCATGTGTGCTCATCCCCCAGACCCAGTGCCCGGTCTCTCTCCCCATGTGTGCTCATCCCCCTGTGCCCGGTCTCTCTCCCCATGTGAGCTCATCCCCTGTGCCCGGTCTCTCTCCCCATGTGTGCTCATCCCCCTGTGCCCGGTCTCTCTCCCCATGTGTGCTCATCCCCTGTGCCCGGTCTCTCTCCCAATGTGTGCTCATCCCCTGTGCCCGGTCTCTCTCCCCATGTGTGCTCATCCCCCTGTGCCCGGTCCTCTCCCCCATGTGTGCTCATCCCCCTGTGCCCGGTCTCTCTCCCCATGTGTGCTCATCCCCTGTGCCCGGTCTCTCTCCCCATGTGTGCTCATCCCCCTGTGCCCGGTCTCTCTCCCCATGTGTGCTCATCCCCCTGTGCCCGGTCTCTCTCCCCATGTGTGCTCATCCCCCTGTGCCCGGTCTCTCTCCCACTATGACTGGTCTCTCTCCCCATGTGTGCTCTCTCCCCCTGCATGTCTGTTCCCATGTCTCCTCTCCCTGCATGTCTCTTCCCTCATGCCTGTCTCCCCCACATGTGTGTATTCTTTCTTATGTCTGCTGTCCCCCTGCGGGTGTCTCTCTCTCTCTGCCCCAGCATGTCACTCTCTCCCCCTGCGTGTCTCGCTCTCTCTGTCCCCCTTAGTGTCCCTTCTAATGTCTGCTCTCCCCCAGCGTGTCTCTCTCTCCCCCTGCGTGATCAGAGCACGGTGTGATGATCACACTCCTTGTGCTCTGATCACTGCAGGCTGGCAGGGAGCGGTGATAGAATCGCTGATCACCGCTTCCCGCCGATACTTACCTCACCCCGGACCTCCGATGACTGTGCTCCTCTCTCCCTGCCGCATCCCGTCCTCTGTCTCTATACCGATCAGCTCACGCTGAGGCGATCGGTATAGGAGGAAAGTGTGGAGCTCACAGCAGACACTGTGAGCTCCACAAACATGGCGCCGATCTCCTCCCTCTGCTGTGTTCTGGACAGCCCAGGGGCGTGCCCAGTACACAGCAGGACGGCAGCTCAATGCTAAGTATAGGGTCGGCATCCGACCATTGGTGTCTATGCCCAGGGCTGCCGTAACTGCAGGAGTGGAAGTGTCGTTTCACACTCCTGCAAAGCAAGATGGCAGCCCCCAGTGGCTGCAAAAACAGTTAATAATGAAAAAAGTATTAAAGTTACAAAAATGTATTTAGTATTAAAAATAATTGTTTTTATAAACAATTATTTTTAATACAAAAAAAAAAATGCGGCACCTTCCCTTTAATGGGCAGGCAAGCCTCTTAAAGGGATCCTGTCACCTCCAAAATGCCTCCTAAGCTATCAAAACATGTCCCTGCAGCATCCCATCACTAATCTCACATTCCTTTTGTCTCCTAAAAGCATCCTGTGAAAGTGGAGAAAAATGTTTTAATACTCACTCATTACTGATTATAATTAGCAGGGGCCATGTTCTTTAGTCACCAGGGAGTTTTGTTTTGCAGCTGGAGGATCCAGCCTCTCTCTGTCTGTGCTGCTGTGAAACTGAAACTGAAGGCAGGACTAATGATTTGCATTCTGTGAGGGATAGAGAGGGGGGAGGGCAATGCCTGCACATCACAGCTGAACACACAGAGACAGGGTGGATCCCTGGAGCTGCAAAACAGCCCACCTTGGTGACTAAAGAATATACTCACTGCTAATTCACTAATGAGTGAGAATTAAAACATTTTTATGCACTTTCACAGGATGCTTTTAGGAGACAAAAGAAGTGTGAGATTAGTGATAGGATGCTGCAGGGACATGTTTTGATAGCTTAGGAGGCGTTTTGGAGGTGACAGGATTCCTTTAAACTTTTAAGCTCAGTTATAGAGATGAGCAATTTTCCATCGAACATGTTCGTCAATTTCAAATTCGACCTGTGTTGGGCTATGTTCGAGTCATTTGATGAATGCGAACAATTTGCTAAAAATCCGGTAATTCGATTTTATGTTCGATAAAGGTTACTGACTTTTCACAGTAATGCTTTTGTTTAATGATTATGAGTTTCAGTGTCTAGGAATAGTGGGCAGGGGAGAAATGTGGGGGAACTGTGGAGAGATCTGTTATCAAATAATGCAGATCTACATTTTTTTCTCCTTCCTGCACTTACTGTGTGTGGTCCGGTCTATCAGCACGCATAGAGCACAGTGCACTTTTTGCACACAAGGGCATGTGTCATTGGCTGGGTATGTCACATGTTCTTGCCATATAAAAACCATCCATTTTCCGTCCTCGCCAATTTATCAGTGTTGGAGCTCAGTTTCAGCCACTGCTGCTGTGTGAGCTACAAAACTAGTTAAATAACGATTCCATTCCAAGGTAGGTAGATAGAAGGTTTAGGGACTAATTCCACAAACAGCCCTTTTTAGGACTTAAAAGCACTGTTTGCCAGGTAGGTCTGTTCCAATGCTGTGAAAGCATTTTTTACAGAATCTGGCCAAATCTAGCTAAGTAAATCCTTTTTGGCTAGTAGCAGTGTGTGCCAGGCACTGTGTAGCACTGTTGTGAAGAAAGCTACACCTCCTGTCTTTATTAGCCATTTTTTACCTGCATCTAGCCTACAAGGCCTAAACAGCTCACTGACCTACCTGAACAGTTTTTAGGGTAATACTTCACGAAACTAATAGTAGTCCCACCTGTGAGTGTCGGGGTATAATATTGATGGGAGCACTTGCATGAGCTTTGAGTTTATACAGCCCAGAAGGCTTAAAGATTTCACTGACCTACCTCTCTATTATCTCATTTAAGACTCCACAAAACTCATAGTGACCCCACCTGTGTGTGGCAGGGCATAACATTGATGGGAGCGCTTGCATGAGCTTTGAGTTTATTCGGCCCAGGAGGCCTAAACAGGTCACTGACCTGTCTGACTAGTTTTTAGGGTAATACTCCACGAAACTGATAGTGGTCTCACCTGTGTGTTGCTGGGCATATCATTGTGAGCGCTTTCATGAGCTTTGAGTTTATCAGGCCCAGTAGGCCTAAACAGGTCACTGACTTACCTCTCTAGTTTTTCCTGTAAAACTCCACAAAACTTATAGTTGCTGAGCAATGTTTAGCCTCCTGTTTCAGACCCTGAGCCATGCAAGCAGGCTGGGCCATTCAGCAATTTTTGGTCTCGGACAATTGATGCCATGTTGCAGTTGTCTGACCCTTTGGGAAGAGTGAGGACTCTTGTTGGGGTCCCCTTGCTTTGTGATACATGATTTGAGCTGGGCGTGACGTACCTATACCTGTGTCTCATACTCCTTTTACTCCTCCACCTATTTTTACTTAATGTAGAAAACTACTGGATTTTTCACCTGTAACTTATTAATTTGTCAATTCACAGTCAGTTTCCCTCACCTCTAAAATTTTAGGTGAATGTTAACCACCTTCTATTTTGAAGTGCTCAGGAAGTGTGTGCAGGCTGTCACAGACCGTGTCTCATGCTCGCATGCTACGCCATGAGACTATGTGTACTGTGGGTAGATTGTTGTCTTTTTTCCTGGTGTTTGTTGTCTATTCTGAGTAGTTTGGCAGCTTTTGAACAGCTTTGAAGGTGTTTTCCATGTGTTTCCTGTAGCATGCCATTGATTCCAATGGATTATGACAGTGTTTGAAGAATATTCAACGAACAATTTGACAAACACACCCCAATTCGGCGATTCAAATTGAATTCTAACAGTCATCATTACTCAGTTTCTAAACTCTGAGCCCCACCTACACTGTAGAGAGACCCCTAGAAGTATCCAACACCAGTACAACACTAATGGCCACTTTACACGCGGCAACAGGAAGATAGAAAACGGCAGGTGTCGGAGACAATTGTACCTTTTACCTTCAAAACACCTTGCAGATACCTGAATTACACACAGCCACTTCAAGGTGTTTTGAAGGTAAAAGGTACAATTGTCTCCGACACCTGCTGTTTTCTATCTTCCTGTTGCCCCGTGTAAAGTGGCCATCTTATATATAAAACCCGAAGGCCACTTCCGGTCTATCCGCTCAACTTCCGTGACGGCCTGCGCCCTGTGACAAAGACCGGAAACGGAAGTAGCAGACCCACGAGCGGTGAGCGCGCGCTCACCGCGAGCCGCTGTCAAAATGGCACAGCGCCTCGCAGTGGGCGCTAAAGCGCCACCACTCGCCGTTATCCCGTCACCGGCCCTGCACACAGCCCCCGCTGCCCCATCACCCCCTGCCTGTCACCATAGCCATCCTCCACTGCCTTCCCCCCGCTGCCCCATCAGCCCCCTGCCTGTCACCATAGCCGCCCTCCACTGTCCGGTCACCCCCAGCCTATCACCACTGCCCCTCCGCTCCCCGATCGCCCCCCTCCACTGTCCGGTCACCCCCCCCCCTTACCACAGCTCCCTCCAACCACACGCGATCTCTCTTCATCCTGCTTGAGGACCTTTGATGACGTCACGATGATGGGTGGAGTCACAGATCACATGACCGTGACGTCATCAAAGGTCCTGTCCCGATCTAACTTCCTCTGCCTACTCATCCCCCTGCGCTGCACACTGACCCACGATCTGCTCCCTCACCCCCACTCTGACCCTGCCCACTCACCCCCACTCTGACCACTGACCCTCACTCTGCCCACTCACCCCCCAACTCTGCCCACTCACCCCCACTCTGACCACTGACCCTCACTCTGCCCACTCACCCCCCAACTCTGCCCACTCACCCCCACTCTGACCACTGACCCTCACTCTGCCCACTCACCCCCAACTCTGCCCACTCACCCCCACTCTGACCACTGACCCTCACTCTGCCCACTCACCCCCAAACTCTGCCCACTCACCCCCCTACTCTTCCCCCTGAACCCCTCTTGCCCCCTCACCCCCACTCTGCACACTGACCCTCTCTCTGACCCTGCTCTGCCCACTCACCCCCACTCTGCCCACTCACCCCCAAACTCTGCCCACTCACCCCCAAACTCTGCCCACTCACCCCCTCTCTGCCCCCTCACCCACTCTGCCCACTCACCCTGCTCTGCCCACTCACCCCCACTCACCCCCGCTCTGCCCACTCACCCCCACTCTGACCACTGACCCACACTCTGACCCTGCCCACTCTGACCACTGACCCTCACTCTGCCCACTCACCCCCAACTCTGCCCCATCACCCCCACTCTGACCACTGACCCTCACTCTGCCCACTCACCCCCCAACTCTGCCCACTCACCCCCCAACTCTGCCCCCCTCACCCCTCTCTGCCCCCCTCACCCCTACTCTGCACACTGACCCCCACTCTGTCCCTGCTCTGCCCACTGACCCCCACTCTGACCACTGACCCCCACTCTGACCACTGACCCCCACTCTGACCACTCACCCCCAAACTCTGACCACTCACCCCCCTATCTTTTCCCCCTGAACCCCTCTCTGCCCCCTCACCCCCACTCTGCACACTGACCCTCTCTCTGACCCTGCTCTGCCCACTCACCCCCACTCTGACCACTAACCCCCACTCTGCCCACTCACCCCCAAACTCTGCCCACTCACCCACTCTGCCCACTCACCCTGCTCTGCCCACTCACCCCCACTCACCCCCTCTCTGCCCACTCACCCCCACTATGCCCACTGACCATGCTCTGCCCACTCACCCTGCTCGGCCCATTGACCCCTCACACTGGCCACTCATCCTGCTCTGCCCACTCACCCCTCACTGCCCACTGACCCCTCACACTGATCCTGCTCTGCCCACTGACCATCCTCTCCCCACTGACCCCTCACTGACCCTGCTCTGCCCACTGACCATCCTCTCCCCACTGACCCCTCACTGACCCTGCTCTGCCCACTCGCCCTGCTCAGCCCACTGACCCCTCACACTGCCCACTGACCCTCCTCTGCACACTGAACATGCTCTGCCCACTGACCCCTCAATGCCCACTCACCCTGCTCTGCCCACTGACCCTGCTCTGCTCACTGACCACTCACACTGCCCACTCACCCTGCTCTGCCCACTGACCCCTCACACGCCCCACTGACCCTGCTCTGCTCACTGACCACTCACACTGCCCACTCACCCTGCTCTGCCCACTGACCCCTCACATGCCCCACTGACCCTGCTCTGCCCTCTCACCCCTCACACTGACCCTGCTCTGCCCACTGACCCCTCACACTGCCCACTCACGCCTCACACTGCCCACTGAACATGCTATGCCCACTTACCCCTCACACTGCCCACTGACCATGCTTTGCCCACTGACCCCTCACACTGCCTACTGACCCTGCTCTGCTCATTTACTCCCGCTCTGCCCACTCACCCCCGCTCTGCCCACTCGCCCCTGCTTTTACCACTCACACTGCCCACTGACCACCCTCTGTTCACTCACCCCCTGCTCTGCCCTTTCACCATGCCCACTGACCCCTGCTCTGCCAACTGACCGTGCCCACTCACCCATGCTCTACCCACTGACCCTTCTCTGCCCACTCACTCTGCCCACTGACCCCTGCTCTGCCCACTGACTGTGCCCAATAACCCTTGCTATGCCCACTAAAGCCTGCTCTGCCCACTCACCCCCGCTCTGCCCGCTGACCCCTGCTCTGCTCACTGACTGTGCCCACTCACCCCTGCTCTGCCCACTGATTTTTCCCACTAACCCCTGCTGTGCCTACTGACTGTGCCCACTGACCCCTGCTCTGACCACTGACCCCGCTATTACCCTGCTCTGACCACTGACGCCCCAATCCTGCTCACTGACCCTGCTCTGCCCATTCACCCACCACTCTGCCCACTCACCCCCGCTCTGCCCACTGACCCTGCTCTGCCTACTTACCCCCCCCCCCCCTCTGGCTACTGACCATGCCCACTGACCCCAGCTCTGCCCACAGACCCCAGCTCTGACTATTGACCCTGCTCTGACTACTGATTATGCCCACTCACCCCTGCTCTGCCCAATGACTCTGCCCACTAACCCCTGCTCTTCCCACTCATCCCCCACTCTGCCCACTGACCCCGCTTTGCCCACTCACCCCCAGCAGATCGGTTTCCCAGCCAACGACAGGTCCTGTCCTGCCACCTACAAGATGGGTGGAGCGAGCCGCCGCAGGGTAAGTATTTTTATTATCACCATGAAGGAGCGGGGGCGGGGGGTGTGCAGCCCCAGAGGGAGGGGAGGAGGGAGGGAGGGGGGGGGCCACAGAGACTGGAGGCCCAGAGGGACGGGTGCGCGCCTGAGCGGAGGGGGTCAGGAGGAGCGCCTCCATCCTGCCCCCCCTATCCATCCTGCACCCCCTATCCATCCTGCACCCCCTATCCATCCTGCACCCCCTATCCATCCTGCCCCCCCTATCCATCCTGACACCCCCTATCCATCCTGACACCCCCAACACCATCCTGACACCCCCAACACCATCCTGACACCCCCAACACCATCCTGACACCCCCAACACCATCCTGACACCCCGACTCCATCCCGCACCCCCATCACCATTCTCACCCCCCGCCAACATCCTGCCCCGCCGCCTACATCCTACCCCTCCCCCACCACCATCCTGCCCTGCCGTCTCCATCCTGCCCTGCCGTCTCCATCCTGTCCCCCCTTCCCGCTACATCCTGACCCGCTCGCTCCATCCTGCCCCACTCGCTCCATTCTGCCCCCCCAAACACAATCCTGCCCCCCCTCCCCTCCTTAGCTGATCGCTTGCCCAGGCAACTACAGGTCCTAAAGGCCTGTAGGACCTACAAGGCCGAGGTGGAGCGAGCCGCCGGACAGGTGAGTATCCTCACTGAGGATTTTTTTATTTTTACTGTGGACGACCGGGGGCCAGGAGGAGTGGGGGACCGCGGTCACCGCAGTATTGCCATATACCATAGTGCTGCTATACATTTACTATAATCTACCGCCATATACTATAGTGCTGCTATACATGTACTGTAATGTACCGCCATATACCATAGTGCTGCTATACATGTGCTCTCATTACCACCATATACCATCGTACTGCTATATATATATCTTATATATAAAACCCGAAGGCCACTTCCCGCCAATCCGTTCAACTTCCGTGATGGCTTGCGCCCTGTGTCAAAGACCGGAACCGGAAGTACCAGACTCACGAGCGGTGAGCGCATAGCACTCACCGTGAGCCGCTGTCAAAATGGCACAGCGCCTCGCGGTGGGCGCTAAAGCGCCACCACTCCCCCTTATCCCGCCACAGTCCCTGCACAGAGCCCCGTCTGCGCCCACCCACATCCGGCCCACAGCCCTGCAGCTCACCGCCCACTCTCCATCAGGGACCGCCATCCCGCCACTGGCTCCGCACACAGCCTGGTGTGCGCCACCAACATGCGGGAACCGGCCCGGACCGGCCCACACTCCGGTGTGCGGCCTCCGCCGCCACCGCTCCCAGTCCTGCCGCTCTCTCCACACACCCGGTGACTCTCCTCCATCACAGAGCTAGCCCCGCCCGCACTCCGGGGCCGGCCTCCGGAACCGCCGACAGCCCAGTGAGTGTTCAGCCCTCCAGCCTCCGTTCTCCTCTGCCCCCCAGCCTCCGCTCTCCTCTGCCCCCCAGCCTCCGCTCTCCTCTGCCCCCCAGCCTCCGCTCTCCTCTGCCCCCCAGCCTCCGCTGTCCTCTGCCCCCCAGCCTCCGCCCCCTCCCTCCTCTGACCCCTCCCTCCTCTGACCCCTCCCTCCTCTAACCCCTCCAGTTTCTGCCTCCTCCGTCCTCTGCCTCCTCCCTCCTCTGCCCCCTCCAGCCTCTGCCCCCTCCAGCCTGTGCTGCACTCACTGCTGACCACTGAGCCAACGCACTCTCTGCTGACCACTCAGCCACCGCACTCTCTGCTGACCACTGAGCCACCGCACTCTCTGCTGACCACTGAGCCACCGCACTCTCTGCTGACCACTGAGCCACCGCACTCACTGCTGACCACTGAGCCACCGCACTCACTGCTGACCACTGAGCCACCCCACTCACTGCTGACCACTGAGCCACCCCACTCACTGCTGACCACTGAGCCACCCCACTCACTGCTGACCACTGAGCCACCCCACTCACTGCTGACCACTCAGCCACCCCACTCACTGCTGACCACTGAGCCGCCGTATACTCTGCTAACCACTGAGCCGCCATATACAGTGCTAACCACTGACCCACCATATACAGTGCTAACCACTGAGCCACCATATACAGTGCTAACCACTGAGCCACCATATACAGTGCTAACCACTGAGCCGCCGTATACTCTGCTAACCACTGAGCCGCCATATACAGTGCTAACCACTGAGCCACCATATACAGTGCTAACCACTGAGCCACCATATACAGTGATACCACTGAGCCACCGTATACAGTGCCAACCACTGAGCCGCCTGTATACACACAATTAATTTCACAGCACTCCCCTATTACTAAATAAACTCTATATAGATTCTAGACTACCCGATTCTTTAGAATCGGGCCACCATCTAGTAATACATAAAAGACATGATAAGAATAACAGTCACACATAAATTGTATAAAAACAGTAAGGATCTTTAGGGGAGTAGCATCCGTCTCTTTTTGACTTCAGCCACTTTCTTACATGTGCAAGAAAGACAGTTTTTATTGTTATGTTGTTGCTTGCATCAACTGACGTCATTAATTGGCAATTGCAAAGGAAGCTGCCCGCACCAGATTGATGAGTAACGTACCGTATTTTTCGCTTTATAAGACGCACCTGATTATAAGACGCACCCACAATATTAGTTAAGGAAAAGAGAAAAAAAACTTTTTTAATGTTAAATGGAGTTAGTCTTATAATGCCAGTGTCCGTCTTACAGATCATATACAAGTTCCTCATCCTGGTACATGAAACACCCATACTGGTATATATGTCCTCCATGCTGGCACACTGCCCCCCATGCTGGTGCACTGTTCCCTATGCTGGCACACTGCCTCTCAAGGCTGGCACAGACTACTTTCCCCAGACTGGCGCACTGCCTCCAATGGTGTTGCACTGTCCCCCAGGCTGGCTCAGACACTGTCCCCCCAGGCTGGCTCAGACACTGTCCCCCCAGGCTGGCTCAGACACTGTCCCCCCAGGCTGGCTCAGACACTGTCCCCCCAGGCTGGTTCAGACACTGTCCCCCCAGGCTGGTTCAGACACTGTCCCCCCAGGCTGGCTCAGACACTGTCCCCCAAGGCTGGCTCAGACACTGTCCCCCCTGGCTGGCACGGACACTTGCACTGTCCCCTGGCTGGCACAGACACTGTCCACTGGCTGGCACAGACACTGTCCCATGGCTGGCACAGACACTGTCCCCTGGATGGCACAGACACTGTCCCCTGCCTGGCACAGACACTGTCCCCTGGCTGGCACAGAAACTGTCCCCTGGCTGGCATGCACACTGTCCCCTGGCTGGCACAGACACTGTCCCCTGGCTGGCACGCACACTGTCCCCTGGCTGGCTCAGACACTGTCACCCCTGGCTGGCACAGACACTATCCCCCCTAGCTGGCACGGACACTTGCACTGTCCCCTGGCTAGCACAGACACTGTCCCCTGGCTGGCACAGACACTCTCCCCTGGCTGGCACAGACACTCTCCCCTGGCTGGCACAGACTCTGTCCCCTGGCTGGCACAGACACTGTCCCCTGGCTGGCACACTGCCCCCTGGCTGGCACAGACACTGTCCCCTGGCTGGCACACTGTCCCCTGGCTGGCACACTGTCCCTGGCTGGCACAGACACTGTCCCCTGGCTGGCACAGACACTGTCCCATGACTCCATGACTGGCACAGACACTGTCCCCTGACTGGCACAGACACTGTCCCCTGGCTGGCACACTGTCCCCTGGCTGGCACACTGTCCCCTGGCTGGCACAGACACTCTCCCCTGGCTGGCACAGACACTCTCCCCTGGCTGGCACAGACTCTGTCCCCTGGCTGGCACAGACACTGTCCCCTGGCTGGCACAGACACTGTCCCCTGGCGGGCACGCACACTGTCCCCTGGCTGGCACAGACACTGTCCCCTGGCTGGCACAGACAATGTCCCCTGGCTGGCACAGACACTGTCCCCTACCTGGCACAGACACTGTCCCCTGGCTGGCACAGACACTGTCCCTGGCTGGCACAGAAACTGTCCCCTGGCTGGCACGCACACTGTCCCCTGGCTGGCACAGACACTGTCCCCTGGCTGGCACGCACACTGTCCCCTGGCTGGCTCAGACACTGTCCCCCCTGGCTGGCACAGACACTGTCCCCCCTGGCTGGCACTGACACTTGCACTGTCCCCTGGCTGGCACAGACACTGTCCCCTGGCTGGCACAGACACTCTCCCCTGGCTGGCACAGACATTCTCACCTGGCTGGCACAGACTCTGTCCCCTGGCTGGCACAGACACTGTCCCCTGGCTGGCACAGACACTGTCCCCTGGCTGGCACAATGTCCCCTGGCTGGCACACTGTCCCCTGGCTGGCACAGACACTGTCCCCTGGCTGGCACACTGTCCCCTGGCTGGCACACTGTCCCCTGGCTGGCACAGACACTGTCCCCTGGCTGGCACAGACACTGTCCCCTGAATGGCACAGACACTGTCCCCTGGCTGGCACACTGTCCCCTGGCTGGCACACTGTCCCCTGGCTGGCACAGACACTCTCCCCTGGCTGGCACAGACACTCTCCCCTGGCTGGCACAGACTCTGTCCCCTGGCTGGCACAGACACTGTCCCCTGGCTGGCACAGACACTGTCCCCTGGCTGGCACAGACATTGTCCCCTGGCTGGCACAGACACTGTCCCCTGGCTGGCACGCACACTGTCCCCTGGCTGGCACGCACACTGTCCCCTGGCTGGCACACTTCCCCTGGCTGGCACACTGTCCCCTGGCTGGCACACTGTCCCCTGGCTGGCACACTGTCCCCTGGCTGGCACAGACACTGTCCCCTGGCTGGCACAGACACTGTCCCCTGGCTGGCACACTGTCCCCTGGCTGGCACATTGTCCCCTGGCTGGCACACTGTCCCCTGGCTGGCACAGACACTGTCCCCTGGCTGGCACAGACACTGTCCCCTGGCTGGCACACTGTCCCCTGGCTGACACACTGTCCCCTGGCTGGCACACTGTCCCCTGGCTGGCACAGACACTGTCCCCTGGCTGGCACAGACACTGTCCCCTGGCTGGCACACTGTCCCCTGGCTGACACACTGTCCCCTGGCTGGCACACTGTCCCCTGGCTGGCACAGACACTGCCTCCACCCTGGCGCACTCTTTAAAAAAAACAACAAACTGTCATACTCACCTTGCTCCATATCGCTCCCTGCGCTGCAGCCATCCATCCCTGCTGTCTGCGACGGCCTCCGGTCCTGTGAGCGGAGCACGGTGATGACGTCACTCTACAGCGACGCTCACAGGTCCAGAAGTCGGCACAGCACAGACATCGGGGATGGCGCCGGCTGCAAGGAACGGTGGAGCGAGGTGAGTATCACATCGCCGCAATAGTCAGTGCTTTCCACGCAATGAAAGCATGGAAAGCACTGACTATGCACAAAGGATCACATTCAGCAGCTGCGACCCACTCCTGTGATATGGGCTGCTCCCGCTTGTGATTGACAGCGGGAAGCAGTCCATATTTCAGGAGATAATGAGCGGCCCCACGTGACCACGGGGCCG
The DNA here is from genome assembly GCA_033576535.1 of Allobates femoralis. NCBI lineage: Eukaryota > Metazoa > Chordata > Amphibia > Anura > Aromobatidae > Allobates > Allobates femoralis. Next base: position 162,060,499 of record JARQOC010000002.1, on the reverse strand, counting down.
CAGCTGTAGCCTCCTCCAGCCTCCCGACAGTCCCCGGACGCCGCTCCACAGCCCCCCAGCCCCCCCTGCCTCCCCTAGAGCACAACCTAGAAGTTTCGCATTATAAGACGCATCCCCCACTTTCCCCCAAAATTTTGGGGAACAAAAGTGCGTCTTATAATGCGAAAAATACGGTAGCTAAAAACCTTTTATCCTGGTAAAGCATTCCTCACACAACCATTAGTAACCTAATTGATAGAAGCCAAGTAGTAACTGCTTGTATTTCTGCTCATGGCGATCATAGTTGTTGTGGAATAAACCGAAATGTTTTGAAGGTTTGACCCATATTTTTTTATTATTTCATATCATTAACATGCCTACAATTTCCATAATTCTATGACTTTTCCTTCTTGGTGTTGCAATTTGTAGTTTGAGGAATGAAACATGCAATATAAATGTACATGTCAGTGGTTTATGCCTACCCAAGTATGAACAATATCCAGTAATAAGTAGGACTACAGTAGTCATTACCGGCTGCTGTGCCGTCATATTCTTAATATGGAGATATCCACGTTCATTTAGTTTTTATTGTGCATATTTTACATTGCATGAGATTACTTATTGAATTATTATACTTAATTGCATGAGTCAAATGCAGAAATCATTTTTAATCCATGGTTCCCTTAAGAAAATGTAGATTCTGTATACTTAGATAAGACAGAATATAGTTCATTGGAGCATTTACAAACTGGGTCACAGTGAGCCTAACATGAGTTACTGATAGGCATTTTTATATGAATGCGTTTTCTGTAAATCTTTATTTTCTAGAGCCAGGATAAAAAGTTGACCTACTTTTTCATGCAAGAGAAAGATAAGTTAGAAGCATAACAGCATAAAAGCAGATAACTGGCTGTACAGTATGGTTCCTAACAGACAGGCAATATGGGATTAAATGCTTGGAACTAAATTAACTGTCCTGTATTATTTAACTTACTGGCTTATGCAGTAATAAAGCAAATGTATACAGTATTAAAACATTATTGAGTTCTTAGTGATATGAAGTTGTGCAATTTCATGCTATGTATGCTGTGAATATATTGTTATGATGTGATAATATACCAAACCTGTAAAGAGATTCGAGCAGGGTGAAACCAAAGGCAGCATAGCTCAGAGACATGCTTTCCCCTTACAAACATATTTTAGGCTATGGTCCAAAGATGTTTATTTGGTGAGTTTTTGATGCTACTTTCATTGTACCTTTTTGTATATATATGGCATTTTTGATGCTTTAGTTTTTCTCTCTTTTTGGTGTATCATGTTTTAATTAAAGAAGCAATCCCATCAAAGTTTTCATCCTCTTAATGTTTTACAGCCATCATATTATATGTCACTTTATACATAGAATTGCTCATTTTGCCTTTCTGCTCAGTTAATTCATCTCTTTTACATTAGGTCTATTACATCACATGATTGAAAACAAACTAGCAGATTCCTTCCAAGCTCTTTGTTAAAATAAAGATGTCCAACCCCTTTAAACACATTGCAATATATAAAAGCTGTGTTGTGAGTACAGGTATTCATAATATGACACCGCTTGACTGCAGTGGGTCCATACTGTATTCCTATGTAAAACAAGTAAATGGATGCAGCAGAACAAAGAATGCAGACTTAGTGATACCATTGGAACAAGATGGAGATTTATTAAGTACTAGATGGTGGCCCGATTCTAACGCATCAGGTATTTTAGAATATGTATGTAGTTTATTTATGAAGATTTAAGAATAATGCAATGAATACACGATATCTATCTATCGTCTACGTAAGTGTCTATCGTCTATGTATGCTATATTTATTTATCATCTCTCTATGCATGTTTTATCTATGTATCTATGTATCTATCTATGTGTATAGACCACACCTTGAGATGAAGATGTGGTGAACAGCCGTCCCGCTCATCTCTTTAGCTGTTCACAAAAACCCAGCCCTGTTAAAGATAAATTAAGTTTCTCAGCACCTATGATACTGGAACATTACATCTGGGTTCATATCACCAATTTTAACAATTTCGATGATACACATCTCCCCTCTTATACTTAACGTGTGATCACCTTACTATATAAAATATCTATAAATTTATCACACCTATGTATTTATGTATACCTATGTCATATCTATTTGTTATCTCGCTATGTATTATCTATGTATTTTAGATCTATTTATTTGTGCATCTATCATCAATTTAATTTTTTTTGCATTTTATATCTATCTATCTATCTATCTATCTATCACTTTGTCGCAGTTGATGAGCAAACAGACATTGGCCAATGTATGTACTAAGAACCTCAGAAATAAAAAAAGAAGAATTTTTGAGGGTTTTTTTAAAAAAAAAACGTAATTTTTTAAACTTTTTTCTCAAATATATACAGCTTGTTAGCATTTGTACATCACTGGTAGTAGATGAGTGCTGCAGAGAATTTTTTCTAGTTGTTTAACTCAGTGTCCCTGCTTGGCACCAGTTCACATTGTGTCTGTGAGTGCTGTGCAGTTTTTTCTGTTTTGTATCATATGGAGTTACTGGCTTCATGTCTGCAATTTGCACCGTCATCACCTGCAGGTGGTCTAGGGTTGAGATGGTGTCCGCCCACTTAGAAGTGGGATAGGGAGGAAAAGGAGGACAGGGATGTCAACGTTAGGACTCATCAGACCTGGGGTCACTTTGTTGCAGTTGATGAGCAAACAGACATTGGCCAATGTATGTACCAAGAACTTCAGAAAAAAAAAAAATAAGAATTTTTGAGTTTTTTGAAAAAAACATAAATTTTTCAACTTTTTTCTCAAATATATACAGCTTGTTAGCATATGTACATCACTGGTAGTAGCTGAGTGCTGCAGAGAATTTTTTCTAGTTATCTATCTATCTATCTATCTGTCTGTTATCTAACTATATATTATCTATGTATTTAGATGTACTTATTTGTGCATCTATCCATCAATTTTTTTTTGGCACTTTATATCTATGTATTTATCTATCTATGTATGTATCTATGTGTATATATTAAATATCTATGTAACAGACTAATAATGCAATGAATATACAGAATGTACACCATATTTCTTGTGAAAACTTGCACCTTGACGTTGGATTTCATTTTGACTCTAGAAAATGCAACGTACAGTTGTCCATGACCAAAAACTGGCTCCTGTAGATATATGCCAACACGTGTAGAGATTCATCTTGGGACTTGTTTATAGTCAGGGCAAAAGTTGGTTTTACTGGAAACTGTCGACGTCTAAGCCTAAATGGAAGACCTGTGTCCAAAGGACATAAATCAATGCGTGGAATAAACACTTCATCTCCTTTTGCTG
>JARQOC010000002.1:162040813-162057054 GCA_033576535.1 Allobates femoralis | reverse complement strand
GACTCTAATATATACAAGTGCGCATATAGTTTGGTTGACTGTGATATAAACATGTTTGCCAGTAAAGAAAAGTTATTATCGGTTAAACCTGAGTATGGGGATTCTGTTGAGAAAGATCATACACACACACCCGCGGCCTTACCACCGGTCGCTACACAGTCACAAAATGGAGCAATGTGTCCATGATTTCACTGCAACCAGCAAGTTGGTCAGAAGTTGGACAGGTAAGTTGGTGTATGTAAAGTGGCCCTAGAATTGTACACAGATGAGGCTTGCAAAAGGGAACAAGTAACACACATGTGAAGCACAGTGGCACTCTCTCAGTACACCATTGAGGTATGAGCTCCTATCTTACAAGGTCACAATTGTTGGGCCTGGATGCCCCTTGTAAAAGTTATAAAATGTGTAAAAATGTATGCAATCTAATATATATATATATATATATATATATATATATATATATATATGAGATATTGAGATAGTGGTTTATATTTTGGCCAAAATACGCACGCTTGCTACCACGTCAAGGTTCCTCATTGTTTGGCTAGATCCCTTTTCATCAAGGCTGCAGTTTTCTATGGCTGTCTTGTAGGTTGGTGTGCTTGAATATGTTTTTCATTTAGATGAGTGAGGATCCTTTTGAAAGGCTTAAAAAGTATAAATGTAGTTTATTTTTTTGCATGACTTGATGCTACACAAAACGTTTTAATCATTTTAGACAGTTTAGGCCAGAATTCTTTATTTTGGTAAAAATTTCAATTAAATTAGCTGGCACCGGATGCAACAAAGATATTTGTAAATTGTCTCGCATTCCCTTAGCTGGAGTCAATCTTTCCTCCTATTTGTAAATAATAGAGTTTTTTTAAAAAAAACTAATGTCATAAAATGTTTCTGGATAACCAAGAAAACAAGTGAGAACCATAGACATCAACACGTGCTGTAAAATATCAGGATTATTGGATTTTCCTTTTACAATTTGCACAAATACTTAACCTTTTCTACCTGTCAGCTCAGACATGTGCTTCCTCATCGACCTCCTATATTATCCACAGCAAAGTTATCCGGCTTCAGGGCCTGCCATTGACCTTTCAAGTAATAAGTCAAACAGTATTTAGACAAAAGACAGAATGTTGGGGATGGGCTTTAAAGAAGTGTTGAAGAGGTTAGAAGGCTGAATAGGTAATGACAGGCTGGGCCAGCTCTCATGGCAGAGCAATTAGTAAACATAACTGACAAAGGAGGGGGGGATGAAAACAATAAGTAACAAGATAAAGTGGCCACAATGTAAGAACATTTGTAGAATTGCTGCACTAGAGTAATCTGTGTTTTTATTACAAATTTAGTTAATAATTCCAAAGCATACAAAAATAGAATAGAAAAAAGCAAATTCAATCCAAAAAGGTGTTAAAATAGAAATATGTTATAAAGAAGACATCAGATACTATAAATAATAAATTATAAAAATCATGTACAGTCCAATATAACTCAATAATAAACACAATGCTATTGAGATAAAAATAAATACTTTTCTAGTTCATTTTTTTAAATGACAATACTGAAAATATTAACTTCTAATGGCATGATGTGATTTATATTATCAATTTTAACAATGTTGCATACTTTTTATGGATACACTCTTGGCAAAAGATTGTTATAATCTAACTAGCAGGCTCTTTATATATATATCTGTGTGTAAACCCATTTACGAAGGGCGTGTGGACAATCTGACTCTGATAATGTTATCCTTGCTGCATTTGAAACCAAATTACCATTAGCCCTGAGCTAGTGCTTAGGAGCCACATGGAAGTGTAAAGCTCCCGTCACACACAACGACGCAACAGTGATCCGACAACGATATCGATCCTTAGGGATCGCTGTTGCATCACTTTGGGATCTGACTGTTTGACATCTCACCAGCGACTCAGCAATGATCCAGAATGATCCAGAAGTCATTGGGAATTGTCACTCTCGGGCGTAGTATTGAGATCGTTGGTCGTTGTCCCTTTCAAACACAGCGATTCTGCGTTCCCAGCAGGAAACCAACGACCTAAAAATGACCCAGAGCACTTTGTAACAATCAGCGATTTCACAGCAGGGGCCTGATCGCTGATAAGTGTCACACATAACGAGATTGTTAGCGAGATCACTGTTACGTCACAAAATCTGGGACTTAACAACAATCTCCCTAACGATCTTGTTATGTGTGACGGGGGCTTTAGGCTGGGGCCACACTAGCGCTGGCATTCCATCCTGGGGGCTCTGCCAAAGAGCAGCATTCCCGCAGCATTAGGATGGCGTTACCATAGTGTAACGTTGCGTTAACACTACCATAGGCTAATATTGGTGATGGGACCCGAAGCGCATTCAAGTGCCGGAGTTTGGATCTCGCACTATTTCTTAGCGCATGGGAAAACGTGCCTTGTCATGTTCGCTTAATGCAACGTTAATTTTAAAACGTTAACATTTTATTACCTTGCAGTGTAATAACTAGAGAATGATGGGTCCTGGTGATAGGTTTAGACTTTGCCCCCCCACACCACACCACATTTTCGTCAGATGTATGGGTCTTTGTAGTGTTCTAAATCCTATAAAGACATACGTTCTGCCCAGCCCATTATGTGATAATGTCCCCCATCCTGTACTAGTTTCCCATCCTGGGTCCATTTCAGGAATTTATGCTCACTTTCCTGGCCCACTACCTGGTATATGTGTCCTATATGCTGGGCTCCTTCCTGGTACATATGTCCCCCATCCTAGGCAACTTCCATGTATATATGTTCCCCAGCCAGGGCTCCTTCCTGATATATATGTCACCCATCCTGGGCAGCACAGTGGCTAAGTAGTTAGCACTGCAGTCTTGAAGTGCTGGGTTTCTGAATCCAAATTCCACCAAGGAAACATCTGGAAGGAGTTTGTATGTTCTCCCCGTGTTTGTGTGGGTTTCTGCTGGGTTTTCTGATTTCCTGTGGAATTAATTTATAAAAGTGAATAATTATTATTATTATTATTATTATTATTATAAAATATATCTCTCATCCCGGGCCCCTCCCTGGTATATGTGTTACCCATCCTAGGCCCCTCCCTGGATCCTACTGACAGCTGCCCAATAATTTCACATTTTTTCCATCATGTACTGTTGCATCTCTGTACAACTTGCTGGGCATAAGGTTCAGCAGTCTAGTTGCAGAAAACAGTGATTAAGACTTGTTCCAACAGTTTATGTATTACTGTATTAGTTTTGCATAACTGATTGCAAGATTTTAGGAAACAGAGCACATCTTTTATATTTATGGCATATCCATCAGGTATGTTATACATGTATGGTAGATGCGATTCTCACCAATGGATCTGCATTTATTTTGATAATACCTGATTCGCATAGCTGTCAGTGGAGTGGTGGTCATAATTCCTATTAATTTCTTCATGAATTTTAACAGCGCCTCCACTGACAATAGCACATGACTGAGACACATTCTCAAGATAGACACAAATCCCATTGTTTGGACCCATATATAGAATACACTTATGGCAAATAACATTTATATGCCATAAAATTATTAGATGGTAATGCCCTTTAATTATATGTAATATGCAATTTTTTCTTCACTTAGAAATAAGGAGGATAAAGTTAAGGATAATGGTGAGTTGAAATCTTTTGCACCACATTACTTTTATATGTGCATTTACATGCTACAAATTATATTCATCAATAATTAACAGTGGCTGATTCAAGGAACTGTTAAGACTTTAATATAAATACTTATTTATTTTCCATTGCTAATATAGCAGCAGCAGCAGCATATTCTCAAATTCTGCATACTCATTGCTATCAGCTTCTGTACTAAGCAATTATCATTAGGAACCATTCAGAAAAACATTAAAGGTTCATGCTCTGGCATATTCTATCTATGCAATAATTAGTACACATATCTCATAAGTTGATATGCAAGCATTACTCTATGATTATATAATACTTTAGCATTGTTCACACAAATCTCCAGCACAAGAAAAATAGTCTGGACTGACATCTACTTATATAATTGGGAGTTTGAGATTCGGGCACTGTAGCCGAATCCCAAAATCCTTTGCGGCACTGCGAGCGATGACGCGATAGCGTCATCGCGAGCCGCAGCCGCACTAGCTCACACCGCCGCCATTCTCACCTCTGGGGCCTCAGTGTCACCATGCTGGTGGAGTAGCGGTGTAGGGGCAGCGCCCCTCTCCCCGGAATACACACTGGCCGCAGCGGCGGGTCTCCTCACAGCCCCCCCGCGGCACCCCCTGCTCCTTCTGCCCTGCCCGCGCTCCTCCCCGCTTGCGCTCCCCGCGTTCCCACGCTCCTGTATTTACCCTCCATCGAGCGCTTGGTGCTGGGAGACGTAGCAGCCATTGTGCTGATAGGATCTTGCATTATATCAGAATGACATCTGCATTCCGCGCTGTGATTGGCCCGCTTGCGGTCATGTGATATGTGACGTACTTAGCACATGACCGCGAGCGCCCCAATCACAGAGCCGAACGCAGATGTCTTTCTGACATCATGCAAGGTCCTATCAGCACAATGCCTGCTACTACTCCCAGCACCAAGCGCTCGGCGGATTGTAAGTATAATGAATTTCACAGCCTCCTCCATCCTCACAGCCTACTCCATCCTCACAGCCTCCCCAACCTCACAGCCTCCTCCACCCTCGCAGCCTCCTCCATCCTCACAGCCTCCCCAACCTCACAGCCTCCTCCATCCTCACAGCCTCCTCCATCCTCACAGTCTCCCCATCCTCACAGCCTCCTCCATCCTTACAGCCTCCTCCATCCTCACAGCCTCCTCCATCCTCACAGCCTCCCCATCCTCACAGCCTCCTCCATCCTCACAGCCTCCTCCATCCTTACAGCCTCCCCATCCTCACAGCCGCCTCCAGCCTCACAGCCTCCCCATCCTCACAGCCTCCTCCATCCTCACAGCCTACTCCATCCTCACAGCCTCCTCCATCCTCACAGCCTCCCCATCCTCACAGCCTCCTCCATCCTCACAGCCTCCTCCATCCTCACAGCCTCCCCATCCTCACAGCCTCCTAAATCTTCACAACCTCCCTATCCTCACAGCCTCCCCATCCCCTCAGCCTCCTCCATCCCCTCAGCCTCCTCCATCCTCGCAGACTCCTTCATCCCCTCAACCTCCTCCATCCTCACAGCCTCCTCAATCTTCACAGTATCCCTATCCTCACAGCCTCCTCCATCCTCACAGCCTCCTCCATCCTTACAGCCTCCCCATCCTCACAGCCGCCTCCAGCCTCACAGCCTCCCCATCCTCACAGCCTCCTCCATCCTCACAGCCTACTCCATCCTCACAGCCTCCTCCATCCTCACAGCCTCCCCATCCTCACAGCCTCCTCCATCCTCACAGCCTCCTCCATCCTCACAGCCTCCCCATCCTCACAGCCTCCTAAATCTTCACAACCTCCCTATCCTCACAGCCTCCCCATCCCCTCAGCCTCCTCCATCCCCTCAGCCTCCTCCATCCTCGCAGACTCCTTCATCCCCTCAACCTCCTCCATCCTCACAGCCTCCTCAATCTTCACAGTATCCCTATCCTCACAGCCTCCTCCATCTTTACAGCCTCCTTCGTCCTTACAGCCTCCTCCGTCTTCACAGCCTCCCCGTCCTCACACCCTCCCCATCCTCACAGCCTCCCCATCCTCACAGCTTCCTCCATCCTCACAGCCTCCTTCGTCCTCACAGCCTCCTTCGTCCTCACAGCCTCATCCATCCCCTCAGCCTCCTCCATCCTCACAGCCTCCTCCATCCTCACAGCCTCTCCATCCTCACAGCCTCCTCCATCCTCACAGCCTCCTCCATCCTCACAGCCTCCTCCATCCTCACAGCCTCCCTATCCTCACAGCCTCCCCATCCTCACAGCCTCCTCCATCCTCACAGCCTCCTCCATCTTCACAGCCTCCCTATCCTCACAGCCTCCCCATCCCCTCAGCCTCCTCCATCCCCTCAGCCTCCTCCATCTTCAAAGTCTCCTCCATCCCCTCAGCCTCCTCCATCCTCACAGCCTCCTTCGCCCTCACAGCCTCCTCCATCCCCTCAGCCTCCTCCATCCTCACAGCCTCCTCCATCCTCACAGCCTCCTCTATCCTCACAGCCTCCCTATAATCACAGCCTCCCCATTCTCACAGCCTCCTCCATCCTCACAGCCTCCTCCATCCTCACAGCCTCCCCATCCTCACAGCCTCCTCCATACCCTCAGCCTCCTCCATCCTCACAGCCTCCTCAGTCTTCACAGTATCCCTATCCTCACAGCTTCCTCCATCCCCTCATCCTCCTCCATCTTCACAGCCTCCTCCGTCCTTACAGCCTCCTCCGTCCTCACAGCCTCCCTATCTTCACAGCCTCCTCCATCCTCACAGCTTCCTCCATCTTCACAGCCTCCCTATCCTCACAGCCTCCCCATCCCCTCAGCCTCCTCCATCCCCTCAGCCTCCTCCATCCTCAAAGTCTCCTCCATCCCCTCAGCCTCCTCCATCCTCACAGCCTCCTTCGCCCTCACAGCCTCCTCCATCCCCTCAGCCTCCTCCATCCTCACAGCCTCCTCCATCCTCACAGCCTCCTCTATCCTCACAGCCTCCCTATCCTCACAGCCTCCACATCCTCACAGCCTCCTCCATCCTCACAGCCTCCTCCATCCTCACAGCCTCCCCATCCTCACAGCCTCCTCCATCCCCTCAGCCTCCTCCATCCTCACAGCCTCCTCAGTCTTCACAGTATCCCTATCCTCACAGCTTCCTCCATCCCCTCATCCTCCTCCATCTTCACAGCCTCCTCCGTCCTTACAGCCTCCTCCGTCCTCACAGCCTCCCTATCTTCACAGCCTCCTCCATCCTCATAGCCTCCTCCATCCTCTCAGCCTCCTCCATCCTCAGCCGCACTAGCTGACACCGCCACCATCCTGCCAACCGTCGGCCCCGCATCATCGCGACCAGCCTCGCGCCTTCCGCGAGGTCCACGCTGCCCAGATGCCGGCGGTGGCTTCCGCTCCTTGCCACTCTCACCGCTGCGGCCTCAGTGTCACCATGCTGGTGGAGTAGCGGTGTAGGGGCTGTGGGCGTGTGGCGGGAGCCAGTGATGTCGTCCTGTGGGTGGCGGCGGCCAATGAGAGTGAGACCCTGTCAGGCTGCAAAGCCTGACACGCCCCGCTCACTCCCATTGCCCGCCGCCGCCCCTGCAAGCGGATTGGGCGCTGTGTTGTACACACAGGACGCCCATCCCATTGGCCAGGACTCGGCGTCCTGGACCAATCGGATGGCCGTCCTGTGTTTACCATACACCACCCAATCCGCTCCTTCCCCACAGGTCACATGTGTGACCTGAGGGGAGGGACTGATCCCTCTCTGCAGCACCCAACCCGCCGCAGAGGACAATGCTGTGTGACTGGGGCTGCGATCAGCCCCAGCATGCAGCCACGTCCTGCCGCCGACTGTTGATGTTGCCGCTCCAGCCGCATCTCTCCTCACCCCTCCAGCCGGACCTCTCCTCACCCCTCCAGCCGGACCTCTCCTCACCCTCCAGCCGAAGCTCTCCTCACCCCTCCAGCCGGAGCTCTCCTCACCCCTCCATCCGCACCTCTCCTCACCCCTCCAGCCTCACCTCTCTTCACCCCTCCAGCCTCTGCTCTCCTCACCCCTCCAGCCTCACCTCTCCTCACCCCTCCAACCTCACCTCTCCACCCTCACCTCCCTCACCCCTCCATCCTCACCTCTCTTTACCCCTCCAGCCTCACCTCTCCTCACCCCTCCAGCCACACCTCTCCTCACGCCTCCATCCTCACCTCTACTCACCCATCCAGCCGGACCTCTCCTCACACCTCCACCCGGACTTCTCCTCACCCCTCCAGCTGGACCTCTCCTCACCCCTCCACCCTCACCCCTCCACCCCCACCTCCCTTCACCCCTCCAGCCTCTGCTCTCCTCACCCCTCCAGCCGGACCTCTCCTCACCCCTCCAGCTGGACCTCTCCTCACCCCTCCAGCCGAACCTCTCCTCACCCCTCCAGCCTCACCTCTCCTCACCCCTCCAACCGCACCTCTCCTCACCCCTCCACCCTCACCTCTCCTCACCCCTCCAGCCTCACCTCTCCTCACCCCTCCACCCTCACCTCTCCTCACCCCTCCAGCCTCACCTCTCCTCACCCCTCCAACCTCACCTCTCCACCCTCACCTCCCTCACCCCTCCATCCTCACCTCTCTTTACCCCTCCAGCCTCACCTCTCCTCACCCCTCCAGCCACACCTCTCCTCACGCCTCCATCCTCACCTCTACTCACCCATCCAGCCGGACCTCTCCTCACACCTCCACCCGGACTTCTCCTCACCCCTCCAGCTGGACCTCTCCTCACCCCTCCACCCTCACCTCCCTTCACCCCTCCACCCCACCTCTCCTCACCCCTCCATCTGCACCTCTCCTCACCCCTCCTACCTCACCTCTCCTCACCCCTCCAGCCCCACCTCTCCTCACCCCTCCAACCTCACCTCTCCTCACCCCTCCAGCCTCACCTCTCCTCTCCCCTCCAGCCTCTGCTCTTCTCACCCCTCCCGCCTTTGCTCTCCTCACCCCTCCAGCCTCTGCTCTCCTCGCCCTTTCAGCCTCCCGCCACATCATTTTCTGCTATCCACAGAGCCCCCTCTATACTCTGATACCCACAGAGCCGCCTGTATACTCTGCTACCCACACAGCCGCCTCTATACTCTGCTACCCACAGAGCCGCCTGTATACTCTGCTACCCACAGAGCTGCCTCTATACTCTGCTACCCACAGAGCCGCCTGTATACTCTGATACCCACAGAGCCGTTTATATACTCTGCTACCCACAGAGCCGCCTCTATACTCTGCTACCCACAGAGTCGCCTGTATACTCTACTACCCATAGAGCCGCCTGTATACTCTGCTACCCACAGAGCCGCCTCTATACTCTGCTACCCACAGAGCCGCCTCTATACTCTGCTACCCACAGAGCCGCCTGTATACTCTGCTACCCACAGAGCCGCCTGTATACTCTGCTACCCACAGAGCCATCTGTACAATCTGCTACCCACAGAGCCTTCCCTATACTCTGCTACCCACAGAGCCGCCTGTATAATCTGCTACCCACAAAGCCACCTGTATACTCTGCTACCCACAGAGCTGCCTGTATACTCTGCTACCCACAGAGCCGCCTCTATACTCTGCTACCCACAGAGCCGCCTGTATAATCTGCTACCCACAAAGCAACCTGTATACTCTGCTACCCACAGAGCTGCCTGTATACTCTGCTACCCACAGAGCCACCTGTATACTTTGCTACCCACAGAGCCGCCTGTATAATCTTCTACCCTCAGAGCCGTCTGTATACTCTGCTACCCACAGAGCCCCCTGTATACTCTGCTACCCACTCACCCGCCTGTATACACATAATTCGTTTCACCGCGCTCCCGATGCAATTGCATCGGGCCTTTTAACTAGTAAATCAATAACCTTTACTTTAGCAGTAGTCTGATCAATTCAATTTATTCACAATACTCAAGACAAGCCCATAGATAAGTGATAAATGCCTTTGACCAATTTCTTCAGGTAATCTTCTTAGAAAGTAGAAGTAGGATGACCTAAGTGACATTAAATTTAACATTTTCCATAAGAACATAACAGAGAGGTCTAACAGCCCCAAAGCACATTAAATTATTAGTACAATGTGCTAAGTGGTGTAATTCAATGTCGGATCTGTAAGACTAGTGTCTTTGCATGTTTCAAATCAGCACTTGGGCCTAGTCATCGGGTCTTGGGTGCAATGCTTCCTCTAAACCCCTATGGCTACAGTCTGTTAACATCATGAATAGCCTGAAAAAAGAACTGATACGGGCATCCAGGGTCGCTGAACAGAGATGGAAGAAGTGTCATTCCACCAAGTACGTCATCACATGCAAACAGTCCGTCAAGAAATTTCAAATCCACACTCACTGCTGCAAAACAAACCTACTTCATATCTCTCATATCCTCCAAGTCTCAAAATCCTAAACAGCTATTCAACACTTTAAACTCTGTCCTCCATCCCCCTGCACTTTCTCCCTCTCCTCCTATCTCAGCTGAAGCCTTTGCTTCATTCTTTAAGCAGAAGATTGAAGGTGTGCCGCCCAGCTTAGGGACCGGGATACTCGGCGCAGGGTCCCTTTCCCTGGGGGAGTCACTGGTGGCTGGACCCAGGCCGTGGCCCCAGGCTGGCACACTCCTAAAGGGGGGTATTTACAGGGATTTAGAAGTTTATATAGTTTATAAAGTTTGTAGATGTTATTGTCGTGACGCCACCCGGCATAATGTGGCTATATATGGCCACCGCTGCCTTGTACTGGTCAGGGGATGATGGTGAGAGGCAGCTGAGATGGTATAGCCCTTTTCCGGGTAGGGCTGTAGGGTCCCCTGGACAGGTGATGTTAAAGTTAATGATGGATGAAGATGGAAGTCTGGTGAGGAGATGTTAAGGGCACAGACACTTACTTGATTCACAGCAAATTCTCTCAGTGGTGATGGTCCCAATCCTGGATAGATGGTAGCTGTTAAATCAGAGGCTGAGGCACAGATGAAGTTTAACTGGTTTACTTTCAACCAAACTATAATACAACAAGTCCCGTCTCCGGAGTCTGCAATAGGGGTTCAGTTGCTCAGGCCCCACCGGGTCCTTTACCTCCTGCTTGCGCTGTCTGTGTGGCCCTGCTACCATGTGTGAACTGGCTGCCGGCCCAAATCTGTCCTCTCTGGGTCCCACTCAACAGGCAACTTAAGTCCTTTGTCTCTCTCTGCTTACCCCCTCCGGGAGTACTGCTGAACTCTTAGTATGTTGCTGTGTCTGGCCCTGTAAGCTTGTTGTTACCTCACGTTGTCCGGTTGCTGTATTATATATAACTAATGCAGCCACGGATCCGGTATCCGTATCTGCGCTTTTTATCTAGGGTAGATAATGATGCTACCCGATTCTGAAAGTGTTCCTCTTATCAGTTTTCTCCTCCTCAGACCGATGGCTTGGCCCTAGAAAATTGTCAGTCAGTTCTCAGGAACTCAATGCAGCTCCTGTCACTCTGAGCTCCTGGCTCCAACTGTCTCACAAATCTACCTCAGACCAGTGTTTTATCTCTAGGGAAGTCTTTGGTGTCTCTGGAGCTCCCCTTACTGGCCAAAGGTGGTAGTGCAGTGGCATGGCTTTCTATGTGAGTGCAACTATTATGATCTTATACTGTGGCTAATACCCGCAGGGGCGCCACAATAACATCAGAGTAAGCTTTGGTCCATGGCCCCTACAGCCCCACCTCATACTTACTCAGCTCTCTTTCTCCAAATTCAGATTCTCCACTATGACATATCAATTTTTCTCTCTACTCTTCAGATCACATTTCACAACCTGTGTGTTTGAATGACTCTCATTCCACCTTGCCCCCAATCTCACCACAGACTTTTTCCCAACCCTAACCCATCTATTCAACCTATCATTAATAGCTTCCCCTCATTTTATTAACATACCTCAATCACACCTATTCTCAAAAAGCCCCCCCATTGAATCATCCTCTGTGTCTAGCTATCATCCCACATCACTTCCTCCCTATGCCTCAAAACTACTACAACAGCATGTCCATCTATAACTGTTCTCCCACCTCTCCACCTGCTCCTTTGACCGGACAAAATCTGGACACGACTGCATCATTCCACTGAAAGTGCCCTAACTAAAGTCACTAATGAACTATTTACTGCCAAAGCCAAGAGATACTACACTGTCCTTCTCCTTTAGGACCTGTCCTTTGTTTTCAATGCTGTGGACCATTCCCTCCTACTACAGAGTCTCTCATCTCAAACATGGCCCTAATCTTGGATCTCTTCATACCTTACTTACCAAACTTTCATCATCTCCCACTTTCACACCACCTCCACATCTCACTTTCTATCTGTCGGTGACCCAAGGGTTCAGTACTTGGACCCCTGCTTTTCTTGATCTACACCTTTGGTCAGGGACAACTCATAGAGACTCACTGCTTTCAGTATCCTCTCTAAGTTAATGACACTTAGATCCACCTCTTTGGACCCGATTTCACCTCCATACTAACCAGAATCCCACAATGTCATCCTTTTTATTTGCTTGATTTCTAAAACTCAACATAGACAAAATGTATTAATAATCTTTGCTCCTCCTCACTCAGCCCACTAAACAAATCTATCCATCAAACTTAATGGCTGTCCTCTCTACCCAGTCCTGCATGCTCGCTGCCTCGGGGTAACCCTGGACTCTGATCTCTCCTTCAAGCCACACATCTAAACCCTCTCAACATCCTGTCCACTGCAAAATAAAATATTTCCCAGATCCATACATACCTTGACCAAGAATTTGCAAAACTATTAGCGCATACCCTCATTTTTACCCACTTGGTCTACTGCAACCTTCTGCATTCTGATCTTTCTTCTATCACTCTTGCATCCCTACAATCTATCCTAAATATCAGCTGCCCAACTAATCCACCTGTCCCCCCACTATTCCCTGGCCTATCCTCTCTACCAACCATGTCTCTGGCTTCCCAATACCCAAAGACTACAGTTCAAAACCCTTACCAAGGCATACAAATGCTATCCGCAACCTTTCTCCTCCATACATGTGTGACTTGGTCTCCCAGTACATACCTGTACATAACCTATGATCCTCAAAAGATCTTCTTTCCTGCCTTTTTATCTCCTCTTCCCACAACCACATACAAGATTTCTCCTGTGCATCTCCCATACTCTGGAACTCTCTGCCACAACACATCAGACTCTTGCCCACCCTGGAAACCTTCAAAAGGAACCTGAAGACCCAGCTCTTCTGACAAGACTAAAATCTGCAGTGATCCTCAGTCGACCAAACTGCTGCATGACCAGCTCTCCCCTCTCCTAGTGTATCCTCACCCTCTCCTTGTAGATTGAGCCACTCTCCTGTTGTACCTGTCTGTGCCTTGTATTGTTCATGAATAATGCTCTATTATGTATATATGTAAAGTGCTATGGAATAAATTACACTATAATAATAAATAATAATAATCTGATAGGTTTCCTAATATATAATGTCGCAGAGGCTCTGAGCTTGAAAGCCTGGCAGCTCTTAATAGGATTTTCTCGGACAGGTTTAGCACTGCCCATTTCATCTACCAGATCCCAGGAGTTGCATTGGCCTTGACACTTTAACAATTGTGCTGTGATCTGGTCCTACACTTGATCCTCTGGGTTTGGGCCATGGAATAAGCCAGGGGTCCCCAACCACCGGCCCGCGGACCGGGATCGGGCCGTCAGGGTCCTTGCGCCGGTCCGCGGCGAGCTGCCGGCTTCCCCGCCCCCTGTGTGTCCCCACCCACCGCGCCCCTCACCTCCTGATGCCGCTCTGAGCCTCAGCCGAGGCCTCTGCCTCAGCTGCGTACATATGCATTAGGAGAGCTGTCGACCAATCAGCAGCGGCCATGCCTTGCCGCACTGTTATTGGCCGACGGCTTCTCTCATACAGCAGCAGCTGAGAGGCAGAGACATGGCTGACGTTTTTTCATATATCGCGCTATTTCCAAGTGCAGCAGTGATGTGTGTGTCACGTGATGCGCTTGGAAATAGCGCAAGATATGAAAAATCTTCAGCCACGTCTCTGCCTCTCAGCTGCTGCTGTATGAGAGAAGCCAGCAGGAGCGGTGAGCAGCAGCAGAGCATCTGTGTGTGGAGTGTGTGTTTCAGCAATGCCTGTGTGTGGGGGTGGATTGTACTGGGGGCAGCATGTCTGTGTGTGGGGCATTCAGGGGTCAGTGTGTGTGAGGGGTATATACAAGGGGCAATGTGTGTGTGTGTGTGTGAGGGGTATATACAAGGGGCAATGTGTGTGTGTGCGTGTGGGGTATATACAAGGGGCAATGTGTGTGTGTGTGAGGGGTATATACAAGGGGCAATGTGTGTGTGTGTGAGGGGTATATACAAGGGGCAATGTGTGTGTGAGGGGTATATACAAGGGGCAATGTGTGTGTGTGTGAGGGGTATATACAAGAGGCAATGTGTGTGTGTGTGAGGGGTATATACAAGAGGCAATGTGTGTGTGAGTGAGGGGTATATACAAGGGGCAATGTGCGTGTGTGTGAGGGGTATATACAAGGGGCAATGTGTGTATGTGTGCGGGGGTTATACAGGGGCAGTGTGTGTGTGTGCGCGGGGGTTATACGGGGGCTGTGTGTGTGTGTGCGGGGGTTATATGGGGGCAATGTGTGTGTGCGGGGGTTATAGGGGGGCAATGTCTGTGTGCAGGGGTTATACGGGGGCAATGTGTGTGTGTGCGGGGGTTATACGGGGCAGTGTGTGTGTGTGCGGGGGTTATATGGGGGCAATGTGTGTGTGTGGGGATTATATGGGGGCAATGTGTGTGCGGGGGTTATAGGGGGCAATGTGTGTGTGGGGGGAGAATTTATGCTATATGGAGGGATGCGACGCTGCATTATATTATATTGAAGGACATGAGGTTGCATTATACTTTATGGAGGGATGTGACGCTGCATTGTACTATATGGAGAGCTGTGAGGCTGCATTATATAATGTGGAGGGCTGTGACGCTGCATTATATTACCGTATATGAAAATAAGATGTAGCGCATCTTTTGAGGAAACAGGGCAGTATACTCCACCCCTTCTCCATAGCCCCGCCCCATAAGTTCAAAGCCCCGCCCGCCGGGCCCCGGAAGGATGGTCTTGCATGAAGCCGGTCCCCGGTGCAAAAAAGGTTGGGGAACCCTGGAATAAGCTACTGGACAATGGAGTAACCTGTAGGCAAGAGGGATTGTTCCCCAAAGATCAAAGTCAGAGACAGGATTAGAATACAAATGGGTGGTCAGAAGGGAGCAAAGGTCAGAAAGCAGAAAAAGAAGTAATACAACAGGTAATCAATATTAGCACAACAGGAACAGACAGCAGAGGTATGGACTAGGTCAAGCTGAACTGTACAAGTGGCATTGTAGAAGGGACATTTCTATTATATAATCGCGAAACGGAAAAGCGCCCCTCTGCGCGCTACTTCCGGCGTGGCCATGTGGATATGAATTGAACATTGGGCGCGGAGCGCCCAATGCTGCGCGAGCAATGGCCGCGAGGCCATTGCGAGTCGCTGGCTGAGTGCGAGAAGCGGCCATTGCGAGTCGCTGGCCGAAAATCGAACCAGAGGCTCGGCCACAACCTTAGCGATTTACCGCTCAGGTAGCGCGAGCAATGGCCGCGAGGCCATTGCGAGTCGCTGCCTGAGCCGCAACTCGCTCCCCGGGGACCATGGAGCGGAGGCGGCACAGCCGCCTCCGCTCCCCGCTACCCACAATTCGCCCACCCCCCCATGTCCGCACAGCCCCCCCCATGTTCGCACAGCCCCCCCATGTCCGCACAGCCCCCCCCATGTCCGCACAGCCTCCCCCATGTACGCACAGCCCCCCTCATGTCCGCACAGCCCCCCCATGTCCGCACAGCCCCCCCCATGTCCGCACAGCCACCCCCATCTCCGCACAGCCACCCCCATGTCCACACAGCCACCCCCATGTCCGCACAGCCACCCCCATGTCGTCCACACAGCCCCCCCATGTCCGCACAGCCACTCCATGTCCGCACACCCACCCCGCAATGTCCGCACAGCCACCCCGCACCTAGGCTCCTACCCCCTAACTCCGCCGCCCCTAAGTCCCTACCCTCTAAGCCCCGACCCGCCGCACCTAAGCCCCTACCCCCTAAGCACCGCCGCACCTAAGCCCCTACACACTAAGCCCCGCCGCACCTAAGCCCCGACCAGACGCACCTAATCCCCTACCCCCTAAGCCCCACCGCACCTAAAAGCCCCGTGGCACCTAAGCCCCTACCCCCTAAGCCCCGCCACACCTAACCCCCTACCCCCTAAGCCCCGCCGCACCTAAGCCCCTACCCCCTAAGCCCCGCCGCACCTAAAAGCCCCGCCGCACCTAAGCCCCTACCACCTAAGCCCCGCCGCACCTAAAAGCCCCGCCGCACCTAAGCCCCTACCCCCTAAGCCCCGCCGCACCTAAGCCCCTACCGTCCGCCGCCAAGCCCCGACCCGCCGCACCTAAGCCCCTACCCCCTAAGCCCCGCCGCACCTAAGCCCCTACCCCCTAAAACCAGCCGCACCTAAGCCCCTACCCCCTAAGCCCCACCGCACCTAAGCCCCTACCCCCTAAGCCCGCCGCACCTAA
>JARQOC010000002.1:161902718-162040713 GCA_033576535.1 Allobates femoralis | reverse complement strand
GCAGACAGAGAACCATCTGACAGTGTGTCAAGAATTGAAATGATTGTCAAAAAGGGACCCTAATTATATATCAAAAGTCATCTAAATGGGATGAATCTTGATGTTATGCCTATGATCCTGCAAACCAGCCAGTAGAAGACATCTTCATCGTCCAGAACAAAAAAAGCTCAGCTAGTGAAATCAAATTTGATGTCCATGATGGTTTGTTTTTCGATATCAGAGGAGTCTTTTATGTTGAATTTCTTCCTCAGGGCACCACTGTGAACCGTCATTACTATCTGCAATTGCTGAAGAGATTGTATGAGGCAGTGCGAAGAAAATCGACCTGAATTGTGGCGATCAGGGAACTGGCTGCTTCATCATGACATCGTGTCTGTCCACACAGCATTGAAAATCAACCACTTTGAGATGAAAAGTTGCATAACACCAGTTTCTGACCCCCCCTTACTCGACTGACCGAGCCTCCTGCAACTTCTTCTTATTCCCAAGAGTGAATGAAAAACCTGAAGGGAATGCATTTTAAAGGACATAGAAGAGGTTAAGAAAAAAGAGCTGGAAGCATTTTAAAGCATTAGTACCCGTATACACTCGTGTATAAGCCGACCCGTGTATAAGCCGACCCCCCTACTTTTGCCCCCAAAACCTGGGAAAACCTATTGACTCGTGTATAAACCGAGGGTGGACCCCAGCACAGGTATACAGCCCCCAGGAGTGTGGTATACAGGCCCCCCCAGTGGTATACAGGCCTCCCAAGTGGTTGTATACAGCAGCCTCCCCAGTGGTAGTATACAGCAGCCTCCCCACTGGTAGTATACAGCAGCCTCCCCAGTGGTATATACAGGCCCCAACAGTATATACAGCAGCCCCAGTGGTATACAGCAGCCTCCCCAGTGGTATATACAGGACCCAGCAGTATATACAGCAGCCCCAGTGGTATACAGCATCCTCCCCAGCAGTATATACAGGCCCCAACAGTATATACAGCAGCCCCAGTGGTATACAGCAGCCTCCCCAGTGGTATACAGGCCCCAGTGGTATATACAGGCCCCAGTGGTATACAGGCCCCAGTGGTATATACAGGCCCCAGTGGTATACAGGCCCCAGTGGTATATACAGGCCCCAGTGGTATATACAGGCCCCAGTGGTATACAGGCGCCCCCCCTTGCTGCCGCACACCTGTAAAGTAATACATCATTATACTTATCCCTGTCACTGTCGCCGCCGCCGCCGCTCTGACACCGCGCTCCTCTGGGTCTTCATGCTTCTTCCTGCTTCCTCTTCCGGCGGGCGCAGGCAATTACGTCATTGTCTGTGCGCCGGAGGAAGAAGCATGAAGACCCAGAGGAGTGCGGTGTCAGAGCGGCGGCGACAGCGACAGAGATAAGTATTACTTTACAGGTGTGCGGCAGCAAAGGGGGCCCTGTATACCGATGGGGGGGCAGGCGGCCAGTATATACCTAAGACTCGTGTATAAGCTGAGGGGGGGACTTTTCAGCACATTTTTTGTCCTGAAAAACTCGGCTTATACACGAGTATATACGGTATATGCTTTTGAATTAATGCTGCTGCAAGTGAAAAAAAACAGTGGGACAATAACATATCATCTAAAGCATATAATTTCAAAAGGGAGTTAATATATTCAAGATGTTAACTAAAAAAACAAACTAAAAATAATACCGTATATACTCGTGTATAAGCCGACCCGTGTATAAGCCGACCCCCCTACTTTTGCCCCAAAACCTGGGAAAACCCATTGACTCGTGTATAAGCCAAGGGTAGACCCCAGCACAGGTATACAGCCCGCAGCAGTGTGGTATACAGCAGCCTCCCCAGCAGTGTGGTATACAGCAGCCTCCCCAGCAGTGTGGTATACAGCAGCCTCCCCAGCAGTGTGGTATACAGCAGCCTCCCCAGCAGTGTGGTATACAGCAGCCTCCCCAGCAGTGTGGTATACAGCAGCCTCCCCAGCAGTGTAGTATACACAGCAGCCTCCCCAGCAGTGTGGTATACACAGCAGCCTCCCCAGCAGTGTGGTATACACAGCAGCCTCCCCAGCAGTGTGGTATACACAGCAGCCTCCCCAGCAGTGTGGTATACACAGCAGCCTCCCCAGCAGTGTGGTATACACAGCAGCCTCCCCAGCAGTGTGGTATACACAGCAGCCTCCCCAGCAGTGTGGTATACACAGCAGCCTCCCCAGCAGTGTGGTATATACAGCAGCCTCCCCAGCAGTGTGGTATATACAGCAGCCTCCCCAGCAGAGTGGTATATACAGCAGCCTCCCCAGCAGTGTGGTATATACAGGCCCCCGGTTGCAGCCACAGACCTGTAAGAGAATAGCTTTCATACTTACCCTCCTCGCTGTCATCGCGCGTCCTCGTCTCCTTCCCGCTTCTACCCGGCGTCATGTGACCGCGCACAATGATATCATTGTGGATGCGCCGGGTAGAAGCGAGAAGGAGACTGGAGGAGCGCGGGTAACAGTGAGGAGGGTAAGTATGAAAGCTATTCTCTTACAGGTCTGTGGCTGCAACCGGGGGCCTGTATATAGCGCGGGGGGCCTGTATATACTACAGGGGGGGAGCGGGGGGCCTGTATATACTACGGGGGGGGAATCGGGTAGCCTGTATATACTACGGGGGGGGGGGGGAATCAGGGGCCTGTATATACTACGGGGGGGGGCCTGTATATACTACGGGGTGGGGGGGATCGGGGGGCCTGTATATACTACTGGGGAGCGCAATGTAATATGCACCGCTCCCCCTGCCGCTGATGGACAGGGGGATGCAGTGCATATTGCATTGCACTAATGAGCGGCCCCACGTGACCGGGCGCTCATATTACAGCCTCCCCCTGCCTCCTTCAGCCCCCGGACACCGGCCCCCCCACACTCAGCCGTATAGTGACTCGTGTATAAGCCGAGGGGGGCACTTTTCAGCACAATTTTTGTGCTGAAAAACTCGGCTTATACACGAGTATATACGGTAATTCTCCTTTTTTTGGGTATCCTCTTGTATATCAACCCCTTCATGACATCAGCCATACAAGTATGGCACATGGCACAAGCGCATGTATGGAGTCGGCTCAAGGGATGAGCTCGCCCCATAATAGGCAGGTCATTCCTGTATATTACAGCCAGGACCTGCCTCTAACAATCGTGGGTTGAGCAGAGCAGAGTCCGCGATCGTTTACCCTGTTAAATCTCTCTGTCAGTATCTGACAGCGGCATTTAACACATGCCAGTATGGGAACACACCATTCTAAGCAGCCATCGGTGCACTTGTGACATGATCTCAGGGCACCGATAGGTTGCTATGAAAGCAGGGGGTCTGCTAAAGACCTTCCTGCTTGTCAATACTGTACAATGCTCCTTTGAAACCCTGCCTATGTTTGAGCTTTAAAAGAGACTTTGATATTTCACAATATGCAGCAATACTGTGGCATTGCTGCATATAGCACAAGCAATCAAATAATCACATCTTCAAGTCCACTTAGGGGATTATTAAGAACGGTAAAAAAAAATTATGGTAAAAAACAACAACAAAACTGTTCAAATCCCCCCTTTTGCCTCAATAAAAATAAAGATAACGAAAAAATACAGCTATGTGATATCACAAATTAACCCAATTGGTAAACACTAAGCAAAAACAATTACATAACACCAAAATCACAATATTTTAATCCATGCAATATCACAAAAAATACTGTGGCAAGCAATCAAAATGTCATATCTATTCCAATATGGTATCAATAAAAATGTTGTCTCAACCCACAAAAAATAAGCAGTTACCATACACATCTCCATCGACCTGAAAAAAAAATGTTACAGGCCTTGAAAAATGGTGACACAACCCCCAACATTTCTTTTTTCCTGACTAAAATAATTTAAAAAGTGGACATGTTTGGTAAGATTATAAACATACTGGTGAGGGGAATCTTTTTGCAAGGTCATTTGCCAAACTGTATACCATAAAAATGAGTTGTCCCCAGGTCGTGGGGTACTCAGGAACCGGATCGCTGCTACTGTCGCTGGGGAGTCACGGCAGTTGTGACCCAGTCCTGTGGCCTGGATGTCAGTTCAAAAAGGGGATATGTACAGGGGAGGTTGTCGTTACGCCACCTGTAGTATATAGTCAGTGGGGACCACTACTGCCGTATTCCTTCCGAAAAGGGCAGCGTACATGGTAAGCCCTCCATGGGTGTCCCTGGGGGCAGGTGTAGTGTAAGGGGCTGCGTACTCTGGATTCTGCATCGGCTCTTCTTCCACAGCTTCTCTAGTCAGCGTGCAGGGACAGCAGGGATGCGGCTCCGCAGGTGGAGATCTCTGCAGCGGCACTTTAAAGGAACAGTCTCAGGCACTTTTGAGCTTACCGGGTACTTTACTGTTTCAAGGTGCTTTAGCAGCAGTTACAGGTTACAGTTCTTACAGTCTTAGTTCTTGCAAGTTAGTACTGCCCGGGCACCCGGGTTCTACTGCAGCTCAGATGGTTCCTCTGCATTGCTTCCATCAAAGTACCTTTCAGGCCCTGCTGGTCTCTCCCCTTGCTCACGGGTTCGGTCTGGCCATCACAGGCTCTTTAGTGATGCTTCCCTCTGCTTTAGGGTCACAAGCCCTAGTACAATGGCTGTGTTCCTACTCCGTGGCGGTAGGTAGGTCACGGGCCATAGAGTCTCTGCACCATGCCAGTGTGTCTTGTGATTAGGGTCTTAAGGTACCGTCACACGCGGCAATTTTGCTAGTAATTTCACTAGCAATTTGCTGGTTGCAGTGAAATCATGGACACATTATTCTACTTTGTTTCTGTGTACAAATGTAACAATGTGTCCATGATTTCACTGCAACCAGCAAATTGCCAGTGAAATTGCTAACAAAATTGCCGCGTGTGACGGTACCTTTAGAGTCTCCCCGTTCAACTCTACAGAGCCGGCTCTATGGCTATTGTGGCCTAACCCCCCCAGTGAAAATATAGAATAGTGGTGTTCAAGTTGCGACGCTAAGGAAGGACACTGTGCAGGTAAAAGCTTTTGAAAGATTACCTCCTGATTTATTAGACCAAAAATAGTTAGGATTCCTCCTGCCACAACATGTTTCAACGCCCAATGCGTCTTCCTCAAGTTGAAGTGAAGCAAGTTGTTCCATCCCGTTGTCAGCCTAGAATCAGGAGCCGACGGGAGAGGATCTACAGCTGCTCTCTCACCATTGAGTCTACAGTCTTGTTGTGCAGATTTGGAACAACAAGAAAAGGTGAGTGAGCATAAGAGTAATAGCAATCACGTTAGACTCTTTTAAAACAGTGTCGCGCAATGATTATTTTTTATTTTCACATAACCCCCCCAGTGACCCAGGTGTGATTTGGGCTCACCTGGCTCCTTCTATCTCTCTGATTGTCAGCTCTGGGACCTCCGGCCAGCTACAGTTGTGGCCAAAGCATTGACACCCCTACAATTCTGTCAGATAATACTCAGTTTCTTCCTGAAAATGATTGCAATCACAAATTCTTTGGTATTATTATCTTCATTTAATTTGTCTTCAATGAAAAAACACAAAAAGAATTGTCCTAAAGCCAAAATTGGATCTAATTCCAAACATAAAAAAGGGGTCGACAAAAGTATTGGCACCCTTAAAAAAATCATGTGATGCTTCTCTAATTTGTGTAATTAACAGCACCTGTAACTCACCTGTGATACCTAACTAAATCACACTTGCAGCCAGTTGATGTGGATTAAAGTTGACTCAACCTCTGTCCTGTGTCCTTGTGTGTACCACATTGAGCATGGAGAAAAGAAAGAAGACCAAAGAACTGTCTGAGGACTTGAGAAACCAAATTGTGAGGAAGCATGACCAATTTAAAGGCTACAAGTCCACCTCCAAAGACCTGAATGTTCCTGTGTCTACCGTGCGCAGTGTCATCAAGAAGTTTAAAGCCCATGGCACTGTGGCTAACCTCCCTAGATGTGGATGGGAAAGAAAAATTGACAAGAGATTTCAATGCAATATTGTACGGAAGGTGAATAAAGAACCTCGACTAACATCCAAACAATTTCAAGCTGTCCTGCAGTCCGAGGGTGCAACAGTGTCAACCCGTACTATCTGTCGGCGTCTGAATGAAAAGGGACTGTATGGTAGGATACCCAGGAAGACCCCACTTCTTACCCCGAGACATAAAAAAGCCAGGCTGGAGTTTGCCAAAACTTACCTGAGAAAGCCTACAACGTTTTGGAAGAATGTTCTCTGGTAGGATGAGACAAAAGTAGAGCTTTTTGGGCAAAGGCATCAACATAGAGTTTACAGGAGAAAGATAGAGGCATTCAAAGAAAAGAACATGGTGCCTACAGTCAAACATGGCGGAGGTTCCCTGATGTTTTGGGGTTGCTTTGCTGCCTCTGGCACTGGACTGACCGTGTGCATGGCATTATGAAGTCTGAAGACTACCAACAAATTTTGCAGCATAATATAGGGCCCAGTGTGAGAAAGCTGGGTCTCCCTCAGAGGTTATGGGTCTTCCAGCAGGACAATGACCCAAAACACACTTCAAAAAGCACTAGAAAATGGTTTGAGAGAAAGCACTGGAGACTTCTAAGGTGGCCAGCAATGAGTCCAGGCCTGAATCCCATAGAACACCTGTGGAGAGATCTAAAAATGGCAGTTTGGAGAAGGTACCCTTCAAATATCAAGGACCTGGAGCAGTTTGTCAAAGAAGAATGGTCTAAAATTCCAGCAGAGCATTGTAAGAAACTCATTGATGATTACCGGAAGCGGTTGATCGCAGTTATTTTGGCTAAAGGTTGTGCAACCAAGTATTAGGCTGAGGGTGCCAATACTTTTGCCTGGCCCATTTTTGGAGCTTTGTGTGAAATGATCAATGTTTTGCTTTTTGCTTCATTCTCTTTTGTGTTTTTTCATTTAAGACAAATTAAATGAAGATAATAATACCAAAAAATTTGTGATTGCAATCATTTTCAGGAAGAAACTGAGTATTATCTGACAGAATTGCAGCGGTGTCAATACTTTTGGCCACAACTGTATATTAGTGATGGCTGCTGTTCCCGGTGTTCTCCCACTACTCTGTGGTGTTTAGCTGTAGGGTGTGTCTGCTTGCGGTGCTTCTTCCCTCGCCTCCTTCTCTAGAGGGAGCTTTCTCCCATGGGAAACTGCTTCCAAGGTTCTGCGTCCTCCAGGGAACCTCTCTTCCTGGGAATCCACCTCTCCAACTTAGTATTCCAGTGTTTTTAGTACTGTTCCTCCACAATCTTTGTCCGGGTTCTATTGTACCTCTTTCTCCACCCACACTTCTCTAAACTCCCGCCACCCCTTGCCCTACATAGAGTCAGTGGCTTAGGATCGCAGTGGGTCAGTGTGTGGGTGTTTTGTCAACCATCTTTACCTTTTCTGGCTGCAGTTGACCCTGTGGCCACCCTTGTTGCTGGGGCGACACAAAAACAATTCTCGAAAAAAATGTCAGAACTGTGTTTTTTTCCCTTTTTTTTTTTAAATTTCACCACATTTGGAACGTTTTCCTGGTTTTCCTGTACAGCATGTAGGACAAGGAATGGTATCATTCAAGAGTAAAACTTGTCCCACAAAAAACATGCCCTTATACATCTATGTGGACAGAAAAATAAAGAAAAAATTATGGCTCTGGGAAGAAGAGGAAAAATAAAAAAGAGACATTGGCCCTGTTGTGTAGGGGTTAATGAGAACATAAGAATTTATGGGTTCCTGGTAGGTATATGTGTCTGGAAGTATATGCTCTTTGTATGCATGTATGAAGGTGCTCTGTATATATATAATGTATGTAGGTGTGCTCAGTGTGTACATGCGCATGTGCTATGTGGGTGTACATATGTGTGTGTAACATACTGTGTGTGAGTCACATACTGTGTATATGCAGCATTTATTTAGAAATCCCGGATGCATAAATAAACATTAATAGGTGTAAATATGTCAGCAATTACTCAATGAATAAGCAAAATGCTGCTAATTCATTGGGTGATTGGATTATTTATGACAGGACAAAAAAATCATTGTTCTCAGGAGCACATCACTGGATATAAATTGCAAATATGCTTTTGATAACACGATATTGTATGGGACTGTTTGATCTACAGTATTTGTAATAGTGCTGTGCTCCTCATTCTTCATCACCCTGTGTAAACTGGGAAACAAGAGCAGAATGACTTCAATCATAGAGATCACGCTCGATTAGTGGCCTAAACTAAGGGTATGTAAATGTAACCTACATTTTTTGGTGTGATCCTCCAATATGTGAGTATTAAGGGCCCTATTTTAATCTTATGCCCATGACCCCACTATATTTAAAACCAGCATTGTTCCTGCAATATCAAGGTTTTTCATGGCAACCATATGTAGTTATAAAAGTTACCAACCATTTAACCTTTTAATAGTAATAACATATGAGTTGTATTAGAATAGAAAGAAAGTAGTGGATGTAGAAGGCTGGAGGTGGGACCTGTGGAAGCGTGGTGTGCACGCAATACAACTGTAGTACGAAGCCTCCTGCGTTCATAAGGCTAGGGCCACATTAGCGTTGTGGCCTCCATCCTGGGGGTCCGCAAAAGACCTGAATTCTGGCAGCATTAACGCAGCGTTACCGCTGTCTTAACGCTGCCAATAGATTCCATTGGGTGACGGACTCCTTAGCGCATGCAAACGCCGGCACATGAGTGAAATCTTGCGCTATTTCGTAGCAAATAGGAAAACGCACTAGCCTACCTCTCCTGCTTGAATTTTAATGTAACAATAAAGCTGAACATTTTTAAGATGATTAGTGCCACTACTTTCTTCTAATTCCAATACGTTGACTTATTACTTTCACTAGTGTCCACCCAGTTTCATGCCTGGGACTTGTTTAAACTGACTATACCCTCTAAACTTTGCATCGTCCATGTATTGGTGGTGCTTTAAGGTTTTTTTTCTCTCTCTTTTGATAACATATGAGTTGTTTGACATTGAAAATGGTTCCCAATGCTCCTCCTGCAATGTGATTCTGTGATATTCATAAGTTGTCATGATAGATGCCGTCTCAGTAATCAATAATTCTGTGCTGGAAGTTGGACATGATATATTGCAATACAGTTTCTTAAGGGACTAGAAAGAACTATAATAAAGTTTGATATAATTGCCTTAAAGTAAATGAAAATTACCCATAAACCCATTTTAAAGTTTATTGATCACATTATAAATGCACATTGGAGAGTAAACCAATCCTGGGAAATAAAGGTATATCATTTTTCAATGCTGAGTGCAAGCATACTCAAATTTATTAAAATATTGCAACTACATGAATTTGGTGGGTTATGTAAAGCTTTGTAAATCCTCATGTAGACAGGCAGTATGATCGGTCCATGACAATCTGTTAGCTATAGCTCAATAAAACAATGTATTATGAAAATGAATAATTACAAATCTGAATACAAAATAGATGATAGCAAGCTAAATGTTGATGTATTAAGCTGTGGCCTTTAATGAGCACAAATTAAATTAATGCTAACTCATCCAAGCACATAATGAATTACTGAATTCGGGGAAACATAATTAGTTACTGTCACTGTGCAGAAGCTCCGGACAGAAGAATAAACAAAACAATTAGCAAGTGGAAAGTATTCATCCAGCATCTAAATAGCACTTTGCATGATGACCAGCAAGCTAGCGGTATCCAAACAGTTTATTCATTAATTATGATTATCATCTTTCCTTGTACAGAATGTGTACAATATAAATATGTAGATAAATAAATACTATACATTTATGTGAATATACAAAGTATTCTCTTTTGACAGCTACAGCTTTGGCTTCAGTGCTAATATAACGTCAATAGCATGGCAGCCAATCAGTGACTTTGGTTTGTCTGAGTTGGGAGTTGTGTTAACAAGGGAGTCTCTGAGCCACTGATTAGCTACCTTGATTTTGATGTTATGCCAGTGCCGTAGCTAAACCAGACACCGGTAGAAGAAGCTGGACCTGGGAAATATGAATACAGCACCATGGCTTCTTTGAGAGAGTTCAATGTGAGATTATTTGAAAAATTGTGTATAAAAATATGGGAGAGTCATTTAAAAGACGAAAGCAAACGTTACACTAGCCATAGCCAGAGGGGAATGTGGCATTCAGCGTGATCTGTGACTGTTGTCTGACTGGGAATAACAGGGGAAAATATTTCATTTTGAGCATTTGTCTACAGTCCAAGCTTAAATTACTGTCTAATTGTACAATCTGTATTGTGTGGTTTCTCAAATTGTTACCCTTTAAAAGAAGACAATCACAAACCATACTCAATTTAGATAGTAAAACTTTATATTTCCCTTCCACTCATACAGTTATAAAAAAGATGTAGTATACCTTCTTTGAGTTCTATCGTTTAACGTGTCAGAACATAATAAGGAAACATCTGGTCCTTAGAAGGTTAGAAGGATTGGATACACAGATTACTGGGTGGGGTTGACGAAAACCTAATGGTCTTGGCACACATTGGCACCAATAGCAAAGTCACATAGAGAATCAAGGTCCTTAAAAGCAATTACAGGGAACTAGTAGAGAGGCTGAAGTCCAGGAACCCCATGGTTGTGTGGCGCCTATGCGGGTATGCGCCACAGAGTAGTATTGCATTTAATATTTATGTGTAATATGATTGTAAGTTGCTGGTTTAGGTTTAAACCTTATGGAGTCTATTTTAGCACTCACTTAGGACCGCACCACTTAGAGTAGGGGGAACTGGTAATATGGTAGGTTCCACAGGTGGGGGCGGAGCTTAGGATAGAGTAGAGTGACAGTTGACAGTTTTACCTCAGTCGGTGCTGGGAAGGCAGACAGAGTGGTCAGGCCTGGCAGCCCAGCTGAGTGGACGGTACCCCATCTTTATGTGGGGGCCCAGGACAGATGACAACGGTCCAGGGCTGGTAGGAGCCAGCTGGTCATGTTGAGGGGACACCGGTGACACGGACAACTGAGGCAGCCAGGAGTTCAACCCTGACTGCAAAGCCGACGAGCTGCAGGCCCAACAGAACGGGGTTGCTGACAGCCCCACAAAGGTACCTCACCCCTCAAACCCAAAAGACGGTCCTACACTAGTGAGGGAAGACTGAAACCCGGTGTCAGGTGGGAAACTTGTGCGTTCCTGCTGTTCCCATTTGGACCGGTATAAGTCTAGCTAAGCCTACTAGATACAGACTGCAGGACTGCCGGGTGAGCTCTTCAAAGGTGGGAAAGACTGAAAGATCTAGAGAAAGTAATAGACCCTGGAAGACTAAGAAAGAACATCTAATGACTCCATAAGAAAAACCTTGAGTTGGCAACAACACCCTAAAACCAAATTGTACCGTGTTTTGCTATGCCATCAGCTGGTACCGAGTAAAGCAAAGTTTAACTAGAACTGGTTTCTGTTATTCTTCCTGCCGCAGCTCAAAGGACTTAACATCATCAACATCAACAGCAGAGGGGTAAGAACTGCACCACCATTTACCATCACTGTCCTCCCTCACCGTCTCACTATCATAGCTGCCCTGAGGTAAAGCTCCACCTGTGGGGAGCTGTACCACACTCTGCTGCCCCCTCCATCACCTCAGTGGCCGGCTGGCAGCGCCGGTACCATCTTACCGGACTCTACAGGTGGCGTCACGTTCCCCTGTAAATAACCCCTTTTACCCCCACCGTTTACCATCAACATCTGGTATAATTGATTGCCAGGGCACGGCACCGGGGTCCCGACCATCCGTGACTCCCCACACAGTAGCCCCGGTGTCCGAGTCCCTCATCCACCCTAGCTCTGGTTGAATCAGTAGTGTTTTTAGAAAGACTGCTGTGCCACATGCATCACTAGAAAGACAGCAAGAGCTCTGGGAGATAAATAGGTGGCTTAGAAATTGGTGCATAAATGAAGGGTGTGAGTTCATAGAGAAGTGGGGTG
Source organism: Allobates femoralis (assembly GCA_033576535.1). Classification (NCBI taxonomy): domain Eukaryota; kingdom Metazoa; phylum Chordata; class Amphibia; order Anura; family Aromobatidae; genus Allobates; species Allobates femoralis. The sequence continues at coordinate 162,028,789 of JARQOC010000002.1, read as the reverse complement.
ACTTTTCTGTAAGTTAGAGGCTCTACAGTAGGGCTGGGCTGCACCTCAATGGAGAGGGTACTGCAGGTTTGGGAAAACAATGATCAGAGAGATGGAGACATATTTAAACTAGAATCTAGACATCTATACTGCTTTTGACAGTTCAGTGCATAGACAACTTTCAGAATAGGCTTAGCTTGTGCTCCTATGCAAATTGCGTACAAGAGGCAGAGAAGTCCCCTCTCTTACTGCAAAAGCCAACTTGACTTCAAACAGAGTTTATAATAAAGTAGTAGTATTTCCACAATCATGCAGCCCATAAGATCTCCCCAAATTATATACATGCTCCCAATAAATTTTAATCACAATTAGGCCTTGTTCACACATACCATCTGTTTTTGCCTTAAATCTGTTTTTGGGAACATTTTGGATAATTTTTATTTCAAAGTCCAAAAACGCATATGTATTAACGCATGTGCATGTGCGTTTTTTAAAAACGCATGCGTTTTTATGCAGCAGCCCAAAAACGCTGGTAGCTGCGTTTTTGAGGTGCTGTACAAAAACGCATGCATTTTTTTAACATAGGGCCCTTTGGGAAATGCATGCGTTAACGTATGGCACATATAGTCACCAACGCATATGTATTTTTAATGAAAAAATTACTAAGTCACAAAACTTGCCAAAAATATCCAGGACCTCAGGGGACACTATTGGCACCCTTAAAAAAACGGATCCGTTTTTCTAAGAGCTTAAAAATTTCTTTAGGATTTATGAACAAGGCCTTACACACATTAACACAGGGCACAAGTCCTGCCTCTGAGACAGAGGTCGGGGAATCAGTTTTTAGTGTGGGAAAACCAGCAGCAAGAATTGACATGCTGCAGATTTTCCCGCACTACAATACACAGCATATCTGCTGCCTATTTCAGTGGCACCATGCGGACAGGAATTAGCAAAACCATAGACTTTGCTGAGAAAACATGCTGCTGCAGATTTGGTGCAGATCTGCAGCGTATACACAGCACTTAGCATCAAAATACGTATTGTGCGAACGGGCCCTAAAGATCATTAAGCATTGTCTTTAACGATTTGTGACACTCATTTACATCACTGCTTGCATGCAGGGTGTATGAAGCAAGCTCAGATGGTGACTCCATAAAGGCCAGATGCTTTTAGACAGACAGTTTTTCCCTATTTCCTATGTGTCTAACTTTTAGTCAGTGGCAGTGGGGGGTGAAGCACCAAATTATATGGCTGAGACACTTAGGGTGTGTGCCCACATACCGGCTTTGTGCCGGTGGGCGGCTGGGCGGACCCGCCAGGAAGCTCTGCAGGCGTCCGGTGGCTTCCTGGCGGGTATGTGAGGCGGTGTGCGGGCGGGTGCTGCGGGCGGGTGCACAGCGGGTTTAGCGCCGGCGGTTCTGCAGCGGCTGGAAGCAGCACATGATTCTGCTTGCAGCCTCTGCAGAACCGGCCAGATTATAGAAACATGCTCATTCTTTGCTAACCCGCTGGGAACCCAGCGGGTTAGCAACAGATGATCATGGTAAACCGCCGCTGTGTGCACAGCGGGTGTCGGTTTACATAGGTTTTAATGTTAATCCAAACGCCGGTTTGGATTAACATAAATTTACATAAAACTTATGTAAACCGACCGGCGGTTTACACATCTAAATCGGCCCTAACCCGGCATGTGGGCACACAGCCTTAGCCACTGACGCGCATTTCAATGTATGTTCATTGTGAAACATTGCAGTGTTATTTCGTAACCAGAGTGTGATTGATGCTGCCTACAATTTGAGCAGCATTAATCTGTTGACAGGATCCTTTTAACCATTTAGCGATGGAGGGTGAGTTAAATCATTTATTGTGTGCACCAGCATGGGGCCATATACTGTGTTGATGGGGGGTTATATAGTTACTAGCTGTGAGACCGATGCAAATGCATCGGGATTCTAGAACGTGCATAAATTTGCTTATAATAGTTATAGCTGGTCTGAGTACTTTTTGGGGGGTGTGTGAGGACTTTTTTGGGGGGTGTTGAATACTTTTTGGGGGTGTTGAATACTTTTTGGGGTTGTTGAATACTTTTTGGGGGTGTTCAATACTTTTTGGGGGGTGCTCAATACTTTTTGGGGGGTGTTGAATACTGTTTGGGGGGTATTACATTAATTTTTTTAATTTAATTAGTTAATGTAATTAATATATTAATTTTATATATTATTTTTTTTTTTGTTTTTTATTATTATGTTTTATTTTATTGTGTATTATTTATATTATTTATTTTTATTTTTTTTTAGTATTTTTATTATTATTAAAGTTAAAAAACCGCACTTGCTGCACCTGCTGCAAGTCCCCCTATACTTTCTATGGGGATTACCGCAACCGCGCTGCAACCGTTACACTTGCGGCGCGGTTGCGGTAATCCCCATAGAAAGTATAGGGGTACTTGTGGCAGGTGCGGCGGCTGAGGTAGCAACTCGCAATGGCCTCGCGGCCATTGCTCGGGCTACCTCAGCGGTAAATCGCTAAGTTTGTGGCCGAGCCTCTGGTTCTATTTTCAGCCAGCGACTCGCTGAGTAAAACAGCTGAGTGTGAGTGCTGAAGATTCGATACATTCATGAGCCTAATGAGCGGCTGAACCAGTGGGGATGAGTGCTTTGCTGGGCTAAACCTGAATGGTGCACAGGGGGTTAATCACATGTCAGGTCTGTGTGTGAGTGAAGATGTGCTGATTGACTCACTGGGTTGCAGCTGGGAGTGAGTAGGCTGGTTAGGAACCTGCCAGGTGTCTGAGTGAGGAGAGGACGATTCAGAAGTTCTGTGAAGTTATGTTATGTGAAGAGGTGCTGGAAGTGATCCGTCCTCAGTGGGTAAGTGATGGGAGCCTACCAGCTGATGTGTGCATGGCAGCCAGTGTCCAAGGGCCAGGCGGTCACAGCTGACTTTGGGACATTGAGGGGGGGGTCTGTGCGGCCATTGGGGGGGGGGGGTCTGTGCGGCCATTGAGGGGGGGGGTCTGTGCGGCCATTGAGGGGGGGAGGGGGGTCTGTGCGGCCATTGAGGGGGGGGGGTCTGTGCGGCCATTGAGGGGGGGGGGGTCTGTGCGGAGTAGCATAGCATAGCATAGCATAGCATGGCATGGCATGGCATGGCATGGCATGGCATGAGGTAGCGACTCGCAATGGCCTCGCGGCCATTGCTCGCCCTACCTCAGCGGTAAATCGCTAACTTTGTGGCCGAGCCTCTGGTTCTATTTTCGGCCAGCGACTCGCAATGGCCGCTTCGCGGCCATTGCTCGCGCATGGTGACGTCACAGCGTGACATAGCCACGGCGATTTCGGGGTCCGACACGATTTTGCCTACGGCAATTATATAGTAGATACAGTGAAGGGGGGGTCATGTTCCAGCATGGGGGTTATATACAGTGATGGGGGCTATATACAGTGATAGGAGGGCTATATATACTTATGGGGACTATATATAGTTATGTGGGGCTATATACAGTGATGAGGGGCTATATACAGTAATGATAGGCTATATACAGCGATGAGGGGCTATATACAGTGGAGGCGGGCTATATACAATATTGAGGGGCTATATACATTGATGAGGGTCTATATACCAGGATGCTGCATTACCCACCCTAGGCTTATACTCGAGTCAATACGTTTCCCCAGTTTTGGCGGGTAAAATTTGTGGCCTCGGCTTATACTCAGATAGGCTTATTCTTGAGTATATATGGTACTTACTAATTTGGTTAATTAGGTCCAGATATTTTTGTGTACTCTTTTCATGGTCATACATAGGAAAAAAAATAGCAAAATGTTCATAAACTTTTGATTGTATATTAGCTAGGAATTTAGAACAGAATATTGATTTTAGCTTTAGTGTTCCTGTAACATAGTATACTCTAAAATGAGTATGAGAAAAACTATTAGAATCTTTTGCTACAAGACATAAATGAACTTGGTACACCGGCTCCTGTATTTTACTTGGAAAACCCATCTCTGTACATTGCAGGATTTAATAAAATGAGCAGCAATGTAGCTGTGCTTGTTTGTTTCAATTCCATCTACCTTTGTGTAAGTACAATGGAGAAGCCTAATAAAGAAGAGGTAAGCCGCTTTACAATTGCTCTTCTATATTCCCTGACTGAAAGTGATGTCTCATTTCTAACTCAAGGTAAATACAACTAAACCTCTTTGCAGTTCCAAGAATTCCATTAACAAGAAGCTTTGTTCCATTTGCAGTGTGTGGTACATGAAATTTGTTTCATATATAGCTTCTAAGAATCTAAAGCGAATATCTAATATCCTGTGCAGAAAGTTTCAATATTTTAGTTATGGTAACAAAACTAATACTATTAAAAAATCGAACGCCTTATAAGTACATTTTTTAAACCAGTGCTACTTATAGTATTTTTGTAACAAAAATTTAATATTTTTTGATATGGAAGGAGTACTTTTTAGATTAAAATTTTACAGTAACTAAACCTTTTTAATATATTTACATATTTCATTGCAGTTATAATTACATCCAGATCGATGAGGTTCCGGATCATGACGAGACTCCCAACAATCACTCCATAAAAAAATACCCCTAAGGGTGCTTTCACACTAGCGTTTTTTTCAAATCGCGGCAGATGAGGTGAAAAAACCGCATCTGCCGTGATTAACGCATAACCACGACACTTGCGGCACACTTGCGGCAGGCCCCATGCAATGTCTATGGGGCTTGTGGTATGGGTGCGGCAGGTGCGGCAAGTGCGGTTTCGGCACTTGCGGCAGGTGCGGCCGCGAACAAAACTGCGGTCAGCAGTGTTTTTTTTCGCTTGCCGCAAGTGTGCTGCGGTTATGTGTTAATCGCGGCAGATGCGTTTTTTTCACCGCATCTGCCGCGATTTGAAAAAAATGCTAGTGTGAAAGCACCCTAAAACATGCACAGCTGAGGAGACAGGAGACCAAGCTTCTACCTAAACACACACACACCAAATTGGGATATGGATTCGATAGAAGGCTTCATAGTCTATCCTTCCATTGAAACTTTGCTCCAGGCTGTGTACACGGCTGCACACTTAAAAGGGTTAATTCACAAACATGGTGTAGGCATAGAAGTAAAAAAGTATAGAGACATTACAGATTGCATATTATTCTTTCTTTTAAGTAAAAAATGTTTGGGAACAGGCAGAGAACTACTTTACTGCACAAAATGAATCAGCTGTGATCCTGTGTAGCGCTATCTGTTTTCTGCCAAGGAGATGTGGTAAGAGCAAATCATGTTCCTGCACAGTCACACATTCATTACACAGTAAATAGCAGGGACATTATTTTAAATACATCCAATTGTTTATATCATTACTATTTCAAGATCTATTCATTTAAATCAACCTTAAAATTAACTTTGTGGAAAAACACTTGAAAAGGAGCTGTGCACTCATCTCATCATCTGCACACCTATTGGGGATAGCGTGATGGTACTCACTACTCACAAGCTAGCCATGGGGCTGGGTAGCCTAGAGGGTCAGATACCAGGATGGCTATCAATGAAAAAAAGGGAAGAGAAAAGGCATAGCCAGGTAACAGTCCTGTCATGAGTCTGTGACATGTTTGGGGCCTGTGTCTCATTCCTGTATTGAGACTTCATATTAAATTTCCTTTGGCATTGTAGGACTTAATGTTAGTTAATGTTGCTAGCAAAGAGCTCCTTGGTTCTCATCCCAGGTGAAGCTACTTTGCGATCACTCCCATCTCCTTTATATGGTCACATGGTCCAGCATTCCTTGCTGGTGATTAAACTCCATTACAGGCCTAGCTACCTGAGGTTAAGGAGGTATTCTGGAGAAGCTGACAGTTGCCAAGCCGTCTGCTGCATTGGAGTGTGGCAGCAGCCGTGAAGTTGTTTTGTTGTTTCCCTGTGTCTTTCCATCCCCTCTTGTTGTTATTAGTGCAGCAGTGGGACTAGTGCTCCCGCTGGCATCTTTCTATTGAGGGTTAACATCAGGATCAGCAAAGGACTAGGTATCCTGCTCTATTATGGTGTGAAAGAACTCGTATAGGGACGGTAGGGAGATCAAGGCACAGATGTGAGTGAGTGCAGTAGGATTCTTTCCCCCATTCCCTACGAGCAGGACCCTTCATTGTATTTGTCCCCCCTTGGTGTTTCCCCTGTCTGTTTTGTGTAGTGCACCGCACTGTATCTGGATTCCCACTAGTCTGTGAAGTGACAGGTCTGAGTTTAAAATTCTAGGAAGGTAGTGGATCAAGACAAATGGGTTATCCAAATGGATCATCAGTAACATTTTGAAGGTCATTTTGACAACAGGAACACAGACACCACAAAACTAAAGATACAACTGAATGTAATTGAAAGCAGAGAGGCAGCTAAACAGGAAGGAAATGAATCTAAACAGGAGACACATGTAGGAAACCTCACAAACCCCAGCACTGATTGGATGGCTGGACTGTCTATCCCTATACTGACAGCCTAGTGCACCTCTACCCAAGATTGTACTGCTGAACTGTCATTCACTGAGTCCAGTGAAGTGAGGGTCTGAGAATGCGGACCTCAACCCATTTGTAATTATAAGTCCAATGAAATTTGAAAATAAAATACAAAGTTACACTTTAAAAGGGATGTACCTTTTCAGATAATCCTGGTCACTGATCTAGTTTGTAATAAAACAAAAACAATGTTTTGCTCAGTGTCTTAAGGTCCAGGGCTCAGTCTCTGGCTCACGATATCTAATATTTGTGTCTGCAGTGATGTCACATCAATAGCATAGCAGCCGAACACTTAGCTCAGCATTTTTGTCCTAATATTTGGGTACACCATGCTCAGAGTTGCTGAGCTCAGTGATTGGTTTGTGCTGCGCCAGGACACCTGGATTTTCTGAAAGGGTACAACTTTCAGTGGGAAAATTAGATCTTCCAGGACTAAGATAATGGAAATAGACAAAGTATAATAAGACAGAAGAAATTATGACATTCACCAAGCTGCACTAAAAATTTATTTTCCAAAATAAGTGTATATCATGAGAGATATTTTTTTTATATTTTTATACATTTTAATAGGTGGAAAGGGCTAATTTGTATCACATATCCAATCAGACTATAAGGTTTCAATTGGCTAAGTGTGATTTGTAAACCCTGAACACCAGTGAAACACATAATATAGTTGCATGGGATCGTAGTCCCCACCTCTAATATTATAAGCTAAACAGCCGATATAAGAATAACACCAGGCATTGGTTGGCATGAAATGGCCAAGAGGCTTTTAATAACCTTTATTAAATAATCCATATATATTAATTAAAACGTTTCCATCAATAATGTTTTTTCAACTCATTAAACTCCAATTTGTAAAGTCCATTAAAACCATTATAAATACTGACTTGAAAATAGAACTTTTCCCTCACAAAAAGCCTGACGACAGGGAAATTGGTGAACAGAAATAAAAAGGGGATGGGTGGGCGGGTGCATTTTTCTTCATCTCCTCAGAGACACTGAGTGAAAATTCCTGTGGGCGGGGTATAACTACTCCACTCTCCCGCACTTTTCAAACCAATCAGGTGCAAACTTATCAGACCTGCAGGACAGCCAATCGCAGCGATCACCTTGTTACCTCACAACAGGGACTCTTAACCCTTTACCATCCATCATAAGGATACCTCATGAATATTAAGGCTCCTATAATGGCAAACACATGTTAAGAAGAAACAGATACCTAAATATGTTAACTGACAACTCAATTTGGGGGCCACGAGCCCATGCAGCCCCCACTCTAGGCGATTAGAGGCTCAACATGGGATCGTAGGCCCCACCTCTAATATTATAAGCTAACCAGGCGATATAAGAATAACACCAGGCATTGGTTGGCATGAAATGGCTGAGAGTCTTTTAATAGTGTTACCTTCTACTATATAATTGTCTAATGTTCCCTGTCTGTCACTGAAATCGCACGACAGACAGAAGCCGCTCATTGGTGCCCGCTGGAGGCATTCTCTATTATACAATGTTAATATATCCATTATAGCCATCTATTATATACAGTCATATGAAAAAGTTTGGGCACCCCTCTTAATCTTACTCATTTGTTTTGGTTTAAAATTGGGTTTTTGCAACAGCTATTTCAGTGTGATATAAGTAATAACTGATGGACACAGTAATACTTCAGGATTGAAATGAGGTTTATTGCACTAACCAAAAATGTGAAATATGCATTATTTCAAAATTTCACAGGTGCAAAAGTATGGGCACCCTTCTGATTTTCATGATTTGAATACTCCTAACTATATTTTACTGACTTACTGAAGCACTAAATTGGTTTGGTAACCTCATTGAGCTTTGCACTTCATAGCCCGGTGTATCCAATCATGAGAAAAGCTATTTCAGGTGTCCACTTGCAAGTTGTTCTCCTATTTGCATCTTCTATGAGGAGTGGCATCATGGGCTCCTTAAAACAGCTCTCAAATGATCTTAAAGAAAAGATTGTTCAATATAGTTGTTCAGGGGAAGGATACAAAAAGTTGTCGCAGAGATTTAACCTGTCTGTTTCCACTGTGAGGAACATAGTAAGGAAATGGAAGACTACAGGGACAGTTCTTGTAAAGACCAGAAGTGGCAGGCCAACAAAAATATCAGAAAGGCAGAGAAGAAGAATGGTGAGAACAGTCAAGAACAATCCACAGACCATCTCCGAAGACTTGCAGCATCATCTTGCTGCAGATGGTGTCACTGTGCATCGGTCAACAATACAGCGCACATTGCACAAGGAGAAGCTGTATGAGAGAGTGATGGGAAAGAAGCCGTTTCTGCATGCACACCACAAACAGAGTCGCCTGGGGTATGCAAAAGCACATTTGGACAAGCCAGTTTCATTTTGGAAGAAGGTCCTGTGGACTGATGAAACAAATATTGGGTTGTTTGGTCATACAACAAGGCATTATGCATGGTGCCAACAAAAACACAGCATTCCAAGAAAAACACTTGCTACCCACTGTCAAATTTGCGGGCGTGTCCATCATGTTTTGGGTCTGTGTGGCCAATGAAGGCACCGGGAATCTTGTTAAAGTTGAGGGTCCCATGGATTCCACTCAGTATAAGCAGATTCTTGAGAATAATGTTCAAGAATCAGTGTCAAAGTTGAAGTTACGCCGGGGATGGATCTTTCAGCAAGACAATGATCCAAAACACCGCTCCAAATCTACTCAGGCATTCATGCAGAGGAACAATTACAATGTTCTGGAATGGCCATCCCAGTCCCCAGACCTGAATATCATTGAACATCTGTGGGATGTTTTGAAGCGGGCTGTTCATTCTCGGCGACCATCAAACTTAACTGAACTGGAATTGTTTTGTAAAGAGGAATCCAGGATCGCGTCACCCAGCCACACTGCAGCCCGGACGCTATGGGAGAGAGGGGAGGCGCGCAGGGAGGCGGCAATTTGAATCTGTGCTGTAGATCACGCCTATTCAGGCGTGATATGAAGAAGAGGGGCAGCCTGGATGAGTGACTATGAATAGCATAGTCACTCATTATCATCACTAATGAGGTACTATAATAACGTTTTTCTTCAATGTCACTTGCTGCATTTAGGAGGTAGAAGGAGTGTAGGGAAAGTGTTAATATGCTCTAGGGATAGCTTTTAATAGGTTTAGAGGTGTTTTGGGGGTGACAGGATCCCTTTAAAACTTGATCCTACAGTCATACAGATCTTCATCGGCCGAATCCATATTTACTACATTTTGAGCATCAGCTGCAGCATCTACCTTATTGGATGCTCTTAAGATGCAAGACATAAAATTTCTTCTCTAAATGTTCCACACTAGGTAGGCAACTTGCAATGCAATACTTTATCTGGGTGATTTTTTCTGGCCCACTTATGCTATGGTTGCTTCTGGTAGAATTTCATTTCTGTCTTTCTGATGCTCACTATGCTGTAACTAAACTCACCACACTTTGCTACAGTTAGGGCCAGAAATATTTGGACAGTGACACAAGTTTTGCGAGTTGGGCTCTGCATGCCACCACATTGGATTTGAAATGAAACCTCTACAACAGAATTCAAGTGCAGATTGTAACGTTTAATTTGAAGGGTTGAACAAAAATATCTGATAGAAAATGTAGGAATTGTACACATTTCTTTACAAACACTCCACATTTTAGGAGGTCAAAAGTAATTGGACAAATAAACATAACTTAAACAAAATATTTTTATTTTCAATATTTTGTTGCGAATCCTTTGGAGGCAATCACTGCCTTAAGTCTGGAACCCATGGACATCACCAAACGCTGGGTTTCCTCCTTCTTAATGCTTTGCCAGGCCTTTACAGCCGCAGCCTTCAGGTCTTGCTTGTTTGTGGGTCTTTCCGTCTTAAGTCTGGATTTGAGCAAGTGAAATGCATGCTCAATTGGGTTAAGATCTGGTGATTGACTTGGCCATTGCAGAATGTTCCACTTTTTTGCACTCATGAACTCCTGGTAGCTTTGGCTGTATGCTTGGGGTCATTGTCCATCTGTACTATGAAGCGCCGTCCAATCAACTTTGCAAATTTTGGCTGAATCTGGGCTGAAAGTATATCCCGGTACACTTCAGAATTCATCCGGCTACTCTTGTCTGCTGTTATGTCATCAATAAACACAAGTGACCCAGTGCCATTGAAAGCCATGCATGCCCATGCCATCACGTTGCCTCCACCATGTTTTACAGAGGATGTGGTGTGCCTTGGATCATGTGCCGTTCCCTTTCTTCTCCAAACTTTTTTCTTCCCATCATTCTGGTACAGGTTGATCTTTGTCTCATCTGTTCATAGAATACTTTTCCAGAACTGACCTGGCTTCTTGAGGTGTTTTTCAGCAAATTTAACTCTGGCCTGTCTATTTTTGGAATTGATGAATGGTTTGCATCTAGATGTGAACCCTTTGTATTTACTGTCATGGAGTCTTCTCTTTACTGTTGACTTAGAGACAGATACACCTACTTCACTGAGAGTGTTCTGGACTTCAGTTGATGTTGTGAACGGGTTCTTCTTCACCAAATAAAGTATGCGGCGATCATCCACCACTGTTGTCATCCATGGACGCCCAGGCCTTTTAGAGTTCCCAAGCTCACCAGTCAATTCCTTTTTTCTCAGAATGTACCCAACTGTTGATTTTGCTACTCCAAGCATGTCTGCTATCTTTCTGATGGATTTTTTCTTTTTTTTTCAGCCTCAGGATGTTCTGCTTCACCTCAATTGAGAGTTCCTTTGACCGCATGTTGTCTGGTCACAGCAACAGCTTCCAAATGCAAAACCACACACCTGGAATTCACCCCTGACCTTTTAACTACTTCATTGATTACAGGTTAACGAGGGAGACGCCTTCAGAGTTAATTGCAGCCATTAGAGTCCATTGTCCAATTACTTTTGGTCCCTTGAAAAAGAGGAGGCTATGCATTACAGAGCTATGATTCCTAAACCCTTTCTCCGATTTGGATGTGGAAACTCTCATATTGCAGCTGGGACTGTGCACTTTCAGCCCATATTATCTATTATATAATTGCGAATGGGTTTTTTGCCCCTTCTGAGTCCACTCGCACTGCGAGTCAGTGTCGTCATGTGGATACGCCCGAAGCATTGGCCGCGCAGCGGCCATTGCGAGCAGTTCTAAGGTGACTCGCTATGCCCGCGCAGCGGGCGTGGCGAGTCGCTTTAGCAGCGCGAAGCATTGGCCGCGAAGCGGCCATTGCGAGTCAGAGACTCGCTCTTCTAGAATCCCGATGCATGTGCATCGGGCACCCAGCTAGTTATATATATAATTGTATTTCTGAACATGTTTTTGTAAACAGCTAAAATAACAAAACTTGTGTCACTGTCCAAATATTTCTGGCCCTAACTGTATATTAGACCTCAACAGCCCTTGTATAGCTGAAGCCCCTGCCTGAGCTTCCCACTAATTGCTATCCCTTTGTTACACAACGCTCCTGTAGCTAGCAATAGTTTTCACAGTTCATTATATAAATCAAAGCAGCAACAGTAAAATGCATTTACATAACACATTACATTTATTATAAGACCTTCAGGTGGTGCTGACTTTTTCTCCACTCACTTACACATTCCCCCTTTTTAACAATTGTCATTCTCAGCGACCTGCAATACAAAAAGCAGCAATAAGGTGTAGAAACTCAGTTCCTCTTAGCGGCAGGAGGTATTATGATGCTTAAATGGTTACTCTGTGGAGCTAAAAATCTTTCTGCTGTCTGTGCCCTCTAAAACTATAAAAGTGAGGTGCACATTGCAGTTTCTGTACCTGTAATTCAATGTGACACTGGAGCTGCTCTTTTCAGGTCTGGGATGTAACATCACTCATCGGTGTGGTAAGCCGTGGCCTAATCCATGTGATGTGGCCAGGGCTAGGGGTACTTGGACACCGGGGCTGATGGTTTCTTGGATGGGGAGATCACGGGTGGTCGGGATCCCGGTTCCGTGCCCTGGTTATCATTTGTTAGATGGTGGTGAGGGAATATTTACAAGGGGACATGACGCTACCTGTAGTTCCAGGTAAAATAGTACCGGCGCTGCAAGTCGGCCGCTGAGGTGATGGTGGGTGCAGCAGAGAATGGTACAGCTCCCCACAGGTGGAGCTATTTCCTCAGGGCAGCGATAATGGATGAGGATGAGGTGAGTTGTAGTGGTGGTTCTTACCCCTCTGATGACCTGCTGATGTTGGTGTTGGAACCCTCCGGGCACCGGCGGGAAGAACAACAGAGACCAGTTCTAGCTTGATTCCACTTTACTGGGTACCGGCAGATGGTAAAACGGAACACGGTACAGTTTGGTTGACCGGGTGGATGTTGCCAGCTCAGGGTCCCCCTTATGGAGTCTCTGGATGTTTGCTCTCTTTGTCTTTCAAGGTTAAGTTCACTCTTCCCGGTCTCTACCACCCTCACAGAGCTTTCCCGCCAGTCCTACAGTCTGTAGCTAGTAGGCAAGGTCTGTGCCTTACCGGTCCGGACAGGGGCCCAAGTAAGCAAAGCCTCCCGCCACCACCAGAATTGTGGCCCTTCTCCTCTAGTGTCCTGAATCGGTTCTTAGTCCTGAGGGGCAAGGTACCTTGTGGCGCTGTCAGCAACCCAGTTACTAGGGGCCTGCAGCTCGTCGGTCTATGGTCAGAGTTAAACGTCTGTCCGCCTCGGCTTCCCGCGTTGCCGGTGTTTCCCTCAATGTGACCAGCTGACTCCAATCAGTCCTGGCCCGTTGCCCTCTGTCCTGGGGTCCCACTTAAAGATGGGGCTTCCTCCTGTAGGCTGTGCTGTCAGGCCTGTCCAGGCTCCACCCCCTTTTGGGACCTACTAAATTACCGGTCCCCCCTACTCTAAGTGGACTAGTCCTAGGTGTGTGCAAGAACAGACTCCATAGTTTAAACCCTGAACTGTCAACTTACAGAGATATCACATTTGGTTGTCAGATTGCAATACCTCCCTGTGGCGCCTAGCCAGAGGGGCGCCACACATGCATTTATGTAAATTAGGCGTATCATAGCAACTGTTTCCCAGCTGTCTGAAACCAGGGGTAGGCCCACACCCAATTACTATATCACCTTCTTTTGAACAGAACAGAACAGAAACAGATATTAACATGGGGTTTGCTGTTGCTAACAGCATGGAGCAGGCCATGACCCCGCATTGCATCCTGTTCTCAGACTGCAGAGAAGCAGCTATTATTAAGGTGTTGATTTATACCAATAGTATGGTTAAGCCCATGTCCCCTGATGTGTGATGTAACATACCAGAACGGAGGGTGAGCAGCAAAGAGCAGCTCCAATATCACACTGAATTACAAGTACAAAAACAAAACTGTGCGCCTTTAAAATTTATGAGGGCAGGGATATTAGAAGAAATTGTTATCTCCCCAGAGTGTTCCGTTAAAATAAATATGGTGGAAAAAGTTCTTTAGTGTAAGGAACAGAGTCTTTTGTTGGATGCAGCTCAGTCCATGCTGAGGGTGTAGGACCCATTAGCTGCATAAGTGTCTTTCACCAATCACAAAGGGGGCAACAGGCACAATTAAAATAGAAAAAGAAAGAAAAACCCAGCCTATCCAGCTACTTCAGGCCCAGTTTGTCACAAAGGATAGAAAAACGTAGTTTCTCTGATTTTCACACAGGCCCATGTCAGTCCACAGCAGAGCTATAATAAGACAACTGGCTTTATCTGAACAGAGGTATCAGCAGGTGTCTTGGCCAACAACCTCAAATGCTCCCCAACACTTTACTTTGGAGCCTGATCCCAAGAGGACGTTTTACAAGGAAAGAAAACCTGCTCACCTGAGTTCCTTCTCTGGTTCTCCCTCTTCAGTGTGCGGATCGCAATTTGCTGCTGCTGAATATATACCGAAAGTAAAAGTAGTTAATCCAGCGAGTAAAGGAACCACTAGCACCTCGATCTGTTATAAAATTTCCATTTATTAGGTGAAAGTTAATAAAGTGCTCTTCGCTCCTAAAATATCTCGACATGCTGGAAGCATGTCCTGAGGGTAGACTGATGGTCAGTTGTGACCTGAACTTCATTATTAACCCTTGTCGGGATATATCTAATGAGTCCATGAGCCTGTCCCAGGTGGCCCTAAAACGATTCAAATGTGGCCTTTTTGAACACCAACTGATCAATGCCTGGAGATTGACCCATCCACCAGACAGGGATTATACTTTTTATTCCCCTGTCCTTGACACATATACCCAACTAGACTACTTTCACCTCAAATATTCTGACCTAAACTCTCTGATAGATGTCTCAATTGACAGCATATCCTTTTCTAACCATGCTTTGGTAAACCTTACTATCTCTATAGACTGCCCCCAGTCAGAAATAGTTAATGATCTTTGAATACTTCTCTTGTAAATGATGAAACAACCATGCAGGATGTTCATTTGACGTTAGCTGACTACTTCACCTGTAACTCTAAGGAGGACAACTTGCCCAATGTAATCTGGAAGGCACATAGATGTGTGGTCAGGGGAATGTTTATTAAACATGTGTCGTGTCTGAGGAGGGAGAGGGCCCAGGAGATCTCCGAGCTATTGGCAGAAATACATAGCTTAGAAACTCTCCATAAAGCACATCTTGACATTCAGATACGGAGTCGCTTGCTGCTGAAGAGTAAGGAATTGAGGGTCCTTTTACTGCATAAAGGGACAACTACTGTGGCCAGGTATAGGAGGCACTTTTATGAATTCGGCAATAAGAACAATAGGACTTTGGCGAGAGCATTGCATGCCCATCACTCCTGGGGACATATCCCACAGATTCTCAATCGGGGAGGGAAAGGGTTTCTATCTCAAAAAGATATTGCCTCTTCTTTTGAAATATTTTACTCTGCTCTATATTCTATAGATGGTTTCTTACAGCAGATGCCAAGACAGGCCTCACGGAAAAGATAAGAGAGTATGTTAGAAAATTGGATTTTTTCTCTCCATGCTTAATAATGTGCCGTTGGGACCATCTGCCCCTTTGCCTGGAGATTGCTCTGAAAGCTAATATAATCATAAAGAAGGTAAAGATCCATTACATTTCACCAACTGTTGCCCTGTCTTTCTGCTCAATGTGGACTTGAATCTGTTCAGTAGAATCTTAGCTGACAGACCTTTCCCCATTGATGGGAAGCATTGTCCATCCTCGTCAAGCCAGCTTCATGCTGGGCAGGGAGGCAGGAGATAACACAACAAAGGAGCTGAACCTTATTTATAAAGCCAAAATAGAGAGGCCCACCTATGATGGTATCATCTACAGTTGCCGAGGCATTTGACCATGTGGGTTGGGTGTTCATGTATGACGTCTTGATTTCACTGGTATTGGGTGCCACAGTGTTCAGGTGGATTGGAGATCTCTATAGTAGCCCTTTGACTTGAGCAAGGGTCAATTGGGTGCTGTCAGACAGCTTTCCAAACTTTAATGGTACAAAGAAAAAGAGATTTGCTGCAACACTAAATATTAAATGAATGTGGACAAGGTAAATGGCTATCAAATGAATAGCAGAGCTATGTGTACAACTAAGACAATGTGTATATGGCAGAGAGAGACAGTAAATACTGTTTTGGGTTATAAAGAAAATTGAGAGACTTAGTTTCTACACTGGCCACTGCGGAAGAACCCAGTAACCGCGACAAGGTGCTCTCACCCTACCGGGTCCTAACACTATGTCACTACATGCGGTATACAATTGCTAGAATGGGTTTATATGCCTCTGAGTGCAATTAAAATCGGCTGGAATAGTATGTCTGTGAATATGGGCTACAGCAAGATGGAGGAATAGGCGAGGCTACAGGGCGGTGGAAGGGTGCACACTCAAAAAAATAGTCAAACTACATAATAAATGAAGACTGGCGTTACCTACATGTAAAGGTGCACGCATTATATGCAGTATATGCATTTTTTTTGGTTGCACCTTTACATGTAGGTGATGCCAGTCTTCATTTAATATGAAGTTTGGTAAAAAGTTTGAAATTTAAAATGGCCTTAAAACTTTACCTGTTTATTTGGTGCAAAAACACTTGCAGGAAGACCCGTTCGCTGGGGACTACACCTACTTATGGTTAGGAGTGTCCCCAGCCATTGGATTAGAATTAGATAATTTCCATGGGGGTCTAGTTTCCAAAATGGGCTCACTTGTGGGGAAGCTCCAATGTTTAGGCACACAGGGGCTCTCCATACATGACATGGTGTCTGCTAGCAATTGGAGCTAATTTTCCATTCAAATTGCTAGCGGACACCATGTCGCTTATAGAAAGCCCCTGTGTGCCTAAACATTGGAGCTCTCCCAAAAGTGACCCCATTTTGGAAACTGTCAGGCTGCATGGAGATGCAGGGGAGGCAGTGCACCGCCGCCATTTTTTAATGGACCAGGGGGAATGGAGGTGGGTGGGGTGATCTCTGACACCAGGGTCTTGGAGGGCTAAGGGGTTAATGGATCACTTTGATCCAACATGTCTTTTCATGTTGGATCAAAGTGAAAGCATTTTTTACCGGCGGTGACATTTTTTGTAAACGGTGCTTACCAGTCATCACAATACTGGTGCTGGTAAAAAAGCAGCCGATTCATAATCTCTAGGATCTCAGCTAACCCCGGTAGCTAAAACCCCGGAGATTTTTGCTCACCAGGGCGCACCTGGGATTTTTCCTGCCTGCCATCCAAAGACGTCGGCTAGGCATAAGTACCCTTTTTTCGACGTCTGTAGATGTAAGGCCGTCGTTAAGAGGTTAAAGGAATTTTTTGTGAATATTTTTATTATTATTATTATTATTATTATTTATTTATGTATTTTTTATTGGAGAGTATACCTTTAATATTGCAGAGGGTCACCAGCATGCGGGTCATCTGTTCTACACTTATGTGAAAGCTACATATAAAAAATAGCCTTATGGCCATTATATGCGTCATATCCATGATCTTATAGGTTTGTTCACACTGATGAAACCCCATAGTATGGCTATCGTTTCTTAAAAATGTGCAATCACTAATGTCATAATAATCAAAATACTACAAATAATAATATGTATTCATTTACATAGCTCTACTACTTCCATAGCACTCTACATATATCTGCAACATCATCCTTATTGGGGCTCATATTTCATGTACAGTTGTGGCCAAAAGTATTGACACCCCTGCAATTCTGTCAGATAATACTCAGTTTCTTCCTGAAAATGATTGCAATCACAAATTCTTTAGTATTATTATCGTCATTTAATTTGTCTTCAATGAAAAAACACAAAACAAACAAAAAACACAAAAAGAATTGTCCTAAAGCCAAACTGTATCTAACTCCACACCAAACATAAAAAAGGGGGTGGACAAAAGTATTGGCACTGTTAGAAAAATCATGGGATGCTTCTCTAATTTGTGTAATTAACAGCACCTGTAACTTACCTGTGGCACCTAGCAGGTGTTGGCAATAACTAAATCACAGTTGCAGCTGGTTGATATGGATTAAAGTTGACTCAACCTCTGTCCTGTGTCCTTGTGTGTACCACATTGAGCATGGAGAAAAGAAAGAAGACCAAAGAACTGTCTGAGGACTTGAGAAACCAAATTGTGAGGAAGCATGAGCAATCTCAAGGCTACAAGTCCATCTTTAAAGACGTGAATGTTCCTGTGTCAACCGTGTGCAGTGTCATCAAGAAGTTTAAAGCCCATGGCATTGTGGCTAACCTCCTTAGATGTGAACGGAAAAGAAAAATTGTCAAGAGATTTCAACACAAGATTGTGCAGATGGTGGATAAAGATCCTTGACTAACATCCAAACAAGTTCAAGCTGCCCTGCAGTCCGAGGGTACAACAGTGTCAATCCGTACTATCCGTCGGCGCCTGAATGAAAAGAGACTGTATGGTAGGATACTCAGGAAGACTCCACTTCTTACCCCGAGACATAAAAAAGCCAGGCTAGAGTTTGCCAAAACTTACCTGAGAAAGCCTAAAATGTTTTGGAAGAATGTTCTCTGGTCAGATGAGAAAAAGTAGAGCTTTTTGGGCAAAGGCATCAACATAGAGTTTACAGGAGAAAAAAAGAGGCATTCAAAGAAAAGAACATGGTCCCTACAGTCAAACATGGTGGAGGTTCCCTGATGTTTTGGGGTTGCTTTGCTGCCTCTGGCACTGGACTGCTTGACCGTGTGCATGGCATTATGAAGTCTGACGACTACCAACAAATTTTGCAGCATAATGTAGGGCCCAGTGTGAGAAAGCTGGGTCTCCCTCAGAGGTCATGGGTCTTCCAGCAGGACAATGACCCAAAACACACTTAGAAAAGCACTAGAAATTATTTTGAGAGAAAGCACTGGAGACTTCTAAGGTGGCCAGCAATGAGTCCAGACCTGAATCCCATAGAACACCTGTGGAGAGATCTAAAAATGGCAGTTTGGAGAAGGCACCCTTTAAATATCAGGGACCTGGAGCAGTTTGCCAAAGAAGAATGGTCTAAAATTCCAGCAGAGCATTGTAAGAAACTCATTGATGGTTATCGGAAGCGGTTGATCGCAGTTATTTTGGGTAAAGGTTGTGCAACCAAGTATTAGGCTGAGGGTGCCAATACTTGTGTCTGGCCCATTTTTGGAGTTTTGTGTGAAATGATCAATGTTTTGCTTTTTACTTCATTCTCTTTTGTGTTTTTTCATTTAAGACAAATTAAATGAAGATAATAATACCAAAGAATTTGTGACTGCAATCATTTTCAGGAAGAAACTGAGTATTATCTGACAGAATTACAGGGGTGTCAATACTTTTGGCCACAACTGTATAATGCATATTACAGTTGTCCTCCTGGCATTTCTGCAGTGCCCAGTGCTCAGTAGGCTAATTCTGCATTCCAGATGAATTGGTGGTGAATGGTGACCTGAATAAACTTACTTCTTTTCATTATTATGTTTCATAGAAACATGTCACGCTATAATATTGACTGCAACTAAGTATCCGCAACCCAATTTATATACATTGTGGCCTGACATACAGGTGTTCATTAGCAGCTAGGCATTAGGCAACAATAGTGTGCAAACATTCAACTCCAGTACTGATTGCTCGAGTCTGAATCATAGCACTCAATGCAAGAGGCGTGCCCCTAATGGAAATAAAACACACTCAAAGCCGCTAAACTTTATTAGCCTCTCCCGCCATCTTACCTCTCTCTGCACTCCCAGTGGCACACAGCTACACTCTCTGGATTTCTTACTGCAGTCATTTCTTTATGGGTCCTCTGCAAGGCATGCCTGACCTCGACTCAGAGGATGATATAATGTACCTAACCACTCCAAGGCAGAAGGTGGGGTTACATAACCAAACCCAGAGTGTCATCATGGAGAAGAGATGGACAGTGAGACCTATCTCAGCTGGAGCTCCGCTGCACTTCCCAATGTGGGCTTCATCTGTAATAAGGTGCGGATCCAGTCCTGGGTTCCAATGTAAGCCACGGACCTGAGGAGCGAGTCTCAGCAGTCAAATTACTTTTACCCAATGACATCTGGGCCTAACATGTGGTGCTCCCAGACCCAGATGTCATAGTACATCTGGCTAGATTCCAAGGAAAAGGAGCACCTTGAAAGCAATGTTTCCCAGCTGAGTGGATCACCCTCACCACCTCTGGAGGCATTCAACTGCGTCAAGGACATGTGCAGACCCCTACTCCCTCCAAGCACCTATCCAAGAAGGCATAATTCACCCTGTTCTCCTATGTCATAATTGCCAACCAAGGTTATACTAGGCAGCTGTGGGCTGGTATTCTCAGCGGGGGTGAAGGCTCATCGTTATTGGGCCCCCTCATGCTATAGAAGAGCATCCCGCAGCCGCCCCAGAAATTGGCGCATTCATAAGAAGCACCAATTCCAGGTGCTTCACCCACCTCTTCTAGTTGCCATGTCCAGTGGGAAGCACTGAAGAGTCTTATTAGGGTACCGTTTATCCAGCGTGGCACTAGGATCAAAAGGGAGGATAGAGCCTTTAATCTAACTCGCAGTTCAAGGTTATGTTCGATAACAGTTCATTCACCAAAAGGACCCTATAAAGTGGTCTGGGGGCAGAGGAAAAGGCTGAAATGGGGGCATGATTATTTAAAAGCCATCAGTAAAGAGCCGCCGACTTTCAAACAATCATTTAGCCCGATCCTCTGCCCCCCACAGCCTCCCATCCCTATCCTGAGTTAGGACCGGGCGGGGAGCGCAGCACCAGGGAGCGGGGAGTTAAGGACCAGGGCGGGGAAGCCGGTGGCGGTGAAAAGACATCAACGCCAGCTTTCCTGCCCTGTGCTGCGCTCCCCGCTCCCTGATGCCCCCACCTTTCTCCCTGGAGCGATGAGGGGGCATCAGGGAGCGGGGAGCGCAGCACGGAGCAGGAAAGCCGGTGGTGAAGTCTTCTCACCACTGTCTTTCCCGCCGGTTATTTCAAATGATCAGCTGATGCTTATCAGCTGTTCATTTAAAGTAGCCGTGCAGTGCTGTCAGGGTTCATGTGAGTTCATGCTGCATGAACTCACATGAACTTTCAAAACGGCCACCCAGCGCACAGCTCAGCTACATCTCTGCTAAAGGTTCTGTACTAGAGATGTAGCTGAGCTAAAGAAGAAAACTGGATTGGACTACGTCGGACGGAAGATAATTTTTTTATAAAGATGGAGTCTATGTGTTGTTTTGTTTTGTTTTCTAAGAAATAATTTTTCCTTTGTGTTGTGTGTGAATTGCAGCTTGCAGCCACCACAGTTAATGTATCCAGCTCATCCAGGGCCCTGGTGTGGTGGCTCACTGGGTAATAAAGGGGTTAGGGCCAGCTTTTTATTATCAGCTGGCCCTAAGCCCGAAATTCATGGGGTCACGCCGATAGTAGACATGACCGCCATGAATTTCTAGTAAAGTGTTTTTTTTAAAAACACAACACAAAATGGAATTGCCCGGGAGATCTCCACGTGTGACGGTACCCTTAAGGTACCATCACACGGTTCCACATCTCCGGCAACATTGCTGGCAACTCCTGTGAGCGCACACGTTTTTGGCCGCTCTCCAACATCGCTGATGAGCTGTCAGACGAGGAGACATCGTCGGGAACTCATCAGCGATGTTGCTAGCAACTATCACTGCCAGGGTTAAACAGCGATCCTTAACATGGAAGTCTATAGGGAAAGTTGCCGGAGACATCGCTGTTGACGCATCAAACTGGGCGATGCAGGCAGATTGTCTGAGCAACATCCGGCCGCAACTTGGCCACGCCCCTCATTTACCGGCGATGTGGCCGGAAATGTTGCCCTGTGTAACGGGGCCTTTATGTGGATACCTTAGGACAGTGTTTCCCAACTCCAGTCCTCAAGGCACACCAACAGGTCATGTTTTCAGGATTTCCTTATCATTAGACAGATGATGGAATTATCCCCTGTGCAAGTGATTAAATTATCACCTATGCAATCCTAAGGAAATCCTGAAAACATGACCTGTTGGTGTGCCTTGAGGACTGGAGTTGGGAAACACTGCCTTAGGAATCTGATGGCATAGGACTAGACAAGACAGAGACAAGGTTTTGAGTTTAAGTCTGTATTCACATGTGCAGCAAACAAATTCAGGTGTGAGTGCAAACAAACAGTGAAGCAGAGCAAAACATGTCTATTAAGTAAAAACAAGTTTAGACTTAGCCCAGAAATTAAATGCACAGTAAACGTGATAGTTCCCGAAACAGTGTTAGGGTGCTTTCACACACTGCATATTTGCTACGTATTTTTACGTGAGTGCTGTTGCAGTTTTTGTAGTCAAAACCAGGAGTGGAACACTCAGAGGAAAAGTCTAATAAAAACAAGTGCTCCACTTTTGTATTTAATCACCCACTGCTGGTTTTAATCAGCACACCCCTAGTGTTAGCTACAAAAACTGCAAGAGCACGCGCGTAAAATTACGCAGCAAATACGCAGCGTGTGAACGCACCCTTAAGCAGGATATCTGCACATATAAATGCACTGAGAGGCTGGCACTGTAACATGATAGTCCAGAAACAGTTTTATCTGTGCTGTAATAAAATGGTTAACCAGCGGAGATGACCAACCCAAGGGGTATTTGGGAACTCGGTACCCGGGCGTTAGTGCTGGGTTGATGTCTCGGTGGCCGGTGCCCAGGCCCGTATCCCTGGAGGTCACTGGGTAAAAGGGGAAAATAATAAAAAGAATAAAGTTTCGTGACTCCACCTGTGAAATCTCATGAAGGCACCAGCGCTGCTGCAGACCTCCGGGGATAATGGACGGGCAGCTTTGGTAGAACAGCTCCCCACAGGCAATGATGAGGTGATGGGGATTTGCACAGGGAGGCGGATAGACAGCTGGTCTGCTTCTACAGTCTCTAGGACGGACAGGTTCAGGGATGGACAAATGGACACATATACTGTGCATCATTTCTCTACGTTTACTGGTGTTATTGCAGGCACTGTCCAGGGTACGTTACAGGTACTCGGAAAGCACTTCTGAATTTCCACAATGATTGTTGAATAAGGCCTGCTTGTCTCTTTTCTAGTTCTTACCTTGTCTGTGTGTCTCTCTCTCACCCGTGTCATAGTGTCGAGAACCTTTGTGTGGGCTACCTCTATAACTTCTCCTGCAGTCCCTGGCTCCCCTGTTGGTTGCATTACAGGTGTCCGGGAGACTGGAGTCTCCTAGGTGAACCAGTGTTTTCTGCTGGGCTTGAAGCTCTCCTGCAGACTTGTACTCCAGTGTCTGCGTTGCTTCCTGAGGTGAAGCATTACGGCTCCTCTGCCCCCAGTCTGCTCCTTTACTCTGTCTTTCTTACGCCTTGCCTTCAACCTCACTCTCAGGCCCCCACACTGGCTAGGCTAGTCTACTGGCTCGGGCCTAGCACGGCTGCAACACACCAGGACGTGTTCCTCAGTACTGCTCTGTACTGAACTGACTCTTCACAGTCCTCTATGGAACTGCACTCTGCCTAACTCCGCCCCCAGCACCAGTATTTATAGGGGATCTCGCTTAAAGGCAGCAAGTGGAGCTCCCCGTATGGGTCTGGGGCGGAAGGTGATGTGTATATGCGGGTACCTGCTGTGGAAATCCTTCCATGCTTTAGGTAGTTCTGTGGCTACCTGTAATGGCAGGGCACCACATTCCCCCCTAGTTAACATCAGTACTCCTGGACTAAGAAACATTTTTCAAAACATTCAACAATAACAATATAAGGGATGGTACAAAGTCTCAAAATCAAAAATTTACAAAAACCACTGCAAAAATGGTGGAAAATAAGTAGAAAGCAGTCCATATGGCCATAGTCCATCTGCCGTAGGCTGTAAAAGAAGTGGGGGTGTATCCAGGGAAAATGTTAAGAGTCTATACAGCAAGTCTCTGTAGGCTCAGGATTCAAACGGATTTAAAGTCTTTCAGAGTCTATTACATACAAACAAACATTTTCCCTATGGGCATCTCTGCTTAGCAGACTTGGTACCCACTCTCCATACTCCTAACCAAGGCTCAACAGACTTATTTGCATATTCATAATTCCCAGGAGGCAATGCGCCTAGGATTCACTGTGTTGAGCGCTTTAGCCAGCTGCCCGCAGTGTTTTCTTGGACTGGTCTCCCTGAGATCAGTGAATACTTTGTGATGTTGGTCTACTAAGCCTTGCTTCCACCTAGCCAGAATCCTACTCCACACTGATGAGGGGCAACACCCCGAAACAGCTGTCTTTGGATGGATACCTGGTCTTGGTATTCCCTTGTCATATCTCTAAGCTTGTAAAAGAGCTGGATATTGACTAAAAGGGCCACTTAACATGGTGGTTATGCTGTTCTCCGCAAGGAGCCACCCCTTGACTGGGTCCTTCCCTGGAAGGATATCTGGCTAGTCCTGTGTTTGAGACTCCTAACCGAGGCTCCACAGACTTATTTGCAAAAGTGGATTACTGGCACAATTACTGCTCCCTCAGATTGGGGCCAATCTTCTGGGAATTCTCCAACTATTGTATGAATCACTCTTTCTTTTGGTTCTACTGGACTTGTACAAGGTATTACTTCTTGTAATCTTAGTTCTTCTGGACATACTTTTAGATGATCCCTTGATACAGTTGCAGTAGTTCTACCTCCATCTCTACTGATTAAGCAGGTTTTACTGTTGTTGAAATTAGAGTCCAACACAGTATATGGTTCGTTTTCCCACTGGTCATCAAGTTTGTGATTTCTTCTCTTTCTTTTAAGTACAATTTCTCCAGGTGTTAAAGGTTCAGCTTGTGCACTCTTGTTGTCCTTTCTTGTTTTTCTCTGATTTTATTCAGATTGTCTTCTACATATGCTTGCACCATTTTGTACTGTTCTTGGCGACTTGAATCCCAATCAGTATTGGATGCTTCTGCTTCTGGTACTACATTTCCCATTTCTAAGTCAACTGGTAATCTTCCAGGTCTTGCTCTCATTAGATAAGCTGGCGTGCAGTTGGTGGAGCTCACAGGTATGTTATTATACATGACCACTAAATCAGGCAGTTTCTCTGGCCACTGATTTCTTCCAAAGGCAATGTCTTCAACATGTCTATTACTATGTTGTTCATCTTTTCACACATGCCATTTGTTTGTGGATGGTAAAGTGTGGTCCTAATTTTCTTGCACCCATATAAATGGCAAAACTCTTGAAATAACAGCTTCAAATGAGGAACCTTGATCAGTCAGTACCTGTTCTGGATACCCGTGTGTTCTACAGAGGTAGGCTTGAAAGGTTTTTGTGGCTGTTTCAGCTGTCAAGTACTTGACTGGAGCTACTACTAGAAATCTTGAGTAGTGATCTACCATTGTTAAGGCATAAGTGTAACCTGACCTGCTGGGTGTCAACTTCATGTGATCCAATGCTGCAATCTCAAGGAGTTGAGTGGTTACAATTGGTTGTAGTAGTGCTCTTTGGCTTTCATAGTCTTTTCTTCTCAAGTTGCATGGTCCATAGTTCTTACACCATCTCTCTATGGAACCTTTCATGCCAACCGAGTAAAATCTATCTCTTAGCAACATCTCAAGCTTTTTCCATCGGAAGTGTCCTGCTTGATTGTGGTATGCTTTCAACACCATCTGGACATCCTTCTTTGGTACCACTATTTGCCAGACCATCTCATGGGTTCTGGGATTGATATAGCGCCTACACAGTTTTTCTTGGTAGATGAATAACCTGCTTCTCTCGTTCCACAAGTGTTTTGCCTCTGGTGGAGCATCTGGGTCCAGATGAGAATCTTCTCGACTTATCAGCTCTTTAATTAAACTGATAGCCGGGTCACTGTCTTGGGTCTCCTTCCAACCATAGTGAGGTAATGGATTCACTGTCTTTCTGGTAGCTTGCTGGCACTGGGATGCTCTGTGGCGATGGAAGGCGGGTAGCTCTATTTCTTCTAGCTCATCCACATCTTCTTTCACATCTGGCAGGTGAGGCATCTTTGACAAGGCATCATCATTGGCGTTGTTATGGCCTGCCCGGTATTTGATGGTAAACCGGTAAATCGACAATTGGGCCATCCAATGTTGCTACATTGCCCCCAATTTCGCGGTCTCCAGGTGGGTAAGAGGATTATTATCCATGAAGGCGGTGATGTTTGCAGACGCCAGGTAGTGTTTGAACCATAATGTTATGGCCCAGACCAAGGCCAGGAATACTAATTTGAATGAGCTGTAGTTCTCAGGATTCCTTTCTGTAGGACAGAGCTTCCTGCTGGCATAGGCAATCACTCTTTCTCTGCCATTCTGTTTTTGTACTAAGACGGCTCCTAACCCTAAGTTACTGGCATCAGTGTATAGCAAGAATGGTTGGTTGCAGTCAGGGTAGGCCAGGATCTCTTCTCAAGTTAGGGCCTCTTTCATCAGTTTGAAGGACTCTTCCTGCTTCTTGCCCCACTTAAACGGAGGACCTCTGGACTTGCCTTTCTTAGTCTGGCCTACCAAGAGACCTTGTAAAGGTGCTGCTATCTTCGTGTAGCCCTTGATGAATCTCTGGTAGTATTCCACCGGTCCCAAGAACTGACATACCTCTCTGACACTTGTTGGTTCTGGCCATTGTTTGATGGCGGTTACTTTATCTGGATCTGGTGCTACGCCTTCTGAACTAACTACATGTCCTAGATACTGAACCTTTGGTTTTAGCAAATGGCATTTAAAAGGCTTCAGCTTCATCCCGAACTTGGATAATGCTTCAAATACCTCTGCCAGGTGTTTCAGGTGCTCTTCATAGGTTTTAGAATACACTATGACGTCATCTAAGTAGAGTAGTACAGTCTCAAAGTTTCGGTGCCCCAGGCAACACTCCATCAATCTCTAGAACGTTCCAGGCGCATTACAGAGTCTGAATGGCATGCTGTTAAACTCACACAGGCCTATAGGTGTTGCAAATGCCATCTTCTCTCGGTCTTTTTTTGCAACGTAGACCTGTCAATACCCACTAGTGAGATCTAGGGTTGAAAAGTAATTTTCAGACTTTAATACAGCAAGTGACTCTTCTATGCGGGCTAACGGGTAGGCATCTTTATGTGTTATGCGATTTATCTGCCTATAGTCAACACACATTCTCATGCTGCCATCTTTCTTTTTCACTAGGACTAGTGGAGCTGCCCAGGGACTGCAACTATTTCTTATGACCCCTGCGTCCTTCATGTCCTGCAACATCTCTTTGGCACGCTGATAATGAGCTGGTGGAATAGGCCTATGGCGCTCTTTAATGGGTGGATAGTTACCTGTGGGTATGTGACTGTCTACCCCTTTTATCCTCCCAAAATCAAGTGAATGCTTACTGAATACCCGTACATATTCTTGGACTACCCGATAGACACCTGCTTTTTGTGGGCAGGAGTGGAGTCAGTCCCTACATGGAGTTCCTGACACCAGTCCTCCAGCTGTCCCTTATAATTATTATCCTCCACCGAGTCTGGTGAGGTCAAGGGTTCCATTGCTTATATGGCGTTGTTATTTACAATGTACAGCTTAGCAACGGAATATCTGGGTAGTTTGTCCTCATCCTCTCCACAGTTTAGAATGCGTATGGGTACCCTTCCCTTGCGTACATCAACCACCCCCCTTGCTGTCAAGAGTGTAGGCCTACGTACCGTACTGATGGGCTCTACTACCGCCTGGTAGTTCTGTCCCCTAAGGCCTATCGCTGCTCGGCACCAGATCATCATTTCACTCATTGGGGGTCCAACAATTGAAATCGGGTCTGTTACCCGTACACTACCAATTTCACCACCGGTCAGTGTTACCTATTGTTGATGTAGGAGGGCTCTTATTTCTCTCTGGAGAACTCTCCGCTGCCCGGGTTTGGAGCAAGAACAACACTTCCCCCAAACAATTGCTAACTACATTTGTACCAAGAATGATATGTGGATCCCTGTCATTAAGATTAGTTTCAACCACAATAAGCCCCTGGCCTTTTAACTCCACCCTCCCCACGTTTACTGTTACCTCTCTAACCCTGACTAGGCTAAGTGGTAAACCATTGGAAGCATAAATAATGAGGCCAGGTTCTGGTGGTTTAAGTTCAGCATTAGACCAGAATCATTTGTGAAGGATATTAGGTATGGTGGTCACCTGCGAACCAGTGTCCAGCAATGCAGGTGTAGGGATCCCGTCTAGTATGATAGACAGACATGGTCTTCCTCCTATGTATCTATCATACCAGTCCGATGGGCCTTGTCAGTCTACTCCTGGGGTTTGGCCCCCTCCCCCAGGGGTTGCTGGTTTGAAGGGCAATGCCTTGCAATATGGCCGGTCTTGCTGCAGCGATGGCAGATGGGTTCTCCTGTGGAGCTTTGACGATTGGTGGTCCTCCCACAGAGCGACATGGTCTTCTCTCTCATCCACGGGACGTCTTCTGGGCTGTCAGCGAGCTGTATCTTCCCTGATTATTTGGTTTCTGTCTGTAGCTGCAGGCCTTAATGAACGTGGCTAAGTTCTTACTCAGCTGGCGCACCTCAGAGCACAGGCTGTCAAACTTACTGGGAGTCACAGTCTGTACATTTGTCTCAGCTGCAGACGAAGGAGTAGGCGTTACTGGTACAGGAGCAGCACCACCTTGCCACCGCTGGATGGCAGAGTCTGGGGTTTCTATGGGCTGTAGATCCTTAATGGCCATGTCCTTTAGGGTGGTGAAGTTTGCATCTGGATGGTCTAGGGCTCACCAGCGCATGGTTCTGCTTTCCTCTTGTGACTGTAGACCCCGAATAAATTGTTCAATTAGCATTTTATTTTCATCCTGTACACTAGCTGGACTGACCTGTTTCAGGGCCTGCAGCGCTTCCCGCAGACCCCAGGCATAGTCTCTGATACTGTCCTGTTGCTGTTGGTAACAGAGATAAAATCTCATTCTCAAGTCAGTCTCATTGCAGTTTTCAAAAGCAGCCTTTAATTTGTCAAAGATAACAGTCACTGATTCCTGATCTGCCTCCGACTAGGTTTCAATCTCCCACTCTGCTGCACCAGTTAACTGTCCCAATATAACAGCAGCTTTCTGCTTGCCAGTCATTGTGTGCATATCTAGAACACTGCAGATTTTCCTTTTAAATCCAGATAAGGGGTATGGCCGGCCATCGTACTGGGGTAGCCACTTGGCCACCAGGACATATGGTAGAGATATCGGCATGATTGGTGCTACAGCCCCCACCGGTGCGGGTACTCCACCGGCTGGGGGAACGACCGGTACGGGCTGATTGACGGAGTCGAGGTCGGGAACTGTGGCGTCCTCCTGCGCATCCATGTTGTTTGCGCCCCCCTAGTGAATCACGGCCAGTGTCTTTAAAGTAATGCAAATGATGGCCCTGTAGGGAGGGAGTTGCGCGCTTAGGAGTTTTCTGGATTGTATTCAGAAGTTGTCAGCAGAGCACAGGACAGGGCTTGCCTTTGCGCTCTTTCAGGCATCATGCCCCATTCCTTCCCGCTCGATGGTGCAGTAATGGCGACCAAATGTCAACAGTTCACAAAAACACAGTCAATATAAGGCACATAGTACCTGGTAATATCGGGCACAGAATCCTGTTCGTGATGACAGAGATGACCCGCCCAGGGGTCTTTGGGAACTTGGTATCTGAGCATTAGTGCTGGGGTGATGTCTCGTTGCCACCTGCTGTATCCGGCTGGCATACAAAAAGACGGCGAAGCCCATGTCAAAATTTTTCTGAAAAATCCGTTAGACAATCCTATAAAAAGGGACTGCATCTTTATTAACCCATCAACTATGGTCGAGGGGTTAATAAAGATGCAATCCCTTTCATTCATTTTTTTTTGGGATTTTTCAGAAAAAAAATTGACGTGGGCTTCGCCATATTTTTGTATCCAGACGGATACAGCAGGCAGCGACGGGCTGCCAACAACCCCCAGGTGCCTATTTGGACCTGGCCGGACATAACAATATAGGGGAGCCCCCTTTTATTTATTATTTCATGAATTTCATGAAATAATAAAAAAAAAATGCGTGGGACTCCGCGCGATTTTGATGTCCAGCCAGGTCCAGCTAGGCAGCTGGGGGCTGGAATCCGCAGCGCAGGGAGGCCCAAGCCTTCTGGGCACACCCCGCTGCGAATGGGAGCCCGCAGCCGCCCCAGAAAATGGGGCATTCATTGAAGCGCCATATTCTGGCGTTGAACCTAACTCTTCCAGGGCCCTGGTGCCGTGGCTCACTGGGTAATAAAGGGGTTAGGGCCATCTTTGTATTATCAGCTGGCCCTAAGCCCGAAATTCATGGCGGTCGCGCCAATAGTAGACATTACCGCCATGAATTTCCAGTAAATTTAAAAAAAAAAACACAACATATAGAAAAAATATTTTTATTAGAAATAGAACAAAAAACACACTTAGACTTAAAAAATCCTCTTCCGTCCGCCGTAGTCCCAAAACGCAATTTCAGCACTGCTACATCACTCTGCATAGACACACACGTCTATGCAGAGTGATTGCAGGCTGACAAGTGACTATGACAGTCAGGGTTCACCTCAGGTCATAGGTCAGGCTATGACCTGAGGTGAACCCTGCTTTCAAAACCGAACTCTGCCGCCAGGCTATGACCTGAGGTGAAGCCTGACTGTTGTCATGTCTCAGCCTGCAAACACTCTGTATAGACATGTGTGTCTATGCAGAGCGATGTAGCAGTGCTGAGATTGTCATTTCTCAGCCTGCAATCACTCTGCATAGACATGTGTGTCTATGCAGAGTGATGTAGCAGTGCTGAAATTGCGTTTTGGGACTACGGCGGACAGAAGAGGATTTGTTAATAATTAAAGATGGAGTCCAAGTGTGTTTTTTGCTTTATTTCTAATAAAATATTTTTTATATGTGTTGTGTTTTTTTTTTAAAATTCACTAAGAATTAATGGCGGTAATGTCTACTATTGGCGTGACCCCATGAATTTCGGGCTTAGGGCCAGCTGATAATACAAAGCTGGCCCTAACCCCTTTATTACCCAGTGAGCCACCACACCAGGGCCCCGGAAGAGTTGAGTTCAGCACCAGAGTATGGTGCTTCAATGAATGCGCCATTTTCTGGGGCGGCTGCGGGCTGCCATTTGCAGCGGGGGGTACCCAGAAGGCTTGGGCCTCCCCGCACTGTGGATTCCAACCCCCAGCTGCCTAGCTAGACCTGGCAGGACATAGAAATCGCGCGGAGCCCCATGCATTTTTTTTTTAATTATTTCATGAAATTCATGAAATAATAAATAAAAGGGGGCTCCCCTATATTGTTGTGTCCGGCCAGGTCCAAATAGGCACCTGGGGGTTGTTGGCAGCCCGTCGCTGCCTGCTGTATCCGACTGGATATGGCAAAACCCAAGTCAATTTTTTTCTGAAAAATCCAAAAAACAATATGAATGAAAGGGATTGCATCTTTATCAGCCCCTCGACCATGGTCATTGGGTTAATAAAGATGCAATCCCTTTTTATAGGATTGTTTAATGGATTTTTCAGAAAAATTTTCAAGTCGGCTTCGCCGTCTTTTTGTTTGCCAGCCGGATACAGCAGGTGCCAACAGGCTGCCCCCAACCCCCAGCTGACTATTTGGACCTGCCTGGACACAGAAATATCGGGAAGCCCTTATTTTTTATTATTTCATGAATTTCATGAAATAATAAAAAAAAATGTGTGAGGCTCCGCGCGATTTCTATGTCCAGCCAGGTCCAGCTAGGTAGCTGGGAGCTGGAATCCGCAGCGCAGAGAGGCCCAAGCCTTCTGGGCACCCCCCCGCTGTGAATGGCAGCCTGCAGCCGCCCCAGAAAATGGCGCATTCATTGAAGCACCATATTCTGGCGCTAAACCCAGCTCTTCCAGGGCCCTGGTGCGGTGGCTCACTGGGTAATAAAGGGGTTAGGGCCAACTTTTTGTTATCAGCTGGCCCTAAGCCCGAAATTCATGGGGTGACGCCAATATTAGACATGACCGCCATGAATTTCTATTAAATTGTTTAAATAAAAGCACAACACAGAGAAAAAATATTTTTATTTGAAAAACAAACAAAAAGACACTTAGGGACTCCATCTTTATTTAAAAAAAATCCTCTTCTGTCCGACGTAGTCCAACCCAGGGTTCTTCTTTAGCTCTGCTACATCTCTGGTAGAGATATAGCAGAGCTGTGCACCCTGGGAAAGTTCACGTGAGTGCATGCATGCAAGCATGAACTCACATGAACCCTGCCAGCACTGCTACTTCAAAAGAACAGCTGACCTGAGTCAACTGTTCATTTGAAAATCCAGGTGGAAAGGTCAAAAACAGAAAACCGGGTTGAAAACCGGATTGCCCTGGTCCGGTGCAATCCGGGACCATAGAGCCCCATGTTATGGGGTGCCGGATTGCACCGGACTGGTACAATCCGGGAGAATCTGGTTTTGAAAACCGGATTCTCCCAGATTGTATCCGTCAGGTGCAATATGGCGCCCCATAACATGGGGCTCTATGGGCCTGGATTGCACCGGACTAAGGCAATCCGTTTTTCAATCCGTTTCTGTGCTCCCCGCCTACAGTAGTGATAGCGGCCGTGCTGTGCGGCTGCCGCCGTTCTATGCGGCTGCTGCGGTTGCAAAGACACAGAGAAGAAGACAGCGGGCCGTGGAGGACGTTGAGTAACCCTAAGTTAGGATAAGGTGGGGAGGCGGTGGGGGGAGCGGAGGATCCTGCTGTCAGGCGGCAGTGAAGCTGTCAGAAGCTGTCATCATTGTTTAAAAGACAGCAGCTTTTTACCGCTGGCTTGTAAACAATGAAATGGGGAATTGCAGGTTTTTCCTCTGCTGCAAGACCTCTTTATAGGGTCCAGCAGCAGAGTAATTGCATTTCCCTTAATTTACATTGGACTCGTTACTGTGAAAGTAATCGCAAGGATACTCGCAGAGTAACGAGTAGAGCGAGTACCGTACTATGCGTCGAGTAACGAATAGTAACGAGTATACTCGCTCATCCCTAGTTAACACCTACTTAACCTGTGGATCAGTGGTAACTTGTGTTCACCAAAGAATTCCTTTAACCCCTTCATGACCCAGCCTATTTTGACCCTAAAGACCTTGGCCTTTTTTGCAATTCTGACCACTCTCCCTTTATGAGGTTATAACTCGGGAACGCTTCAACGGATCCTAGCGATTCTGAGATTGTTTTTTCGTGACATATTGGGCTTCATGCTAGTATTAAATTTAAGTCGATAATTTTTGCGTTTATTTGTGAAAAAATCAAAAATATGGCAAAAATTTTGAAAATTTCACAATTTTCACATTTTTTTTTTTTTTTCTGATAAACAAGAGAGATATGTGACAGAAAAAAGTTATTAAATAATATTTCCCACATGTCTACTTGACATCAGCACAATTTTGGAAAAAAAAAATTTTTTTGTTAGGACGTTATAAGAGTTCAAAGTTCATGAGCAATTTTTCATTTTTCAACCAAAATTTACAAAGCCATTTTTTTTAGTGACCACTTCACATTTGAAGTCCTTTTGAGGGGTGTACATGACAGAAAACACCCAAAAGTGACACTATTCCAAAAACTGCACCCTCAAGCTACTCAAAACTACATTCAAGAAGTTTATTAACCCTTCAGGTGCTTCACAGGAACTAAAGCAAAGTGGAAACAAAAAATGGATATTTTAATTTTTTTATCAAAAATGTTCTTTTAGCCTCAATTCTTTCATTTTCACATGGGCAACGGGATAAAATGAATCTTAAAATGTGTTGTGCAAATTCTCCCGAGTACATCGATACCTTATATGTGGTCATAAACCACTGTTTGGGCGCACGGCAGGGCTCAGAAGGGAAGGAGCACAATTTGAATTTTGGAGCTAATTTTACATTCAAAAAGTGAAATTGTGCTCCTTCCCTTCTGGCCCTGCCGTGCGCCCAAACAGTGGTTTATGACCACATATGAGGTATTGACCACATATGAGGTATCGGTGTACTCAGGAGAAATTGCCCAACAAATTTTAAAATGAATTTTATGCTGTTGCCATGTGAAAACGAAAAAATTTAGGCTAAAAGAAAATTTTTGTGAAAAAAAAGTACTATTTCATTTTCACAGATCAATTTGTAAAGCACCTGGGGGTTCAATATGCTCACTACCCATCTAGATATGTTCCCTGGGGGGTCTAGTTTCCAAAATGGGGTCACTTGTGGGGGAGCTCCAATGTTTAGGCACACAGGGGCTCTCCAAACGTGACATGGTGTCCGTTAACAATTTGAATGGAAATCAGCTCAAATTGTTAGCGGACATCATGTCACGTTTGGAGAGCCCCTGTGTGCCTAAACATTGGAGCTCCTCTATAAGTGACCCCATTTTGGAAACTAGACCCCCAGGGAACTTATCTAGATGGGTGGTGAGCATTTTAAACACCCCAGTGCTTCACAAAATAATCTGTAAAAATGAAAAAAGAAAATTTTTGTGGAAATGTTTAGGCACACAGGGGCTCTCCAAACGCGACATGGTGTCCGCTAACAATTTGAATAAAAATCAGCTCAAATTGTTAGCTGTAACCATGTTGTGTTTAGTGAGCCCCTGTGTGCCTAAACATTGGGGCTCCCCCACAAGTGACCCCATTTTGGAAACTAGACCCCCCAAGGAACGTATCTAGATGCATAGTGAGCACATTGAACCCCCAGGTGCTTCACAAATTCATCCATAAAAATGAAAAAGCACTTTTTTTTCCACAAAAATTTTCTTTTTTCATTATTATGGATCAATTTGTGAAGCACCTGGGGGTTGAAAGTGCTCACTATGCATCTAGATGCGTTCCTTTGGGGGTCTAGTTTCCAAAATGGGGTCACTTGTGGGGGAGCTCCAATGTGGAGACACACAGGGACCCTCCAAACGCGACATGGTGTCCGCTAACAATTTGAATGCAAAATGAGCTCAAATTGTTAGCGGACACCATGTTGCGTTTGGAGAGCCCCTGTGCGTCTCCACATAGGAGCTCCTCCACAAGTGACCCCATTTTGGAAACTAGACCCCCAAAGGAACGTATCTAGATGCATAGTGAGCACTTTTAACCCCCAGGTGCTTCACAAATTCATCCGTAAAAATTAAAAAGTACTTTTATTTCCACAAAAATTTTCTTTTTTCATTATTACAGATTATTTTGTGAAGCACTGGGGTGTTCAAAATGCTCACCACCCATCTAGATAAGTTTCCTGTGGGGTCTAGTTTCCAAAATGGGGTCACTTATAGAGGAGCTCCAATGTATATGCACACAGGGGCTCTCCAAACGTGACATGGTGTCCGCTAACAATTTGAGCTGATTTTCCATTCAAATTGTTAGCGGACACCATGTCACGTTTAGAGAGCCCCTGTGTGCCTAAACATTTGAGCTCCCCCACAAGTGAGCACATTTTGGAAACTAGACCCCCCACGGAACTTATTTAGATGCATAGTGAGCACTTTGAACCCCCAAGTGCTTCACAAATTGATCCGTAAAAATGAAAAAGTCCTTTGTTTCCACAAAAAATTTATATTTTCATTTTTACGGATCAATTTGTGAAGCACCTGGGGGTTCAAAGTGCTCACTATGCATCTAGATACGTTCCTTGGGGTGTCTAGTTTCCAAAATATAGTCACTTGTGGGGGAGCTCCAATGTTTAGGCCCACAGGGGCTCTCCATACGCGACATGGTGTCCGCTAACAATTGGAATGGTTAGCGGACACCATGTTGCATATGGAGAGCCGCTGTGTGACTAAACATTAGAGCTCCCCCACAAGTGACCCCATTTTGGAAACTAGACCCCCCAAGGAACGTATCTAGATGCATAGTGAGCACTTTGAACCCCCAGGTGCTTCACAAATTGATCCGTAAAACTGAAAAAATAATTTTTTTGTGGAAAAAAAAAGTACTTTTTTATTTTTATGGATCAATTTGTGAACCACTTGGGGGTTCAAGTGCTCACTATGCATCTAGATACATTCCTTGGGGGGTGTAGTTTCCAAAATGGGGTCACTTGTGGGGGAGCTCCAATGTTTAGGCACACAGGGGCTCTCCATACGCGACATGGTGTCCGCTAACAATTGGAATTGTTAGCGGACTCCATGTCGCGTATGGAGAACTCCTCTGTGCCACTAGCATTGCCACCAGCACAAGGGCAACTGGAAGAGTTGGGGTACAGCACCAGAAAATGGCACCTCTAATGTGCTATTTTCTGGGGTGGCTGTGGGTTGCAATTTGCAGCGTGGGGGGGCCACAACATTTGGGTCTCTCCACGATGAGGATTGTAGCCCCCCAACTGCCAAGTTGTACCTGGCTGGCATCCAAAAATAAGGCAAAGCTCCTTATCATTTTATTGGTAGAAGTAAAAAAAAAAATGGCATGGGGCTCCGCCATATTTTTGGTCCAGCCAGGTACAACTTGGCAGCTAAGGACTGCCACCAGCCCCTAGCTGCCTCGTCATACCTGGCTGGAACCAAAAATACAGCGAAGCCTATTTTTTTTTTATTTCTAGAATTATTTCTAGAAAAAAAATTACATAGGGCTCCGCCATATTTTTGGTCCAGCCAGGTACAACTTGGCAGCTACGGACTGCCACTCACCCCTAGCTGCCTTGTCATACCTGGCTGGTACCAAAAATACAGCGAAGCCCATTTTTTTTTAAATTTCTAGAACTAATTCTAGAAAAAAAATTACGTGGGGCTCCGCCATAGTTTTGGTCCAGCCAGGTACAACTAGGCAGCTGGGGACTGGAATCCTCAGCATAGAGAGGCCCAAGCGTTCTGGGCCCCCCATACTGCGAATTGCAGCCCGCAGCCGCCCCAGAAAATGGCGCATTCGTTGAAGCGCCATTTTCTGGCGCTGTACCCACGCTCTTCCAGTTGCTCTGGTGGCGGTGGCTAACTGGGTAATAAAGGGGTTAATGCCAGCTTTTTATTGGCAGCTGGCACTAAGCCCGAGATTCATAATATAGGGCCAATGTTAGACCCGCCATTAGGAATCTCTGGTAAATAGTCAGAAAATACACACAGAGAAAAATCTTTTTATTTTAAAAAAAAACACAAACAAAATTCGGACTCCATCTTTATTATAAAGATCCGACGTAGTCCACAACGAAGGTCCCACGACACTCGATCGCCTCCGATGTAGTCCACAACTAAGGTCCCACGACGCTCGATCGCCTCCGACGTAGTCCACAATGAAGGTCCCACGACGCTCGATCGCCTCTGCTCAATCCACAGAGACTGCAGCAAGGGATCAAGTGTCCTCTTCCTACAGCCTCTAGGGTCACAGTTATGGTGCACTGTATGACAATGATCTGTCATACAATGCACCATGACTATGATCCCAGAGACTACACTTGATCCCTTGTTGCACCCATCCATCCACCTATGCACCCATCATCTACGCACGCACACATCCACGCACACACACATCCACGCACGCTGACATTCACGCACGCTGACATCCATGCATGCACACATCCACGGATGCACGCTGACATCCACGCACCCTGACATCCATGCACGCTGACATCCACGCATGCACACATCCACGGACGCATGCACACATCCACGCACGCTGGAATTCACGCACATCCACATACACACATCCACGCATGCACACATCCACAGATGCACACACACATCCACGCACGCTGTCATCCACGCATGCACACATCCACGGACGCATGCACACATCCACGCACGCTGGAATTCATGCACATCCACATACACACATCCACGCACGCACACATCCTCGGACACACACACACATCCACGGACGCACGCACACATCCACGGACGCTGGAATTCACGCACATCCACGCACACACACATCCACGCACACACCCACATACGCACACATCCACGGACGCACGCACACATCCACGGATGCACGAACACATCCACGGACGCTGGAGTTCACGCACATCCACATACGCATATCCACGCACGCATCCACGTACGCACACATGCACGGACACACTAACACACATCCACGGATGCACACATGCACGGACACACTAACACACATCCACGGACGCACGCACACATCCATCTATCCATCTATTCATTCATTCATACTTACCCATGAGGAGGAGGAGCCGCTGAGAGGAGGAGGGGCCACACCGCAGCTGCATCGGAGGCCGGCGGGCTGCTCCGGAATGGGTGAGTGGGGCTAGAGGTGGGGGGCTAGGCAGGGGGGGGTGAGTGAGCAGGGGAAGGTGGGGGGGATGAGCAGGGGAAGGGGGGGCATGAGCAGGAGGAGAGGAGGTTGTGCAGGCTGACCGGCAGGCACCTGAGCCTGCCGGCACTGCAGTACAGAAGGAGGAGGGCGGGTGGATCGCGGGGACGCGGTGGGGGGGGGGGGGAGCAGGCCGGACACAAGGGGGGCTAGAGGTAGGGGGACAAGACAAAGGAGGGGCTGGAGGAGGAAGGGGGCAGGGGCGCACAGAGGAATGACGGCGGCTGCGGTGCAGCCGGCAGAAAAAGATCATCGGAGGGGCGGGGGGGCTGATAGGCGCCCGTCCAGGAGGAGGGAATCGCTGTGATTTCTCAGATCTGCAGTTTCAGTTTTAAACTGCAGATCGGAGGGGCCCTGGGCACGGGGGGGTTAATCCACCCCCCGTGGGGTTAACTTCAGGTTGTCACCTTGCAGTAGCAACGGTGACACCTGAGTTAACCCGCTCACACGCGCCGCAGGAGCGCGATCATTTCATGGCCCACCGTTTGGGCCAAAGGTCGGGAATGAACTTGTTTTCATGGCCCAAACGGTGGGCCAAGGGTCGGGAAGGGGTTAATGCACACTACAGTAATTGTGCATCCAAGTTATTGTTTGCACACAGTCGATGTGCAGGAGCAGCCTGTGTTTTACTGTCATTGCTGTGCAATAACGGGGATAAAAGCTAACAGGTATTTGCATATACGTTTAG
The DNA here is from genome assembly GCA_033576535.1 of Allobates femoralis. Classification (NCBI taxonomy): domain Eukaryota; kingdom Metazoa; phylum Chordata; class Amphibia; order Anura; family Aromobatidae; genus Allobates; species Allobates femoralis. The sequence goes on along the minus strand of JARQOC010000002.1, from coordinate 161,990,000 downwards.
AGAGGGCCTCTACAGTGTTCGGCAAAAGTGTTGACACCCCTGCAATTCTGTCAGATAATACTCAGTATCCAATTTGGCTTTAGGACAATTCTTTTTGTGTTTTTTTCATTGAAGACAAGTTAAATGAAGATAATAATACCAAAGAATTTGTGATTGCAATCATTTTCAGGAAGAAACTGAGTATTATCTGACAGAATAGCAGGGGTGTCAATACTTTTGGCCAACACTGTATATTCAATTTCCCCTTTGGGTCCCAGACAGCCCAGTCACACCCTGCTATTATATGATAGTATCAGTGAAAAATCTCCATTGTTTTTTTCTTTTTTTATATAGGAAAATGACCTTTTACAAAGATGCCAAAGAATTAAAATAATTAAAAAAGAGGCAGCTGTGAGAGATAAACATCAAGTGCCATTATGGATGTGGCATACTGCCATTACTTCATAAAGTACATTAGATTTGTACAAGGTGTTCTGTTCCTTCTCAGGAACATGAATACCCAATTAATCCACTTTGTGCTTGATACTTATAATTTAAAATATAAAATGTTATGAATGTTCAGTTCTTTTTTATAAATGATGTAAATCAGTTTTAAACTGTTGAATGGAAAACTACTGGTGTGCTTGTTTACCAACTGTCTAGTTTGATAAAGAAGGAAAAATAGGGAAAAATTATTATTATAAAACTGATAGTATAAGAATATACCAATGAAGCAAAAACTGTATCAAATATATTACAGTATTGCATGCTAGTGAATACATTTGCTATATCTTAGAAGACATCTTAGACAATTGTTTACACCAGGGGTGTTCAACCCAAAGCCCACTGGTTGTGAGCAGCCAAAATGGCTGTGAATATGGCCCATTACACAAGCACATGAGAGAGATGCAGAAGGGCCAATGCTTGGACCAGTTACCAGCCAAGCAAATACCCGGTAGACAACAGTGCTCCTCTGCATTGGGTGCTGCTGGGTCAGTAATAATTTTAGCAGAGAAGCACTGTGGGTCTGCAATCAATGCATATAGCATTCAGTTCTGAAAATTGCTGCAGTGTATACTGTTCATTGTAGCTTTGCAGCCACTGTCACTCTCATCTGAATCAGCTCATCACCTGGCAGACTGCTGCCTGTAATTTTCACCCACCTCTGGGGTCTGAGTGAGTTACTGAGGTGGGGCCTATGTGCTGTATGCACAGCAGTTTCAGTGTATCTTGTATGTATCTACAGTCTCAGTATATTATGTTGCATGCATACAGCAGAATCTCAGTGTATCCTATGTAATGTATAAAATAGTCTCAGTGTATCCTATATAATGTATATTGAGACTGATTTATCCTGGTCCACAGGGGAACAGATGAATACATCAGTAAGCTCCTATGCAGGAGCCTTCCCCCTATTCCCCTATATGATGAGTAATTTGCCCAATACACTTGTTTTACAATGTGCAAACAAGGGCAGTGTATCATCATTCATTTTAGCCACTATCTAGTTTGTTATTATATAGAAGCATAAATAAAATTATGAATGAGGGTAATGTAATATTTATATATAGATGATTAGTGGTCCCCTATTGTCAATGTTATCCTTGAAACCCCACTGTCCTATGTGATGTATATACTGTACAATAGTCTCTCTGTGTCCTATGTTATGTATACAGAGTAGTTTCAGTGGCTCTTTGAAGGTAAAAAGGAGGGAAGATTCATACACTGATATTTTAAATACTTTAATGACCCTCCATCACCTGTTTTTACTCCCCCCCCAAGCTATGCATGTAGCTGCAGCATAATAGTACTATTCTAATCATCCCTGTCTGAGCTAATACCGTCATGTTAAAGGAAAATATTAATTTACTAGATGGTGGCCCGATTCTAACGCATCGGGTATTCTAGAATATATATGTAGTTTATTTATAAAGACTTAAAATAATGCAATGAACACATAGGATTTTCCCCAATCAGCGACGTGGCTTCGTTTAATATATCTCCCCCTGTGACATCTCAGCAGCGATAGTAAGGTACTGTCACACTTGGCGACACTCCAGCGATCCCGACAAACGATGCGACCTGGCAGGGATCGCTGGAGCGTCAGTACGTGGTCGCTGGTGAGATTGTCACACTGTGTGAGATCGCTAGCGCCGGTCGGGAGTATCCTGCCCCCACTGGTAAGTCAGACTAAAAGTATGTGCACATGACATCTTTTTTAGGCGTATCTGCTCTATTAACTGCCTGAAAAAGCACTAAATAAACTCTAGAAAGGCTGGACATATACCCTGCAGTGTAAAATGACTTGTTGTTTATATGTTCAGTCTTTTGAGCTTCTTTTAATTGAGTCAAGTTTCCAAAGATGAGAAGGAGTTGGGCAAAGTGACTGACTATTCCTCAGGTGACTTCTACTTTTAGGCTGCTCACTAATTTAATACAATTTAATAAAAAAATAATCCTCAATAGATGACAGAAAGGATGACTGAAAGCAAGCAAAGAAAGCGATTTTAGCATTAAAGACAACGGTGTGTCCTGAAGCATCTTTTGAATGAAAAACACATAGAATTCGCAGATGTCTAAAAAAACCATTGTGTGCACATACAGTTTAGATAGTAGTTAAGCCCTCCCATACATATTAAACTAAAGTAGTCAGAATCTGCCAATATCGACAGATTCAGCCCTCCGTCTAAATGCGTATTGGTGCCTTTGACAGATGATGTCCAGGGAGATAAGCATCCAGCAGGTCAGATTTAAGACTGAAGATTTTTTCATTTTCTAAATGATAAGTAATACCACGGCCTATTTCAGATGGTTGTATTATCAGCATGTCACAATGAACCTATAATCATCAAGTATCATGTCTAATAAATGAAACATTACAATATCTACATTGATAAATCACCACAAACACCGACAATACTCGGCTACATTACCAGAAACATTATCAGCACATAAAGATGTCACCACTAGAGATAAGCAAACACTTGAGGGTTCGGATTTGGTTTGGTTCACCGAATAGAGGGGTGTTCGCTGAATTGTTTGCTGAACCTTCCAAACCCCCTTGAATTGAATGGCAGGCAACATGAAACACAAAGAAAGCAACTTCAATGGTGTCCAAAAGCTGCCAAACTGCTTATATTAGTGCCAGATACAAGGAAAAGGGACAATAATCTACCTAGAGTACAAAAAGTCGCATGGGTGCATGACACACATTCTGTGACAGCCTGTACACTCTTCAAAATCAAATCAAAATAGGTGGTGGCTCACAATTTCAGAGGGGGGTGAAACTCAGTTTGAATTGACAGATCATGAGTGACAAGGGAAAAGTGGCAGCAGTTTTCAACATTAAGTAAAAATAGAAGGAGGGGTAAAAGGAGGATGAGTTACATGTGTTGGCATGTCACTCAGAGAGCTCTGCTCAAATCATGCACCACACAGCAAGGAGATCCATTGAACAGTAAAATCCGGCACCAAAGGCTCTTCATTCCAAAAAAGTTCCTTTATTATTTTACACCAGGGGTGGGGAACCTCAGGCCCTAGGGCCGTATGCGGCAAAATTCCTTTATTATTTTACACCATGGGTGGGGAACCTCAGGCCCTAGGCCTCGATTACTTTTTGCGGCCTCGGGCAGATTCCTGGGAACCGCAGTTCTCAGGCTGGCAGTTGCATTTTGCTGACTGTCATCACTTTAAATACAGCTCTTCCTTAAATCCTGTTCCTTCCTTGCCCTCCGCCGGTCCCCACAGATCCTTATGGACGGCTCCTGTCTTTCGGGCCTCTGGACCCTATACGGAGCCTAGGGGAATTATGCCTGGTGTTGGCTGCAACCTCTGAAGAAGTCCGTGCCCTTCAGTTCTGTGGCTCGGGGATAAAGGCCCACACCGACTCGGAGCTGGTCCTCTGGTTTTGAACTGGATCCTTCTGGCCTGGAGTCATTTCGGCTCAGATTCGGGTATACTTTAACACCCTAGGATCCCCTTATTTCTCTGGGCCACGTGTACTGAGGTGCCCTCCACTGCGCTTCTCGAAGGGTCCTCCTCCAACCGACTTCTCTCTCTGACTGACTTTCCTGCTCTCCACAGCTCACCTAAGCTCCTCCACTGGGACTGATTCCCTAGCAACAGTTAACCCTATGGTCCCCTGACTTAAGGTGTGTGGATGCATGTAATGAGGGTCCCCTATTGACATCCCAGTCCCCTGGTCACAGGGATACTACACACTGGTTTGGGTGCAGTACCCCTCCTTGGCATCCCAACCAGTGGGGCGCCACATAAATTCCACTCAAATACATTTGCCCATCTCCAACTAATAACTCATGTATATTTTTAATCTAGCACTAAGAACACATAGAGTTTTGTGATGATCCCATGCCCAATGTCACTCTTGTATATTGTATACAAAATTTATGGAGAACATGTGTTCATTTTCTGCAGACTATGCAGATGTCAATAGGATCTGATTATAAGCCAATGAGTCTGGAGGTGACTCTTCTGTTGTGGAAATAAAATATGGTATGGTAAACTCTACAATGAGATAAAAGTTACCAGGAGCTCCTATTAAACAAGAAACACGACTTAAGCTAAAGCCAGCCTGACCAAACCACTGACCTTCATGGCCTGAAAAAAACTGAAATCTAGAAGATAGTACACAAAGGCAAAGAGAAATATCTCAGCATCTGGAGGAACAACATAAACAAATCACAGAGACTGACAATATACCAGAATTTACAAAGGGATTACAGACTGGCCCCATATCTAGAGACACTAGAAAATCCCAAAGGGCGACAGATCCTGAGCCGGTACAGGCTGAGCGCCCACAGCGTACTCATCAAATCCAGGCAGCACCGACAGAACTGCAAGCCCCGATAGAGCAGACTGTGCCAGCAGTACCCCATGAAGAATGAACACTTACTTCAGGAGACTGTCTGTCTGATCTCCTCCCATACTTCACCTCTATATAGGAGGAAGAGAAACTGCCAATACTATTGGGGAAAGAGGAAAGTGCAGTGGCAATAGCAGCGCAGTGTGTGAGTGCCTGCCAGAGACTAAAGGGCCCGTTCCATGCTACGATATCATTAACAATATTGTTTGTATGTCACGGCTTTTTGGGTGGAGTAACGAAGTTGTAACGATGTCATTGCATGTAACAAGTAGAAACAATCAATGATAAGTCGGGTGATCGTTCATTGGAGGTTTGTGGTCAGGACCTTAAACCAAGTGATGATCGTCCGTCCAACCTGCAGCATTGGTGTGTGTGACAACTTCGTAACGATGTCATTAACGACCTCGTCTTTTCAGAACTGAAGGATGTAGGCAACCAAACGACCGCAGTATCGTTCGCTTGTCGCAGAATCGTTGCTGCGTCGTTAAAGATATCTGAACGTGTGACATTTCACTAGTGATCATTGAACGATGTTCAAGCGATCTAGGTCAAGTCGGATCATTGGTCGGATCGTTCGACCATTGAAGCAAGTAACCTAGGGTTAAGAGGAGCCTGATATATCCTTGACCTGTATACCCTACCCTGGACGTTTCCCTATCCCCATCCCCCTGTTTTTACCATTTGCCTTGGCAATACTAACATGTATAAAGCTTCTTTGAATTTGAATTTACTGGTAAAGGTCTCTGGTTTCCGCTCATATCATGGCTATTGGGAGAGTGCGGAGAGATTTGAGGGCCCTAAGTGGTAGGAGGTGTTGTACAATTTCCACTTTTACTTTCGCTATACTTATCCGGGTCATTATTTCCTACAGGATTTATTTCCCTGTGCAAATAATAAGCATACTTTGAGAAAGATCTGAAAAAGCAATATCAAACTCAGTTTCATTTGATCAGTTCAATCTCACAGTGTTCCCTCTTGGTAATTTTAAAATGCCAGGGTAATTTTATAGGCAAAAACTAATGTATTTAGCAGCCATATATGCAGCTGCTGCACAATCTTCATTTGAGTCAGTGACGCTTTCATTGCAGTTTTGTTGGGCACTGGAGAGCATTAATAGTATGGTGTCACAGTAAAATTGCTCTGTGATAATGATTAAAACAGCACAACAAGTCTTGACTCCTATGCCATCCTGCATCCACACATGTGTTTGATGCTAGCACAACTATTATGCCGTTTAATTAGTCCAACAAATCATGTTTATCTCAGTGCAGACCGAAATAACGTGATCTCGGCTTTTTTGAGTGCTTCATGTTGACTACATAAATGAAATAAATAATTTGGTTTTAAACAAGGAATTAGAAACCGAATGCACTAATTAAAGAATGTTATAAGTAATGTACAGTTGTGCTCAAAAATTTAAATAGCCCAGCAGATTTTTTTGCTTTCTTGGCCTTTTTTTAGAGGATATGAATGAAAACGCAAAACTTTTTTTTGCAGACATAGGCTAGGGTCACACTTAAGTCTGGAATTGATCTGGATGCGGTGAACGCAATTGTCTTCTGACATTCAGCAATCCGGGAACCGGATTGGTGAAGCCGCAATCCGGTAACCGGATTGCTCAGAATGTGTAATCCTGAGCAATCCGGTTACCGGATAGTTTGCTCATCCCTGCTGCCGCAGGGATGAGCAAACTGTTCTGTGGTTTGTTAAACTTGTAATTTAATAAATGTTTGCATAATGTCTCTAGGGGGTGCCCAGTCCCCTTAGAGACCTTACACCCACTCAGGTGGGCATATAATGCTGTAATCTGTTATGTACAGCAGCTGACTCCTGTCAGCTGTTGTACAGTTTTAAGAATGAAAGCGCCGGGCTCCTCAGAGCAGCGCGCATACTATAGCTATTGCTACAGTATGTGCGCCGCTGTCTGAGGTCCTCAAGACATTTACAGTAGATCTATGGGGAGCGCTGCCCATAGATCTACTGTAAATGTCCTTAGGACCTCAGACAGCGGCGCACATACTGTAGCAATAGGTATAGTATGTGCGCTGCTCTGAGGAGCCTGGCGCTTTCATTCATAAAACTGTACAACAGCTGACAGGGGTCAGCTGCTGTACATAACAGATTACAGCATTAAATTCCCCCCTGAGTGGGTGGAAGGTCACCAGGGGGACTGGGCACCCCCTTGAGACATTATACAAACATTTATTTATTAAATTACAAGTTTAACAAACCACAGAACACTTTGATTATTCCGGCGGCAGGGACATCAAAGCTGAGGACTCCATATTGGTTGAGGGCAAAAGTCAATGCACATGACAGGAAACAAGATGGCCGACAAAATACACTAAATGCAAACATAACAACAGATATAGCAAAAAAGACTGAAAACCTTACACTCAGTTTCCTGATCACAATATTATTGAGCCACCCTGGGGAGAACTCAAGTGACCAGTTCATGCAAGAAAACATAGAAATTTACAGGAACTAGAGGCTTTTTGCCAAGAATAATGGGCAGCTTTATCATCTGAGAAAATAAAGAGCCTCATGCACAACTACCATAAATAACTTTAAGATGTCATTAATGTTAGAGAGGCAAAACACGGTATTAAGAACTGGGGTACGTGAACTTTTGATCAGGGTCATTTGGATGTTTTTGGGATGTCATTATGATTTAAAAAGAGAAAACAAAATAGTTTGACAATAAATGGTTTCACCCAACCACTAACCATGAGTGAAAAAATGTTGTGGTGTTATCATTCATATTCTCTGAAAAAAGGCCAAGAAACAAAAAAATCTGCCGGGGTATGTAAACTTTTGAGCACAACTGTACACTTTTGTTGGTGGACCTTAATGAAGTCTAATGTAACATCGTTGCGAAGTGTTAGTGAATAGCTGTAGGAGTAAAACATGGTGATCTAAATAGCTATTTCAATGGTAAGTTATCCTTTACTCACAGTTTATGCTTCATTTTATTTATAATACCATTTTCAGTGTCTATTTTGTGATGAGTTGTTGAATAAGTCCATACTGATATGACTTTTGGACACTTCTACAATCCTGGTTAGTTTACCTGCAGCCAGAACAATGGCCTTGATTTATCAAACCAGCAATTTTCTCAATGGTTTTCATGGAGCATTGTGGAGTCAGACACTCCTCAGTTGTTAAAGGGAACCTGTCACCTAATTTTAAGCCCCTACACTATCTCTAGCTGTCCCTACACCTTCCTAGCAGCTCCCTATCTCTCCCTTTCTTATCTAAAGTCTCCCTATGAAAGAAGTGTAAAATAAGATAAAACTTACTGCAGTCCCCGTAGTTAGGGGACTGGGTAGGCGTGGCTACGCTTCCACAGCACTCCTCCATGTTGTAATGCACGCCCCGCTGGGCGGCATTATTCAGGGCCCTCTCTGCCCCTATGTCTTTATAATCTGCCACCATGTTTGTAGTTCTAAGCACCGGCCGGACGTCACTTCCGGCGCGGTGCATTATGGGGCCGGTCACGTGATCGGCCCTAGTGCATTATGGGGCCGATCATGTGACCGGCCCGGCTTCAGTAAGCGCATTGCGCATGCGCGGAGCCGGGCCGATCACGTGATCGGCCCCATAATGCACTAGGGCCGATCACGTGACCGGCCCCATAATGCACCGCGCCGGAAGTGACGTCCGGCCGGTGCTTAGAACTACAAACATGGCGGCAGATTACAAAGACATGGGGGCAGAGAGGGCCCTGAATAATGCCGCCCAGCGGGGCGTGCATTACAACATGGAGGAGTGCTGTGGAAGCGTGGCCACGCCTACCCAGTCCCCTAACTACGGGGACTGCAGTAAGTTTTATCTTATTTTACACTTCTTTCATAGGGAGACTTTAGATAAGAAAGGGAGAGATAGGGAGCTGCTAGGAAGGTGTAGGGACAGCTAGAGTTAGTGTAGGGGCTTAAAATTAGGTGACAGGTTCCCTTTAAGCAGGATCATCTGTGAGTGCCAGGAGCCTCCATGCATAATGGTCAGCACGGTCGCTCAGTGGTTAGCACTGCAGCCTTTGCTGCGCTGAGGTCCTGAGTTCAATTCCCACCAAGGACAACATCTTTCAGGAGTTTGTATGTTCTCCTCATGGACGTGGGTTTCCTCTGGGCACTCTGATTTCCTCCCATATTGCAAAGACATACTGATAGGATATTTAGATTGTGAGCCTCAATGGGGACAGCCTTACTGGTGCATGTAAATGCTATGGAATTAATAATAATGAATAAATATTATTATGCATCATACCACATACCACAATTATGACTTGTGTCTGGTACAAGTAGTGCACTGTAAATGATATATGGACAAAAAAGCACAATGTGATGAAATCCTGATTCACGTTGAATAAATCACAATTTGGGAACTAAAGGAATATGTAGATAGCAGCGCGGCTCATTCCTATTTTTCTTTGTTACAAGTCATGACACAGCTCATCATATATTAGAGATGAATTAGGGCTTGGACACACTCTGCTACTTACATGCGAATCTCTCGGACGAGACTCTGAAGAGTATACAGACAGTATATCTCTGCTTTGTTAGATCGATTTGTCCAAAGCACCTGGGTCCCAAGGGAGACAGTATAACTCTGCTTTGTTAGATAAATTTAACACACCTGATACATATATTTTCTAGATTGAATGATTTTTTGGTTTGTTGGTTTGATTTTACACCACTGCAGAGACAGACATTTTCTGCACATGCATAATTTTAAAGTGAGTGAGAAATATAGTGTGAAAAAAGAAAATGTTCAACATGACCACCTGTTATTATCAAATTCTGTAAAGTACCTGTGGGCTGAAAAAGCTCACTATATCCCTGGATAAAATCATTGATACTAGGTCTAGTTTCCAAAATTGGGTCATGGGGGGAATTCTGCTGTTTAGGCACCCTAGTGGCCATGCAAATGTGACATGGTGCCTGCAATCTATTTTATCTTTTCCAAAATTGAAATTTTGCTCCAAAAATTCAAATATTGCTCCTTCCCTTCTGAACCCTCCCATTTGTCTAAACAGAACTTTTTGACTACATGTGGGGTATCTTTGTGCTTATAAGCAAGTGGGTAACAAACTGTGGGGTCCACTTTTTGGTGTTGCCTCTTGTAAAAGTGAAAAATTTGGTGCTAAAGCAACACTTCTGTGAAAAAAAGGAAATGTTAAATTTTCAATATCATGACTAGAGATGAGCCACCACCCCGGTGTTCGAAATCGATTTGATTTGTCGAATTTGATGTGTGTTTGTCGAATGTTCGTCAAATGTTCATCGAACACTGTCAAACACGTAAAACACCATTGAAAATTAATGTAATAAGTGTTTTAACATTAGTTCCGGGCGGGGGGAGCACCTACAGGTAGGGGGGAGCGCAGCACCGAGAGCGGGGAGCGAAAAACACAGGCGGGAAGCCAGCAGTGAGAAGAGGACTTCACCGGATTTCCTGGTCTGTGCCGCGCTCCCCACTCTCTGATGCCCCCTCCCTGCTCCCTGGAGCTGCTCCCCCGCCCAGTCCAAAGTTAGGATCGGGTGCAGAGGCGGCAGGGGTGAGTGGGGAGCGAAGGAGCAGGGCGGGGAAGCCGGTGGCGGTGAAAAGACTGCCCCGCCGGCTTTCCTTCTGTGTTCTGCACTCCCCGCTCCCTGATGCCCCCCTCATCGGCCCCCCGCCGCCTTCCCACCTGATCCTAAGCTATTAGGAAATTCATGGTGATCATGTCTAATATTGGCGTGACCCCATGAATGTCGGGCTTAGGGACAATTGATAACAGAAAGCTGGCCCTAACCCCTTTATTACCCAGTGAGCCAACGCACTAGGGCCCTGGATGAGTTGGATACAGCGCCAGAGGATGGGGCTTCAATGAACGCGCCATCTTCTGAGGTGGCTGCGGGCTGCTATTCACAGTGGGAGGGGGGCCCAGAAAGCTTGGGCCTCCCTGCGCTGAGGATTCCAGCCCCCAGCTGCCTAGTTGTACCTGGCTGGACATTGAAATAGTGTGAAGCCACACGCATTTTTTTTTATTATTTCATGAAATTCATGAAGTAATAATAAAATAAGGCTTCCTTCTATTTCTGTTTCCAGGCAGCTACAAATAGGCACCAGGGGGTTGGGGGCAGCCCGTTCCCAGCTGGACACAAAAATATGGCGAAGCGCACGTCAAATTTTTGGGGAAAAATTCATTAAAAAATACATTTAGGGACTGCATCTTTATTAACCCCTAAGGCCGGAGCGCTGCGGCATTGTAAGGAGGGGTTAACTCAGGTCACCGAGGATAGCTCAGGTCATGCCACCTGAGCTGTCCTCAGGTGACCTGAGTTAACCCCCCTTACAATGCCGCTGTGCTACGGCCTCGAGGGATTAATAAAGATGCAGTTCCTAAATGTAATTTTTTATATTTTTATTAATTTTTTTCCCAAAAATTTGACGTAGGCTTCGCCGTATTTTTGTGTCCTAGCTGGGTACAGCAGGCAGGTACGGGCTATCCCAAAACCCCAGGTGCCTATTTGTACCTGCCTGGAAACAGAAATAGAAGGAAGCCTTTTTTTAAATTATTTCATGAAATAATAAAAAATAAAATGCGTGGGGCTTTGCGCTATTTCTATGTCCAGCCAGGTACAGCTAGGCAGCTGGGGGCTGGAATCCGCAGCCCAAGCTTTCTGGGCACCCCCAGCTGCAAATTGCAGCTCGCAGCCACCCCAGAAGATGGTGCATTCATTGAAGGGGTTAGGGCCAGCTTTGTGTTATCAGCTGGCCCTAAGACCAAAATTCATGGGGTCACGCCAATATTAGACATGACCGCCATGAATTTCTAGTGAATTTTTTTAAAAAAACACAACACATAGAAAAAATATTTTATTAGGAATTAAACGAAAAAGACACTTAGACACCATCTTTAATTATTTAAAAATCCTCTTCCTTCCGACGTAGTCCCAAAACGCAATTTCAGCATTGCTACATCACTCTGCATAGACACACACGTCTATGCAGAGTGATAGCAGGGTGACAACTGACTATGACAGTCAGGGTTCACCCCAGGTCATAGCTCAGGCTATGACCGCGGGTGAACCCTGCTGTCACAGCCGAACTGTGCCTCCGGCCGCTGGAGATTGCCGAGCGACGGAAGAGCAGTGAATAAACCTGAAGTCATTAATGTATAATTAATGTTCACTATACCCCTAGATATTATCCTTGAGTGGTTTAGTTTCCAAAATGGGGTCATTTGTGTGTGTGGGGGGTTCTGCAGTTTAGGTATCTTAAAGGTCCAGGATATGACATATGGTGCTCGTCATCTATTATAGTCAAATTTGTTTTCCAAAATTCAAAAAGTGCTACTTCCCTCCTGAGCCCTCCCATTCGTTCAAACAGAGGTTTTTGACCACATGTGGGGCATTGACGTATTCAGAAGAAACTGGGTAACACATTTTGGCATCCACCTTGTCATGCTATTGATATGCCCCTCCAGGGCCTTAGGATTCTCGGAACCCGGGCTTTCTTGAGGCTTCATCACGGGGATCATGGGGACCGAGACATGGCTCCGTGACCCTGGCGGTGTCATTAAAAGTTCGGTGTGGGTGGCTCACTCTCTTAGGGATAGGAATCTGGCATGGAGGGTTCATTCTGGGAAGGGATGACTGGACCTGGGGATACTTGTTAATTTATACGTGATGTCACCCGCAGGTCGTGGCTATAGATAACCGCCACTGCTCGACATTCTTTCTAGGGGCCAATGGTTGGGAGGTAGCAATGTTCTTAAGCCCTCTACAGGTAGGGTTGACCCCTAAAGTGGCCAAAGGTCCTTACATGAGTTGGTAGTTGTGTTTCTGGTGCTTCTGATGCGTAAAGAAAGTTCACAGACACAGTGGCCTGCAGTCTTCAGTTCTTTACCCACAGTCTTTGTGCAGCAGCCCGCTGAGCACTGGGTTCTCGGAGGCAGGGATCCAGCTACTCACTGGTAGTAGGATGGTATATAACTGGCACCCCTTCTCAGTCCTTTCCAGGTCATCTCACACAGCGCTTGCCTCTTCTGTCCTGCCTTGCCCTTCGCCAAACAGAGCTCTGAGCCAGTGACTGTGGGCTTCTCCTAGGGGCTCTCCTGCAGTGTCTCCCCTTAGCCTTATGGTTGCCACCTTTTCAGCAAATGTGCACAGTTGTCGACCGTGTCACCATGAAAGTGTCACACAGTCTCCAGGTTGCTATCTGAGCCTGGTCTTCTCCACTAGTCTTTTGGGTTCCCGGTGCCTGTTGTGACCCAGTCCATCCACTTGCCTGCGCTTGAGAATGGATATGAGACCCACGGGTGTATTGCTCACTTTCTGTGCCTCTGGGACCCCCTCTTCCTCCTGGAGCCACTTGGGTGATGTTCTGCTCTAAGGTTCGGCCGTATGATGAGCTCCCACTTGCTCCAGCCCTCTGGACTCTTCTCAGGTGTACTTTCTTTAGCTTCCCTCCAACTCGACCCTGGTGTTTAATGGTCTTTCCTCAGCTGTTCTACCACTTCTGACTCTTCTCAGCTGTTCTACTCTCATCTCCTACGTTCTAGATGCTTCCCACTCTTTTTATACCCTCTGTCACGTGTTCCACATCATCTACGTGTGTTCTTTCTGACCTCACTCCTCCCAGGTGCTCCCTCTAACTACTTCCTTCACCACCCTACCCCACTACAATCGTTCCTAGTGTGATCTGGGTGTCCTGGTACTGGACTGTACCCCTCTTACCAGTGAGTGGGATACTACACCCTAACGGGTATGCAGTACGTCAGTGATGACTGGATCTGCAGGGGCGCCACACTATCGCTTGTACAAGTGAATAAATTGAGGCTAAATTAACATTTTTAGGTAAAATATAAATGTAATTTTTTTTTCATTCCACTTTGCATTCATTCCTGTGAAGTGGCTGAGGAGTTAATAATTTTCTTTAATGTAGTTTTGAGTAGCTTGAGGGGTGCAGCCTTTGGAATGGTGTCATTTTTAGGTGTTTTCTGTCACATACGCCTCTCAAAGTGACTTCAAATGTGATGTGGTCCCTAAAAAAATGGTTTGTAAATTGTGATGTAAAAATGAGGAATTGCTGAAGAACTTTGAACCCTTCTAACTTCCTAATCCTAACAAAAAAAAATGTTGGTTTCAAAAATTGTGTTGATGTATAGTAGACATGTGGGAAATGTTATTTATTAACTATTTTGTGGATAACTCTATGGTTTAACGGAATAAGAATTCAAAGTTGAAAATTGCTTAATTTTCAAAATTTTCACCAAAATTCAGTTTTTTTTCACAAATAAATGCAAAAAATATTGTTCTAAATTTTCCATTAACCTGAAGTTCAATATGTCATGAAAAAAGAATCTCAGTATAACTGGGATCCGGTGAAGCATTCCAGAGTTATGACCTCATAACATGACACTGATCCGAATTGTAAAATCTGGCCTGGTCATTAAGATGGAAATTGGCTCCGTCACTAAAGGCCCTGTTGCATGCAATAATATCGTTAACGATATCGTTGCAACATCACCAATTTTGTGACATTGCAGCGACCTCATAGTGAAGTCGCTGCGTGTGACATGTACCAGCGATCAGCTCGCTGATCATTGGTAAATGGACAGGACCATTTTTTGTCCGTTGGTCTCCCACTGGGTGGTCAGCATCGGCGTGTGTGACAGTGGGAAACCAACGATCAACGATCTCCCAGCGCCCACAGCACACGCTGGGAGGCTCGTAACCAGGGTAGACATTGGGTAACTAAGTGTAGCACTGCGCTTAGTTACCCAATGTTTACCCTGGTTACCAGCGTCCTAGCTGGTCGCTGATTGCTGGTGAGTCTGCCTGTGTGAGAGCTCACCAGCGATCAGAACGATGTCCCGGCGACCCGATCATTGGTCAAGTCGCTGGGACATCGTAATGTGTAGCGGGGCCTTTAGGCTGCTTTCACACTGCAGTTTTTTTCCCTGATCAGGTTCGATCAGGTTTGTGTGTCAAAACCAGGAAAGGAACCAGGAGAGGAACTTGCAGAGAAAAACTATAATTGAAAGATTGACACCTGTTCTGAATTGTGGAGACACTCCTGGTTTTGACACACAAACCTGATCAAACCTGATCAGGGAAAAAACTGCAACGTGAAACCAGCCTAAGGGGTTAATCATTTTTATTGCATCTTTAAAAGGAGATGTGGTGATCAAAAGACAGAAATTATGGTGTTATGTTTTTTTTTTATGGTGTTCTATGGCCACTTTACACACACCAACTTATCTGTCCAACTTCTGAACAACTTACTGGTTGCAGTGAAATCATGGACACTTTGTTCCATTTGTACACAGCCACAAAATGGAGTTATGTGTCCATGATTTCACTGCAACCAGTGAGTTGTTCGGAAGTTGGACAGATAAGTTGGTGTGTGTAAAGTGGCCCTTACTGTAGAGGTTAGATAATTTGATATTTACTAAATTAGTCTCATGCTGAACTTTACCGGAATACCAATGGCAGTGATGGAGACCTTCCACAGGCTTCTGGCTGCAATGGGAATCTATGGATACTCCACAGTCACAATGAGGCCGGAATAGTGTAATCCGTACATCATAAAATGCGACTAACAGAGATTGACAACACAGCTGCATTTAAAGGGTTAACAGTGACGATCAATTTATGAACCCACTTCATGGGGATTTCCTGTACACTCTCAAATTTGATTGGCTGCTTTAGTTGTGAAAAAAAAAAAAAGAAAGCCTCTTTACCACGGGAATCCGCTTATCGTCCCATTATTGCCACTTCAACATTCTCTGCTGGATGGGAAGCAAGAAAATCCTGACTAATTTGACAAAACCTAAGATAAAAACAATAAAAACAGAGGCGTGGCCTGCAACTGCTCCATGTAGGACACATCCCCTGGAGCTGCTGTGCCTTACTATAAGCGACAGAGATTTATGCCTTTATTAAGGCAACAAATCTCATCACAGCAACGTGACCCTAACTATAAACCCTCCAGGACCATTGTGAACTTGTATGTGGAAGATTCTTTCTACCCTTCTGCACATTACAGGGAGATGGTAAGGACCTGAGAGGACAGTGGGGGCCATCTTGGAATGCTGAGCAGGTAATCTGCGGCCATATCCTAAGAGATCCGCCTGGACAGCTCCTCTCTGAATTCCCTCTACCTCCACTTTCGCTGTCGACTTCTATCTGCTGCCACGCCGGAGGAACCGGAGACCTGTGTTGTTACCTGGCGAGTTCCCAGTCTCCAGTCTCCTGTCATCATTGCTGTGTGAACAGCGCAGCAGAAATCAACTTACTGGAGTTAACTCTGTCATGTTGAGGTGAGGCGAGCTGCCTGTTGCTGTCCTGCTGCTGACCTGCGTCTCCTTTGGTTGTTGGAGTGGAGTCTCCCTCCTGATCGCAAGGAGAAAGCTCCCGGCGGAGGGATACGGCTCGGCCATTGTTCTAACACTGGTGGGTGATGAGGGAGTGAGGTGAGGAGAAGATCACGGTCTGTGAGTGGAAGACATCGAGTCCACGGTGCTAGATTGTGAGGATTCAGTTCTTATCAACTATTTAAGTACTATTCTGTTTAATAAGACCTATAATATATAAACAAACAACTGGTGCTGTGTGATACTGGGGAAATACAAGAACTATTTGTTTACTGCAATACATGTGTTATTGGAAGAGCGGAAGCTCACTTCTTCCCCAAGCCACATCACTCCTTGACAACAGTGTCACACACACTGGGTCTGCTGAGGAAATTTGATTATATACTGACACCTTCTGGCAACTGTTGGTATTGATTTGACAAGGGATTTTTGATTCTACTAGCAAGTGAGATTGACGAATCTCCGACGCGCCCAAGCCACACGGAAACAGCGGACGAAGACCGAAGAATATATTCTTTATAGCAGTCTCTTATATATATTCAAGTGGTCTTCTATTTTAATTAATACTATTACTCCTGCTGAATTTCTACCCTTGTACTCAATATCGCATATACTCAGTGCATGGGATAATGATGTATTGGCTCTCTATGTACCTTTCATCTGTTTGGGAGTATATGTCTGGTAGATATTGTACCTATTGACATTGTACTTTTGCTATTTCCAGTACGTGCTCCATAGGGTCATTGCGTCACTGAGTCAGTTGTCTTGTTACATAGGGAGACAATAGTGTGTTCACTGGTCACCTATACTCTCACCTAAGAAAATCTCTGGTTCTTACACTCTTACTGCTGAGGATTTCGTTGACTAGATATAATATGCCTTCCAAAGTTAAATATCCTCAGAACAGAACGTCCTTTACTGACTCGACTACTGACCCTATCACAAACTTGACTCCAACGACCACTACTCTTACAGAACAGGAAATTATAGATATTAAGAGGATGGAGACAGGAACGGGCCTACAACCAAGGGACGACATGACTAATGATCTGATGATTTTAGAGAGCCAGCAGTCAATACATAAGCGCAAAGATAGAGACACTCCGATTAGACCCAAATCAGACGACACCCACAAAGATGGCACATATTTAGGGGATGAATTTGCTATGAAAAGTCCGGCTAGACGCCGCACTAAAAGAGGCGATTCAGAGGTGGACCCATTACCAAATCTTAATGTCGATCGGCCCATGGATAAAAGCTTCTTTGTTAGTCTCTTTAATGAGATGAAAGAATCTTTAAGGGATGACCTCTCAGAACAATTCGACGAAATGAATCACTCAATGGCCTTTTTGGTCTCTAGACTTGATAGACAAGAGAGAGCAGTTGAAGGACTACAAGACGACACTAAGACAATACAAAAAGATCAGGACTTGATGAAAGCAGAAATAAAGTATCTTAAAAACAAACTGACTGACAGGGAAGATAGGGATCGCCGCAACAACCTTAAGTTTAGGAACATACCAGAAAAGATAAAAAATACGGATCTCAGGTCGTACATCAATAATTTGCTAAAAGTAACTCTTCCTGCTTTACCAGATGTTCAATATTCCCTAGAAAGGGCTCATCGACTTCCCAGACCACCTCGACTATCCAGTGACACACCAAGGGATGTAATAGTAAAATTTTCGTTTTACCAAACGAGGGAACTACTGACAAACTTCTTATGGAAGAACAAATCACTTCCCTCCCCCTTCGAGAACATCAAAATTTTTCAGGATGTCTCGAAGGAGACTATGCTAAAACGTAAACTTTTAAAACCAATTACGGACGTTTTACAAAGGAAGCAAATTTCGTATAGATGGAATCGTCCTGCCAACGATGTCTCCTTCGTCCATAACCAAAAATCTGTACTGATAGATGAGGTGTCCACAGGTCTTAAAATCCTCAAAGATCTCCGCATATCTGACACTTGATCACAGGAGGCTATTAATGTGTATATTTAACTGTTACTAAGGGTTCCATTCAGGCACATGGGCTGAACCTTTAGCCTTTCGCGGAAGTTGTCATCGGCATAGTCCCTTCCGCTGATTCGTTCAATTTTATATATATATATATATTAGTTATATATTAGCTATTGGTGTTAGTTAACCAACTGTTATTATTCTCTAAAGTTTGTGAAATGTTATTTACAGATTTGTTTTTTTTTATTAATTATCTTTACCTACTCATTCCCCAAACTCCCCCTCAATGGACAGCTCATAATCGCAATTTTAAGCAGAATTTTGACTATGGCTAAAAAATTCGTATCTTTCAACGTCAAGGGCCTAAATTCGCCGCAAAAGAGATTTCTGATATGGAAAGATTTAAAAAATTTAAATATTGATGTGGCTGGTCTTCAGGAGACAAAATTCTCCACCTTAAACCCTCCCAAATTTACTAATAAAAATTACCCACATATCTTCCTCGCTTCTGGTGAGAAGAAGAAGGCTGGGGTGGCAATCATTATTAAAAATTCTATTAAAGTTGAAATCTGGAAACAAATCTCAGACAAGGATGGACGCTTCATAATTTTATTGTGTAGACTTGATAACATTGACTACACATTAGTTAACCTATACGCCCCAAATACAGGTCAAATTACATTTCTGAAGAAATTAATAAAAATTGTCCAGGGAATTAAGAAAGGTCACCTTCTCATCTTTGGAGATTATAATGCGGTCCCCAACCCATTAATGGACTCATCAAACAAAAATAGAAATGCCAATACCTCTATTGATTCTTGGATGAATGGGGAAGACCTCTATGATACCTTTAGGTGCATCAACTCTTCGTCTGTTGAATTCACTCATTACTCAGATGCTCACAAATCTTTTGCTAGAATAGATCTACTCTTGACTGATATTCGATCATTGCAATATATCAAATCTATTAGAATTTTGCCCAGATCATGGTCTGATCACTCCCCACTTGTCTTTGAACTTAACCAATGCCATCCCCGTTCTGACAGGAATTTGTGGAGGGCGAACTCCTTTCTATTTCGTCACCCACAATATAAGATAGAAATCCAAAGGGCGATAGATCATTATTTCAGTGAAAACGACATTGATAATATTTCACTATCCACATTATGGACTGCTCATAAAGCGGTTATTCGAGGCCAACTAATACAATTTAATAATAGACTAAAACGAGACAAAATAAGCAACTCAGAAAACATAATTAAACAAATCAAGAACTTGGAATCAGTACAGGAACAAACCCCCACTGAAGACACACATAAGGAAATCCTCAAATTGAGGGTTCAACTTAGCCAAATGCTCACGGCAGACTACGACAAATACATACGTATAATGAAGGGGAACTTTTATAATTCTATGAATAAACCCAGCAGACTTTTCGCGAATAGAATTAAAATTCACAGAAATAAGACAAAAATACTCCAAATAAGAGACAAATCCCATACAACACTTAAAAATCCCACAGATATCTCTAATGTTTTTGCAGATTTCTACCGTACCCTTTATACCTTAAAAGAAGATCCGATGTTGCCCCAACCTTCTATGACACATATAGATGCCTTCTTAAATTCTGTTGACCTCCCATCCCTGTCTGAAGTTGATCTTGCCCTATTAAACTCTCCGTTTACGGACGCTGAGGTATTGGAAACAATAGCCTTGCTTAAGAAAAACAAGTCCCCGGGTCCTGATGGTCTGCAAAATGAATATTATGTCACCTTCCAAAACTCTCTTGCTCCTTTTCTTACTAAGCTTCTTAACTCTACCTTTGTCAATACGCAAGCTATCCCGGCAGAGATGCAGGAGGCTACTATCGCAGTTTTATATAAAAATAAGGGAGATATTGAGAATGTCTCGAATTATCGCCCCATCTCGTTGTTAAATACTGACCTAAAAATTATAGCCAAAACGATAACCTCACGTCTTCAGACAGTTATTCCGAAGCTTTTGCAGAGGGATCAGGTGGGCTTTGTTCCCAGACGAGGTACCTCAGATGCCACCAGACGTGCCATTACCTTGTTACACTATATTGAAAAATCTAAAACCCCTGCTATGTTAATCGCTGTCGACGCTGAAAAAGCGTTCGACAGGGTTCATTGGGGATATTTGTTCAAGACATTACAAAAATTTGGTTTTGAAGGTAATATTCTTAATGCAATACTATCCCTCTACTCCTGTCCCTCTGCAAAGATAATGACCAATTCAGTCCTTTCGGATAAAATTATACTCAACAATGGTACCCGTCAGGGTTGTCCCCTCTCTCCCACCCTCTTCGATTTATATATAGAACCATTAGCCGAAAAAATAAGATCCAACCACTTAATTAAGGGTATTTCTTTACATGAGCATAATTACAAAATTTCACTATTTGCTGACGATGTTCTCCTCACCATCTCTGACCCCATCAACTCTATGGAACATATCTTATCCACTATATCTCAATTCTCAGAAGTTTCTTATTATAAAATAAATTTAAACAAAACTCAAACGCTCCACTTAAACATAAAACCCAAAGACTTGGAAATTCTTAAAGGGAAGTTCCCGTTGTCATGGGACAGCAAATCCATGAACTATCTTGGTATCCAATTAATTACTCCTATCTCAACGATTATGGATGTTAACATGAGCGAAATCTTCAAAACCCTGCAGTCGGACGTCTTACATTTGGCTAAACTTGAGATCTCCTGGCTAGGTAAAATTGCAGCTTATAAAATGTGCCTTCTTCCTAAACTATTATACATTTTCCGTTCGTTACCTCTGCTGATTCCAAAGAAATGGCTGCAAAAATTGCAGTCCCAACTAGCGGCTTTCATCTGGGCAGGGAGGAAGCCAAGGGTGGCCAAATTAACCCTGGAAAAAAGTAGAAGCCATGGTGGGCTTGCTGTCCCAAACCTGACTTCCTATTATCAAGCAAATTTGGTTAAACTTAGCCAGACTTGGTGGGTGAGAGGGGAGGGGCCGGTTTGGCTCACGGTTGAGGAATCCTCATGTTTACTAACGAGACTTCACTTGACGACCATTGCTCATTTGTGTGACAAATCTAAACCTCTACCGGAATTACCCACTGTCAAATCGGCGATTCAAGCATGGCGGTTACTTCAAAAAATCTCCATCAAAACATATCCTTTGGTTTCTCCCTCCTGGATGAATGTTGATGTTCTTGAATATTTGTCCCCGAGGATTAAAATTTCTTCGTGGATTGAATCGGGAATACAATTCGTTTCAGATATACTAAGTGATGATCAGAAGCTTAAAGCATTTGCACTATTGCAGAAAGAATTTCAGCTTGAACACTCGGAAGAAAATACTTGGAAAAAAATTGATAAATTAATTAAAACTCGCAAACTAACTTTTTATCTACCCTATAATATTGTTCAAATGTTCAAATTTCCTCGAGCTCTAATATTTTGGAAGACAAATCACATATATAGACACTTCTCCCAAGACTCTACCATTCAACCTACACCTAATATAGCTACTTGGGAAAAAGAACTGGGGATATCTATATCACTAACTGACTTACAGCGCAATCTTGAAATTATATACCGTTATATACCATGTGTTTCTCTCCTGGAGACTCATTACAAAATTTATACTAGATGGTATTACACCCCAGCTAGGCTTGCTAAGATCAGCGACAACAATTCGGATCTTTGTTGGAGGAATTGTACAGATGTTGGTGGTCTGACTCACATCTTCTGGGGATGTGCTGTGCTTAAGTCCTTCTGGTTTGAAGTGGAGTCCCTAATTAACTCACTAACTAGTCTACACTTAAAATTAAATCCCAACCTAGTACTACTTCTTTTGGGCTTGGAGGCATTCCCGAGGGTACATAGACCAATCATCGCACATATCCTCCTTGCTGCAAAACACACTATAGCTATGAAATGGAGAGATCCTCTTCCTCCCACTATTGACAACTTGGCCGAATCAATAGCTCGTCATAATGCTTATGAGTATGCATATGCCATGAGGAACAATTTATTGACTAAGTACAAGTCGAAATGGGATGCTTGGAACCTTCATGTAACCCCTAATGCGGATTGTGGGCCTTGACGTTGGATTGACTTTTAGAAAATAAGAGTAGAAATCCTTACCGCCATGGTTGATTATTTTGAGCTGTTCATACTACAATCGATGCCACAATACCATAATCTTCCCTTCCCTTGTTTGTCCTCCTTTTTATTCCCTTTCTTTTCTTTTAAACTTATACTTGTTATGATGGAAAAAAAAAAAAAAAACTGTACGCATTTATTACAACACGCTAGTAAGTAGACAATTTGTACAGGTCGATACCTCTCAGTTCTCAAGATTCATAGCCACTTCAACATTATCTTGCCACTCATGTGTTAGAAATAAGGCTGAATGAGTATTGTGACATACATGTATATAACATTATCTCTAAGTTTGAACTGATGTAGCTACTTTTGATGTGTCTATTATTTTGTTTTAATAAAAACATTTGAACACAAAAAAAAACAATAAAAACAATTAGCAAATACCCTGCAGAAAGTAAATAAATAGAAATGTCAAAATTTACATAAATTTGTAATTTACTTATTGATTCATGCTGAAAGAAGATAATTGAAGGCAATTACTGCCAACATGATAACAGTGCCATTGTAGATCCATGTAAAGCCAAACAGGAAAATCATTATGACTAAACATACGGATTTGTTTCATAACCGCAATAGGTCACAGTGAGCTTCCTTTAAGCATGAGGACCTTAAATGTCAATGATTAAGTGTTTCCATGGAGATGTGTCTGACTTTATGTAATGTCGTCTCATCACTTACACCCACCCCACTGAGAGATAAATGATAATGGTTGTGTGTTTTGTGTCCTATCAGACTAAATGGAATCACTGCTGCTGGAAAATGTAATCAAATGCTCCTGGTGCAGCTATAATATGACACATAGGATTACATTGGATTTTTATCATGGAATAATAGTTACTCTTAAAAGGAATATGACAAAAAAATGAAATTTGTATAAAGTCTTTTCTGTATTTTAAAATAAAATGTATATTTAAAAATATGTTATCCTGAAATTTTTAGCCTTACCGCTACGCCTAATAATTACACTGGTCAACACAAAAAAAATCATCAGCAAAGGTAATATGTCTGTTTTATGGAGTTTGATGTGCTGATTCCAAACATATGCTTAGTTGTGCTCTATCACATAGAAGTATTTTTGTTATTATGTTATTTCTGCATTTTCAATGTACCGTATGTGTTTTTTACTATGTTGTTCCCACTTCTTTGCTTTGTCTTACTTAATTGTGAATTTTCTTAAGGGGCTGTCACACGCGTCAATGTCGTCAGTGAGATGATCGCTGACGACATTGACAGCTGATCGCTGGTGAGCTGTCACACAGACAGACTCACCAGCGATCAATTGACCAGAAACATCGTGGAAACGATTTAAATATCGTTTCCACGATGTCTTGCTCCCGCTGCCAGCCTGCTGGAAGTGGGAGCAGGCTGGTCTCCAAGGTAAACTGCGGGTATCTAGACAGCGCGCGCTGCCTAGATACCCGACGTGTACCTTAGTTACCAGCCTCCTCCGCTCACCGGCTGGTATCTAAGGTACACAGCGGGTAACTAGGGACCCTAGTTACCCGCTGTGTACCTTAGATACCAGCCGGTGAGCCAGGGGCGGACCTTGCTGCCCGGGGGCCCTGGTGCAGCCTTTGAGGGGGGGCCCTGGTTTGAGAAAGGGGGGGAGGGGGTGCTATCAGTGTAGGTGTGGTGAGGACCAGGGGGGGGGGTGCTATCAGGTCGCGGCTCCTACCTGCCTGCGTCCAGCGGGGCCCCTGTGAGCCGGAGCAGCAGCAGAGAGAGGACGTGCGGGCTCAGCCGGGGGAAGCAGGAAGCTTCCCTGGTTAACCCCCTCTCCTCTGCCACACTGGCACAGGGACAGCGGAGCGGAGGAGGCTGGTAACTAAGGTACACGTCGGGTATCTAGGCAGCGCGCGCTGCCTAGATACCCGCAGTTTACCTTAGTTACCAGCTCCCAGCGCTTGTGAGAGGCGCTGGGAGCTGGAATATCGCTACTCCCTGTGTCACACGCAGCGATGCTGCGTGTCCACCGGGCGACAATCGCCAGGTTTTAGAGCAGGTTCTAAAACCTGGCGATCATCAACCAGCGATTTATCGCTGGTTGATTCAGTATGTCACACGCATCAATATCGCTGCAACGTCACGTGCAGCCGATATCATGCAGGCGATATTGACGCGTGTGACAGGCCCTTTACAGGGACAACATCAGTAAAGGTTTTAATGAGTTTTACAGTAGAGGATTATGTTTGTCCATGATTGGAGACAGAGAGACACATCTATGCTCCAGGTAGAGACAATGTTCAGCATAATCCTTTAGTTGCTCCAAGAAAATTCTTTCTTCTTCCACTACATATAACGTTGGGAATGATTAAAAACTTTGTGAAACCCATTATAAAGACAAATTCAGAAGGATTCCAGTGCATTTCACAGAAATTCTCCAGCATTTCACCAGCAAAACTGAAAGAAGGGGTATTTGTTGGTCCCCAGATCAGAGAGGTTATGAGAGATGATGTGTTTGAAGGAACCCTAAATGATAAGGAATTGAGATCTTGGAAAAGCTTCAAGTGGATCTGTGAAAACGTCTTAGGCTGAAGGCACACTGGGCGATGGACTCACATGAGTGCAATGCAAGGGAAACACTTGTTGCACTCGGTCCAGTGTTGCCCTATCAAGCAGGTGCACACTGGTGCGAGTCCCCAGCATCTATCTCGCATTGCGAGTCACAAGTGAATGCAGTTACAGCATGCTGCGACTGCACGCGATTTTGACGCACGTGAGTGCAATGCAAGTCTATGGGGGCGAAAAAATCTCGCCCCCATACAGAACACGGTGCGATATTCGCACTAGTGTGCTGCGCAAATCGCTTCAGTGAACAGAGGTAATGTATGCTGTCCAGGGTCCTGAGTGCTGAAGCAATCAGCACAGGCAAACTACTGTGCTGATTACTTAGCTGTTCAGGACCCTGGACAGCGTACATTACCTCTGTTCACTGACAAGAGCCGCAGGAGTTTAGAAATGAAACTGCAAAGCCGACAATTACCAGCTTTGCAAATTTATAGGCATAAAACACAAATTTGGCCATTTATGACCTCAGCATGTGTCCAGGTCGCTTGGACAGTCTCAGGACACATGCAGATATGACTGTTAAAGGACATTACAATAATCATTTTGCACCGCTGTCACAGTGGGGCAGGATGATTATTACTGTATGTGCATGGTGGGAAATTCAAAATCGCCGGCTTCAGGACCATGGACAGCATCACAATCACATGCACCACACATGCACTCACACCTCACACTCGCAGCAGACTCACATCAATACATGCAGGCACACTCACCACACGCACCACACACACCCACAAACATGCATTACACTAACATCACTGTCGTGCATCAAACATGCTCCGTGTTTGATGCACGACAGTGTGCCTTCAGCCTTAGGAAAAAAAACCTCCAAAATATGTTGAAGATGTTGAGGAACTGCTAAATGCATACCGGTGTCTTGGATGTCGCATGTTTCTGAAAATGCACTTTTTACATTCACATTTAGATTTCTTCCCTGAAAATCTTGGGGATGTAAGCGATGAACATGGCAACATTACCAGGACATTAAAGTATTGAACCCCGCTACTAGGGTTTTTGGAATGACTCAATGATGGCAGATTACTATTGGATGTTATATAGGGACAACCCTGAAAAATCGTATCAACGACTGTCTAATGTCAAGCAAATTATTAGAATCTGAGAGTCCTCAGTGGTTGATACCTTTTAATGACTAACGGAAAAGATGATAAACATAGCACGCTTTCGGGACACTTTGGACCCTTCGTCAGGTAGATAATGCCAATGTGGAAGCAGCCTTAGATGTTATAGTAAGTGCGACAGGTGACGTAAAACAGAGTCAGGCTAGGGAGAAATGCGTTTTATTTTTATTTTATTGTTTCATTTGCTTATGTATATATGTATGTGTCTTCAGAATCTGTGTTATTATCTGCCTGACGAAGGGGCCATAGTGTCCCGAAAGCTTGCTATGTTTACCATGTTTTCAGTTAGCCATTAAAAGGTATCAACCACTGAGGACTCTCAAATTCTAATATTTTTATATCTTTTGGCTAACACGGTACAACATTTTTTACCCAGTCCAGTGTCAAGGACTTTTAATTTCTGCTCATATTTTGGTTTCTATTTTTCATGTGAAATTATTTTGGTTCAATAAAAACTGTTTTGTAAGGTGAAGCATTTTTTTTCTGATATGTAGATTAATGTTTTCTTAATGTCGCCAGTATATTTCTTATACCTTATAAGAATGATGATGCTTCATGGAAACTATACGTGCTACGGAAAGGTATATACATTTTTGTAATCAAGACAAAAAGATGATTCAGAAAAGTACAAAGTCACCTGAGATGATTACAAAAAGTATTTTTTTTAGATCTGTGTTTTTTTTATATATTTATTTATTTTACTTATTTACATAGCAACATTAATATCAACAGCATAAACATCAATGTGTGATTATCGGTCAGTGCCATGCTGCCTGCGATGATAATGACATAAGCATGAAGTACGTGCTTGATTTTAGAATTAGACATGAACTTCCTAGTTATCTCATAACAGGCAACAAGACACTGTCAGAGCTAAATACAGTACATAAGAAAGGATCTACAATTCACATTAGCTAATGTCACAACATACATCCTCTTTGCCCAGAATATAGAGCATGTCTAAAAATTTCTCCTACACAAATTTATGAGTGAGTTAGTTCCAAACTATTACTGGCTTTGGCCATATGGCTGCTTTGATGTAACTGCTGTTACAAACTAATGTCCCACACAAACTTTCTTGAACATAGCTGTAACTTCTCCTGGTCTACTATCCATCTATTCTCCTCTACTGGTAGGACAGCATGGCCACTCAATGGTTAGAACTATTTCATTGCAGTGCTGGGGTCCTGGGTTCAAACCTACCAAGGTCACGAGATCTACATCTGCAAGGAGCTTGTATGTTCTCATTTTATTTGCAAGGATTTCCTCTAGGTACTCTGCTTTTCTTCTACACTTTAACAGCATAATGCAAGAGAATGTAATGCTGGTGCCCGTGGTTCCTACTTTGGTCCCTGGGGCCTGCATCCTCACCACAGGTCCTCTTGGAGTGCACTTTAGCGGCTCACCGCACATGGACAATGTTTAAAGGACCAATATGCCCTAATCAGGAACTGCTTCAATTGTGTACTTAAGGCACCTTCCCCCATTGGGAGGTGCATGAGCATTGTGTTTTTTTCCTAGAGATGTTGATAGTTTCTTAAATCCCCTTCCTCGTACTTTGTGCATGTGATCCAGTTCCTTGCCTTGTTTCTCTTACCCTGTAAACATTTTTCTTGCACAATTACTAATGTGTATCTAATCCACAGCCTGCTACAGCCTGCACCTGCCTACTACAGCTTACTTCAGCCTGCTAAAACCTGCCCCTGTCTGCACCTGTTTGCAACAGCCTGATACAGCTTGCTATAGTCTCCATCTGTCTGCTATAGTCCGCTACTGCCTGCATGTGACTCTCTGGCCATATCCTCCCAGAGGCTGTATAAACCTTTCTGTAAAAGCCAATCACTGGTGTCAGCTTTCATGTCATCCAGACTTGGCT
This sequence comes from Allobates femoralis, assembly GCA_033576535.1. Taxonomy (NCBI): domain Eukaryota; kingdom Metazoa; phylum Chordata; class Amphibia; order Anura; family Aromobatidae; genus Allobates; species Allobates femoralis. The sequence continues at coordinate 161,962,058 of JARQOC010000002.1, read as the reverse complement.
GGTGCTGCGCTTACCGACTATGTACCAGCAGGCTTAGCCAGGTTAGCTCCTCCAGTCAGCAAAGATGTCATGACCCAGTGGGTCAACTCCTAAATGCTCACTTCCTGCATTCACAACAAGGAATATAGATTGCGAGTCCCAATCTGGATGGGGCTAATAATTTCTGTAAAGTGTTGTTGAATATGGTGGTGTTATATAAGCAATGCATAATAAAATAACACCCCCATCTGACAGTTCTCATAACCATAGCTACCAATAACAATAGCCAACAATAAACCCAGCCAAAAGAGGTCTACTTTCTTGACTGGTCCCTGCTCACAGGTCTCAACTGGTAATGAGTCTTTTCTCATCAACTATTTTAAAATTTAAGCTTTTCCTTGTGATTAGGAATGGGCGAATCTACTCGCTAGGACTCGTTACTCTGCGAGTAATAGTGGAATCGCAGGACTCGGTACTCTGCGAGTTTCCAAGCTATTACTCGCACAGTAGCGAGTCCATCATTCCTCCGACCCCCCCTGTAGCCTCCCCACCTGATCCTAAGTTAGGACCGGGCAGGGGGAGCAGGGCCTCAGGACTCAGGCGGGGAAGCCGGCGGTGAAATTTGCTCACTGCAGCTTCCCCCACTGAGTCCTGACCAGGGGTGGGCTTGAAGGGATGGGGGGGGAGGGAGGTGCATGTGTGTCTATGCACAGGCATGTAGCAGATTTGAGATTGCGTTTTGGACTACATCGGACGGAAGAGGATTTTTTAAATAAAGATGGAGTCCCTATGTGTTCTGTTTTATTTCTAATAAAATTCTTTTTCTCAGTGTTGCATTTTTTTTTCTATTGATTACTAGAAATTCATGGCGGTCATGTCTAATATTGGCGTGACCGCCATAAATTTCGGGCTTAGGGCCAGCTGATAATACAAAGCTGGCCCTAACCCCTTTATTACCTAGTGAGCCACCCACCACCAGGGCCACTGGAAGAGCGGGGTTCAGCGCCAGAAAATGACGATTCAATGAACGCGCCATCTTCTGGGGCGGCTGCGGGCTGCAATTTGCAGCGGGGGGTGCCCAGAAAGCTTGGGCCGCAGGCAGCAGCAGAGAAACTCGGGGAGCGTAAGTAGCCGGCCGGTCCGGTGCACCCCCTTCTTCCCCCCATCCTCCCCGGTTCAATCTATTTTTTTTTTTTACTATTCTTTAAAAGCCAGCGGCTTTTTGCCGCTGGCTTTAAAAAAATAGCATGAGGAATTGCAGGTTTTTCCTCTGCTGCCAGACCCCTTATAGGGTCCGGCAGGAGAGGAATCGCTGCAATACTCGTTCCCCATTCATTTACATTGGACTCGCTAGACTCGCAATGAGTAGCGAGTCCTGGACTCAGACTCGTCAGAGTCTAGCGAGTTCGAGTAGTTTAGGATTCGCCCATCCCTACTAGTGATATCATGGGAACAATTCTCATCCAATGGACTTTCACAGTGGGTGAGGTGACACGTTGCACAGCATCAAGTCGTGCCACACACTGAAATGGGCAGGCCACTCCAGCCACATGTGCACCCTGATGAGTTATGTAGCTTTAGTCTCCATTTCATAGAAATTCTTCAAATAAATCATCCACAGACCTAACACTGAATCAAGCACAATGGCAGGTTCTCTTGACATCAGACACGGACACTCTACTCACACAGTATGGACAGCTCTGGGGAACGTTCAGACAATAACTTAATAATATACTTGTTACACCCTATTTCTTCGTAAGATTATTATCTGCCTAGAAACAAAAATAAAAAAGTTCTTGAGCTATATAAGGTAATAGAATCAAGGTTTTCAATACCTTCCATATATGACATATGCTTTGTTTAAATTGGATTATTTTCTTTTAGTTTATATTGTCAAACTGTGAATTTTCAGGGCTGTATATTTCTTTCTCGGTATAGTTCAACATTATGTACTCTAGAGAACAAGCCAATATGAAATGAATTATTATCTTGTTCAGATTGTACACATAAACCTTCTGATAAATTGCTTCTGTAATCACTTTAGAACTTGTCATGGATCGCTGGCACTAGTGAATCATAGATGAGGACCAAGGGTTACCTATGCTTTATAGACAGATTATATTGGGATATATTGGAATCCAGACAATCTTCTGCAGAAATATATCATATTTTTTTACTATCACCTATGAAATGTAATATAAAAATGGCTGCTGTTGATTTAGTGTTCTCTTGCTCAAATACATTTCAAATTTCTATTACAAAATAACACAACAAAGCACTAAATAATATGATTTCTTAAAATTTTTATTTTTTAAGGATTATTTACCAGGATTAAAACAAGTCAGCCAGCCATGCTTTGGATGATATTTGTTTTCTATTGCCTCCTGTTAGCAATTGATAAATTGAATACTTGTTCACAAAATGTTTTTCTTTGTTTTATTATTATTTTGTATCATTTATTATTATTATTATTATTTATTTATATAGCACCTTTAATTTCATGGTGCTGTACATGAGAAGGGGTTACATAATAAATTATATATATATAGTTTACAGTAAACAAATTAACAATGACAGACTGGTACAGAAGGGAGAAGACCCGGCCCTTGTGGGCTTACATTCTACAGGGCAATGGGGAGGAGAGAGTAGGTCGGAGGTGCAGCAGATCCGGTGGTGGTGAGTCGGCAGCTGCGGTGGTGATGAGATGGCAGCTCCAGAGGTGGTGAGATGGCAGCTCCAGAGGTGGTCAGTTGGCAGCGTGGTCATTGCAGGCTGTAAGCTTACCTGAAGAGATGGCATTTTAGGTTCTAGGTTTCATCGAGCCATGTGAGCATATTAATATTTTATCTCCTTTCAAAAAGTATATACAGTAAATTTTTATGCAACTACAATACAATACAGAATTAAGAAACATAAATTAAGCAGATTGTGAAAATATAATAATTTGACCTTGTAATATTGTTAGAATTGAACCTCTTAGGGACCACGATTACACTTTTTACTGACCTGAGAGGTACGAGAATAGCATCCCCGGACAGGAAGTGTTGGCACAGACCATGGCCTTTTAACCCTTTAGATGCTGCTGTCAATAGCATCTAGATGGTTAACAGTGTGGGGGCTCCCTTCTTTATCCCCATCAGTACCCTGAAATCGTGATTGTGTGATCTTTATCGCTCCTATGACAAGTTATAAAAAAAATGGCATTAGAGTTATCCATCCATAGGGACCAGTTCAGATGTTAGCAATATTTGCAAGGTAATAATAAATTTATTGATGTCATTCCAGTTTGCATTATATCTTGAAAAGCACCTGAAGAGTTAATAACCTACTTGACAGCAGTTTTGATAAGGGGTACTGTTTTCAAAATAATATCACTTCGGAAGTTTTCAATATACAGGTCCCCTAAAATCAGATATGCAAAACATATCAACTTAACTTTAGCAATATCGTAAAGTATAATGAGTAGTGATGAGCGAGTAGTGAAATACTTGGATTTGGAAGATTCTTAATGAATATTTTTTAATACTCGTGCATTCATATTGAATGTAATTATACATGTGTTACAGATTTGCTTATCAAGATACAGCCATGCTTGATGCTAACTCCGTTTACAGCATAATTTTATTTAAAGATAAAGTGGAATAATTAGGCACACCAAAAATATTAAGTGCATAAAATACAAAAGATTTTAATTAACAAAGAATGACAAAACACTATTAACGCCTTCACTCCCAGGCAATTTTCAGTTTTCGGTTTTCCCTCCCCTTCTTCCAAGAGCCATAACTTTTTTATTTCTCTCTCAATATAGACATAAGATAGCTTACTGTTTGCAGTATGAGGCTTACTTTCGAATGAAATAATTTATTTGATCATATAGTGTACTGATAAGCAGGAAAAAAGTTCCAAGTGCAGTGACATTGCAAAAAATGTGCAATTACACATTTAATTTTTAGGTTTTTTATTCATCATGCTCACTACATGGTAAAACTGACATGTTGTTGTGATGCCTCAGATCAGTACGAGTTCGCAGATACCAAGCATGTATACTTTTACTGTTATCTAAGTGGTGAAAAAACATTTTTAAAGAAAAAGATTTGCACTTTTGCGCCATTTTCCGTGACCTGTGGCGTTCTCATTTTTGGAGGTCTGGTGCTGTTTGATGGCTTATTTTTTTCAGTTTGAACTGAAATTTGCAATGATACTATTGTTCGGCAGACATGATATTTTGATCTCCCATTATTGCATTTTATCACAATGTTGCAGTGACCAAAAAAATTGATATTATATTTTGTTAGATCAGGCATTTCTGAACACAGTGATACCAAATATGTTTTTTTTTTTTTAATAGTTTTATTTTTAATGGGGCAAAAGAGGGGTGCTTTGAACTTTTAGGACTTTTACATATTTGGAAAAACTTTATTTTTCTTTATTTTACATAGCCCCCAGTGTGCCTCAGTGATTCACTGTCCGATTGCTTCTTTTGTCTTCAGATGAGCTGAAGAGAGGGAAAACGATCACTTTCTGCTGGGTAATTGCCAGCTGGAAGTTTTTCAGGACAGCTGTCGGGGTCATTACAGGACCTTAGGCTGCTCAGGTAAAGTATGGAGGTCCCGTGATCGTATCACAGACCTTCGATCACGGTGGGGAATGGTGCGATCTCTGCTGTAGGGCTTTGAATTGTGCTGTCAGGGACAAATAATGCGATCCAAAGGGTTAACACCACTGATCTGATCGGTGGCATTAGCTACACATCTCAGCTGATGAGATCAGCAGAGATGTGGGGCGGAGGATGCGAGCTCAGCACATGAGCTCGCATCAGGGGACACGACCAAGGACGTACTATTGCGTCTTTGGTCGTGAAGGGGTTAAAAGACATTTACTTTGTCCACAGTAATAACTCTGGACACAAATAGTCATGGGCTCCTGTACAATGAATCTCATATAGAGTATACTGCTACAATATTTTCTATTTTCCAGGTTATTTATAATGCAAAATTTCATGATACATTGCATGATACATACACTGAAATAATTGTCAATTGTCTTACTTAAAACCGGGCCTTGTTATATACATTGCAAAAGATCCTCTTTTTTAGACATAGTATGTGACTTCAGAACATATATCTGAACAAGGATAGATGTGCAGCATTGTTGATAAGCATGTAGTTTAATGGATCCATTTGAAACCAGCACAAACACAATATAACTGACTTTTTAATGCATCCATAGGATTCCATTCATAAAATGCATACTAATGAATAAGGATCCATTTGCAAAGTATAAGTTTTTTGAATCACACATGAAAATATGAACTACCCCGTTTTTCTGTACTGTAAAGAAAATGTGCACTAAACATTAATGTTTTTGTTTAACAATGGTCTTATTACACATGCAATATAACGTAATACAATAGAGTTGTTCATATTTGTAGCATATGTTATATTTTGCTTCAGACAGGTTGGTACCCATTATGTAATGACTCCAAGAATTTGCTATGAAATTTTTGCATTGATGACGTGGTGCTCCCCTGTATTTTTGGTCCCCAGCTCAGGTACAGCAGGCAGTTATGAACTTCCACCGACCCCCAGCTGCTTAGTTTTAGCTGGCTGGTAATCAAAAATACATTTTTTTTATTATTCCTTGAAATAATTAAAAAAAACAGCAGGCAGTTACTGCTGCCACCCATCCCAAGCTGCCTAGTTTTACCTGGCTTTAAACCAAGAATATTTGAGAGCCCTTTATTTTTTAATTATTTCTGACATAATTAAAAAAAATTGATATGGGGCTTTGCCATATTTTTGGTTTCCAGTCAGGTACAACTAGACAGCTGAGAGTTTGAATCCTCAGTGTTGGGAGGCCCAAGCTTTCTGCCCCTCCCCACACTGAGAATTGCAGCCAACAGCCACCCCAGAAAATTGGGTATTCATGGAATCTCCATTTTTTGGAGCTGTATTCGACTCTTGTAGTTGCCCTGGTGTTGGTCGCAAACTAATTAATAAAGCGGTTAACATTAAATCAGGTTTTCCTGCACCAGGTTTCTTCATGCATTTAAAAACTTATTATAATAATAATAATAATAATAATAAGTTTTTAAATGCATGTAGAAACCTGGTGCTGGAAAACCTGATTTAATCTTATGCTGCACAGGTGAACCGGCCACAATTTCCTGGCACCTGCATCCTTGGGGTTAATGCTCGTGAGGCAAAACATTCCTATCTTCCTGCCCATGCTTTAATAAAGGGGTTAATGCCAGCTATGTATTGCCAGCTGGAACTAAGCCCAAGGTTTATAATGTCTGGCCAATGTTAGTCCCGGCTATTAGGAACCTTTAACTAAATAGCAAACAATGCACCACTCAGAAAAAAGTCATTTATTTTGAAAATGAACACAAACACAAGCCTCATTCCCATATTTATTACTCCCACACAAACCCCTCACAAACCTCTGCTGGCCCCGATCATGGCAGGACCAGAAACAGACTGATTTTCTGCTCCCGCTGTGATCGAGGTGATAGCACAGTCTGGGTCATCTGAGTTCAGCAACAGCTCTGAACTCAGTAGTTAATAATATGGATAAATCTAGCACTAACACTACCCCTTTTTTTATGGTCCACAACATAAGAGGCTATCGATATGACTGTTTAACCCATTTTAGGGATGTTTATTGATTATTCACCATGTTGTTAAAGTGATAAAACAGTTTTATTCTTTGGGTTTACAGCGATACCACAATTATATACCGTATATACTCGCGTATAAGCCGAGTTTTTCAGCCCAAAAATTGGGCTGAAAAGTTACCCCCTCGGCTTATACGCGAGTCACTATACGGGCGCCCCCCCCCCCCAGAGGTATACAGGCCCCCCCGTGCTCCTTAAACCTGTAAAGGAAGAGGATTATACTTATCGCTGTCCGGCTGCCGTCCCCGCTCTCCATCGCGCTCCTCCATCTGCATCGCGCTCCTCCATCTTCCGGCTTCCTGTCGGCACCGACAATGACGTCATTGTCGGCGCAGAACACAGGAAGTCGGAAGCCGGAAGATGGAGGAGCGCGATGCAGATGGAGGAGCGCGATGGAGAGCGGGGACGGCAGCCGGACAGCGATAAGTATAATCATCTTCCTTTACAGGTTTAAGGAGCACGGGGGGGCCTGTATACCTCTGGGGGGGGGGGGCTGTATACCTCGGGCTGCTGCTGCATATAACATGGGGCTGCTGTATAACATGGGGCTGCTGTATATAAAATGGGGCTGCTGCTGTATAACATGGGGCTGCTGCTGTATAACATGGGGCTGCTGTATATAAAATGGGGCTGCTGCTGTATAACATGGGGCTGCTGCTGTATAACATGGGGCTGCTGTATATAAAATGGGGCTGCTGCTGTATAACATGGGGCTGCTGCTGTATATAAAATGGGGCTGCTGCTGTATAACATGGGGCTGCTGTATATAAAATGGGGCTGCTGCTGTATAACATGGGGCTACTGCTGTATAACATGGGGCTGCTGCTGTATAACATGGGGCTGCTGCTGTATATAAAATGGGGCTGCTGCTGTATATAAAATGGGGCTGCTGCTGTATATAAAATGGGGCTGCTGCTGTATATAACATGGGGCTGCTGCTGTGTATAACATGGGGCTGCTGCTGTGTATAACATGGGGCTGCTGCTGTGTATAACATGGGGCTGCTGTATATAACATGGGACTGCTGCTGTGTATAACATGGGGCTGCTGCTGTGTATACCATGGGGCTGATGCTGCTGTGTATACCATGGGGCTGCTGCTGTATATACCCTGGGGCTGCTGCTGTATATACCCTGGGGCTGCTGCTGTATATACCCTGGGGGCTGCTGCTGTTTATACCACTGAGGCTGCTGCTGTATATACCTCTGGGGCTGCTGTATACTACCACTGGGGCTGCTGTATATACCTCTGGGGCTGCTGTATACTAACTACTGGGGCTGCTGCTGTATATACCACTGGGGCTGCTGCTGTATACCTCAGGGGCTGCTGTATACCACACTGCTGAGGGCTGTATACCTGTGCTGGGGTCCACCCTCGGCTTATACACGAGTCAATAGTTTTTCCCAGATTTTGGGGGCCAAAGTAGGGGGGTCGGCTTATACACGGGTCGGCTTATACACGAGTATATACGGTAGTTTTTTTTATACATTTTTTTTTTTAAAGAAAATTGGTGACAAAGATGCAATATCTTTTACACCAATTTTATTTTAAAAAAAAATGTTTTTACATTGCTCTATTCTGAGAGCTATAGAATTTTTTATATCTTTGCAACAGAGCTGTGTGTTGACCAGTCTTTTGCAGAACAACATAACATTTTCAGCGATGCCATTTTTACTTATATACCACTTTTTAATCACATTTTATTCCACTTTTTTCCAGTATGATGAAAAGGCATAGCTTTTTTTCTGCATTTTTAAAAAAATTACTGGCAGGGTTAACTAGTTTTATAAATCAGATGATTCTGGACTCAGCGATGCCAAATATGTGTACTTTTTTTGTTTATTTTTATTTTTTTCCAAAAATGCATTTAATTAATTGTTATCATATTGTTTTTCTTTTTTGCTCTTTATTTTGTGATTTTTTTATTTTCACAATTTTTTTTTCACTTTCTTACTTATTCCCCATTTGAGACAATAAAGGGAACTTATCGGCTCAATTTAGCATGGTATTCTATCACATCCCTAACCATCCCTCTCTTACCTAAAACTGCCCTATAAAACTTGTATAAAATGATTTAATAACTTACATCAAGTCTACATCCATAGACTGGAAAGGCGGTCTCCGAGTCTCCAATCTCCCTCATCACAGGCTCTTACCACGCCCCTCTGGGCATCATCATTCCGTCTCCTGTTCCGCCTCTTTTGAAATTCCCGCCTCCTCCATGTAGTCTGATGTGGTGGCAAGACATCAGTTCCAGTTCGGTGCATTGTGGGGGCTTATCAGGCTGTACGGGCAGCTTCAAAATGTGCAGTGTGCATGTGCCAGAGCTGAACTGGCATCCGGCAGGCACATCAGACTATATGGTGGAGGCAGGAATTTCAAAAGAGGAGGAACTGGAGATGGACTGATGATGGTAAGAGCCTGCGAGGAGGGAGATTGGAGACCCAGAGACCACCCTTTCTTGTCTACAGATGTTGATTGGATGTAAGTTATTAAATCATTTTATACATGCTTTATAGTGCAGTTTTAGGTCAGAGAAGGATGGTTAGGAATGAAGTAGCAAGGTGCAGGGACAGGTAGTGATAGAATAGGGTGCTAAATCAAGCTGACAGATTCCCTTTAACATTTATTAGTCTAATTGCTGATTTAATCCATTGCATTGCACCATTATTGCAATGGATTATACCTTTCAGTTTTACACTGACTGCAGCTTGTTACAAACTCCGCCTGGTGTGGTGTAAGAGTCTTGCCATAGCTGTGAGACCAATAGGCCTTCATTACATTGTAATGAGGACCTCAGGGTGCCGTGGAAACAACCAGGCCCCAGTGATCATGTTGCTGGGGTCTCGATCACTTGGAAAAGAAACGCACACCTCTCCCTGCCTCTTAAATGTTGTGATTACTATTGATCTCAGCATTTAGGGAGTTCAACAGCCTGGTGCAGAGCAGGTACCACTCCTGGCTGTGAGAGCCAGGGCTCTGCTTTCACATAAGCTGAAGATCCAGCAGTAATTACACAGGCACAGCTCCTTGCCATGATGTTCTCCATGCATCATCAGTTGGAAACGACTTGCAAATCATGACGTATAGGATACATCATAAGTCATGTAGGGTTCAATAACCAGCAGTACCACCCATAATGAAAATGTACCAGAGATAAAAGTTGACCTTTAAGTTCCTGAATGGGACCACTAAACCCTGAGAATTAGACAGAACTTTTGCATTGCCTGCATTAAAGGTGTGGAGCCACCAAGCAACAGAAACAGAGGGGCAGACACCTACATAGATGTCACATTTTAATTTTGGAGATGTCCATTAAGCAGTTGTCTGGCCTAAAATGTCTGCAATCACTCTATATGACTGAAACCTTGTGAATCCTCACATTGTGAGCACTGTGTGATGTGAGGATTCTCCATCCGGACCAATCAGCGAAGCGGAGCGGCTTGGCGGCAAATATGAATTCTGCGGCGCTGATTGGTTGCCGCTCTCACAGCGGGATTCAAATCCCCCGCCAAGCCACGCTACGTCCTTGATTGGTTGCGGTGGCCGGCGGCAACCAATCAGCAAAGCAGCGCATATTTGAAAACTGCACGCCATACAAATCGCGCGCGCCAAGCCATGCGCCGCTTCTCTGATTGGCCGCCGCCAGCCGTGACGACCAATGAGAGACTTGGCCCGTGGTTTGAATGCCGCTTTGCTCATTGGTCGCTGCAGCTGGCGGCGACCAATGAGAGACGCAGTGCGCGGCTTGGCGGGCGGTTTGAATATCTCTTACTTCATTAGTCACCGCGGCTGTGATATTGGCGCGGAATTTGAACTGCTAGTCATAGTGTGACGCAGTTCACTCTCGTTTACAAGGCTCTCAGTCAGTGTGATGAACTTCAATCCTGTATACAAGGCTGTCAGTCAGTGTGACACACTTCACTCCTGTCTATAAGGCTGTCAGTCAGTGTGACGAACTTCACTCCTGTCTACAAGGCTGTCAGTCAGTGTGACGAACTTCACTCCTCTCTATAAGGCTGTCAGTCAGTGTCATGAACTTTACTCATAAACATGCATAGAGAGATGATAAATAATTATAGCATACATAGATGATAGACACATAGGTAGATGATAGATAGATATTGTGTATTCATTGCATTATTCTTAAATCTTCATAAATAAACTACATACATATTCTAGAATACCCAATGTGTTAGAATCAGGCCACCATCTAGTGACTTATATATATTTCTGTCCGGAATCTGACTAGAGTCTTTCCGGCCTCACTTAATGCAAGTGTATTGGGCGAGGCCGGAAACAGTCTATAATCTGTTGACCATGATGTAAGAAATCAGATGAAAATCTTATGGCTGCAGATGTAGACGTTACCAAACAAACAGTGGTTTAATTAATGGACAGGCTTTGCAAATTGCACAGACATGTTACATCAGCTATGTAGACACATCATCGGTTCATTTATTAATATTTTTTTAGAATATACGGTAGTTTCACGCCTTGTTGATACATTTTATCTCAATGAGCAAAAGTCAGGCTACAACGGTTTGACACGTTAATTCCTTTCTCGGCCACCAGGGGTCACATTTGGATCAGTATAGAATCAATGAATCATCATCTAAGCCATTGGGCTAAATGAGACAGGAGATATATACTCCTTTCACAAAGGCCACCGGATCAACAACATTTTACATTTCTTTATTTATGGAAGTAACAATATTGTTTAATGTCTTATGTCCAAGAAAAATAGGATGACTTTCTACAGAAGCTCCTGCTCACTTGTTTGCTATTTGGTATTTAAATAAGGCATGTAAGGTCATGTAGATATTGCACAAGATCAGATGTCAAGAGAAGGAAATTGCAATCATGCTTTGTACTCCTGGGCTTCTGGTTCAACTACCTGATAATAAATTATAGTACTGTTTGCTAGTATAAATAATTGCAAGGTTTATTGAAGCAAGATATGCAAAACAGAATCAAGGGAAATGGGTGAGGAAAACAAGAAAGGGCCCTAAGGTACAGTTATACTAGAAAAAAACAAAAGGCATAGCTGTAAAATTATAATGTGCTGGAAGAATGGAAAAATGTGATCCAGGAGTGCTGACAATAGGCCTAAGGCAAATGTCCTGATGCCCAACCCCAACAATAGCTTTGAGAATGTGAAATAGTAAAATAATGAAACAGGTTGTTACATGTCACAAATAACTCAAAATATGAAAACATAACAAAAACTGATCCTAAATCCCAAATGGGTCTCCATCATAATATGGCTTTGTAAAAGCTGTATGGAACTATAATATGCCGGTCATAATATCCTGTACAATTTTCCAGTATCCCGTGTATCAACATATGCCTGCAGGGAGGATTGTACGCACTTCTGAAGAGTTTAATATTCATAAATCATGTAAAATCCTTGATAATTGTACCATTTTTCTCTCCAATCTGTTGGCAGGTAGGAATATTTTTGGACCAAGGAATACATCTGAATGTTTTTGCTACCCATAGGGCGTTTCTTATGGATTTCATATGGAAGTACACACATGTCATGTAGTACATGTATGGAAGACTGTGCAGATGCATAGTCAAAAATACTATATGTATAAGGCATCTAATGTATAAGACATCATCTGTATAAGGAATCTTCAGGTCACCAGAGGTCACTAATCATAAAACAATAATAGTTAGAAGAAAAAGTTTACAATTAGGGATGAGCGAGTACCGAAATGCTCGCACTCGCTAGACTCGTAACGAGTGGCTCCCGATGCTCGCTACTCGTTACGAGTATAGCGAGTACTATAGAAATTAATGGGGAAGCGAGTAATTGCGATTAATTCCTCTGTTGCTGGACCCATAAAGAGATAAAGAGGTCTGGCAGCAGAGGAACAACCTCCAAATCATTAAATCATAGTTTCCAAGCCCGCGGTAAAAAGCATTAAGATTTAAAATGGAACCGGATTGTCCCGGTCCGGTACAATCCGGTCCCATAGGCAGCCATGTTAAATTAAACCGGATTGACCCGGACCAGGTCAATCCGGTTCAATTTAACATTTTTGTTAAAGGGACCGGATTGAACCGAACCCGGGACAATTCGGGACAAACCGGTTTCACTTGCATTTCCCTTGATTTACATTCTACTCGTTACCATGTGAGTAATCTCCAGGAAACTCGCAGAGTAACGAGTCAAGCGAATAGCCTACTATTCGCCGAATAGCGAGTAGTAACGAATACTCTCGCTCATCCCTATTTACAATCGGTTCCTCTTATTTTAGTATTTTTCCCAGCCCCTCTCCCCCCTCCCTAGCCTGACTCTGCTTTGCGGCACCTGGCTTATTTACTGCACTCTGCCTATGTATATATGTATGTGTCTTCAGAATTTGTGCCTTTATCAGCCTGACGAAGGGGCCTAAGTGTCCCGAAAGCTTGCTATGCTATACTTACCATCTTTTCAGTTAGCCATTAAAAGGTATCAACCACTGATGACTCTCAGATTCAATTTTTTTTTATATGTATAAGGCTTAATACAAGTAGACAAAAAAGACAATAGTCAAGATGTGTTTGTCTATCAAGGCACTTTTGCTTCTTTACTGGTAGCTGGTTAGAATCCGACAAAGTGGTTATGCCTACATTAAAAAAGGAAGTTATAACATTAATATGAACAAAACCTAAGTATTATATTCTAATCTGAATTTTTAATCTTTGTCTTTCTTTTTTGCCTTTCGCATAATGCAGTATTTCACTGTATTTCTTTTTTGAATACTTGCTGCTGTTAGAGGCGGAGGACGGGTGAATATCACAGCCATCACCTATGAGGAAGCTTTGGAGCCCGATTCCTACATTTACTTCTATACATACACATTGCTCATTGCCAAGGGTTTAAGCTCTTCCTCAAACAGTAAACCTAAGATGATGTACCACAAACTACAAAGTTCCAGAAACAGTAGGGTTAGTGTAAGGATACCATTATTCCTGTTTTGTCAAGCTTATACGGGAACAGCCCTCTTAAAATCTACCACACTTAGAATTGACTGAATATTTTAATTTCTTCTAAGACTTGCTATGAGCAATTGTGCATTTGCATTATTAACACCAAAGTCCAAAGAGCATACATCGGGCACTACGTGTCACAAAAGAGGAATGGTGGATTTCACCTGCAGTGAGCCTTAGCGGCTCCTATTATTAGGTGATGCTCGCCACTATCAGTCAAAACATCTTAGCAAACAAGTATTATAGAAAAGAATGGCAGCACTCACCCGTATGCGGATCTTTGCTTTTATTCAAGTAATCCAATGTTCATGATTACATCTTATTGCAGCAGGGAGAGTAAGTGGAGAATCGGTGGACGACGGCTGCTGTTTCGCGGTAACTACCGCTTGTGGAGACACAAGGGTCAGTGGGTGCTCTCGTCCACTAGCCCAGCCACCTTTACAAGGCAACGTGGACCAGTGCTCATCCCCAAACTGAACGCCCGAGCTCCTTAACCGTGGGCGGAACACTACTCAGACAACACAGGGTGAGGGAACCACAATAGTAAGACTTTATTGGATCCCCAACAGTTAACAGCATATAATACATAACCAGCAAAACACAAAAATGTAACAGGCAACAGAATCTCACCCTTCCGCTGGCTCACCAGGGATTAGAATATAGAACAGCAAATTGTGTAGCCAGGTGACTGTATCGTCCCAACCTGGGTTGCTTCCTTATGCAGTCTTTGTCATCACAGCCGAATCCAATCATTCGATGCTGTTGTACTTGTAGTCTTATAATCCAGGTTCTGATCCCCTCGGTCGGCACCAAAATGCCTAGGCCTGGGGCTATGGCCGGCCAATCGGATCCAAAGATCCTAGATTAGCTGCCTTTGTCCAATCTGCTGGTCAAATTGAACAGTCCTCCTTATATACCCTCAGCCCTCATTGCAGGATATTACGGACTTCACGATTGGTGGACTAAGACTGTTCTCTCATTGGCTCGCTTCGAAGCTGCCTGGATAATCATCATATAAGATTGACAAAGAGGGGTTAAGGAGGGTGACATTTAGTATGCCATCCCTAACATTAAACAATGGTAGCTGGGGCCATTTACATAGCGTCAACAATACACATGGTAAAACAATGGCCTTCTAACAGCCTTAAATTCCTCTGACCTTACAGAAGAGAGATAATTGCATTACATAAGTCCACATCACCAAACCTCTGCAAGACTTGTATTTACAATTAGTTGCTTATCACAAGATAGGAATAACATACAATACAAAGAGGCAAGATGATTACATTACCCATTTTAAAGGGATCCTGTCACCCCCAAAATGCCTCATAAGCTATTAAAAGATGTCCCTAGAGCATATTAACACTTATCCTACACCCCTTTTTGCTCATAAATGCATCTAGTGAAAATGTAGATAAACGTTATTAAACTCACTCATTAGGTATGTTAATGAGTGGCTACTATATTCATAGTCACCCAGGCAGGCTCTCCCTCCTCATAATATCACGCCTTAATAGGCGTGATCGTGAACGCTGATTCAAATGTGCGCCTCCCCGCTCTCCTCTGTGTCGGCAGGGCTGCAGTGCAGCTGTATGACGCGAATCGCGTCATTTCCGGCTTCGGGTGACGTATGCACACCCGAGCCGCTCTGTTATGCCTCCAGCACGCATGCGCAGTGCAGGGCTTGAAGCTAACAGAGCGGCACGGGTGTACATACGTCACCCGAAGCCGGAAATTACGCGATTTGCGTCATACAGCCGCACTGCGGCCCCGCCGACACAGAGGAGAGCGGGGAGGCTCGCATTTGAATCAGCGTTCACGATCACGCCTATTAAGGCGTGATATTATGAAGAGGAGAGCCTGCCTGGGTGACTATGAATATAGTTGGCACTCATTAACATACCTAATGAGTGAGTTTAATAACGTTTATCTACATTTTCACTAGATGCATTTATGAGCAAAAAGGAGTGTAGGATAAGTGATAATTTGCTCTAGGGACATCTTTTAATAGCTTATGAGGCGTTTTTGGGGTGACAGGATCCCTTTAAATACTATCAGTCTCCTAGAAATCTTGTGTAACCCATGAGTGGCAAATTACAAGTTTGCAAACCAAAATACAATCTTGTCTGGAAAAATAAGAAATACTCATAGGTTATACATTAAAGGGGTCCATTTCGTCACACCGCTTGCACCTGCATTATTAATTTGTGCATTTTTTAGGAGTTTTCCGGGAGTTTCAAAAACACTATAATGCATTGTTCTAAATTTTACAACACTTACCAGATTATCTAATACTAGCTGTGAGCCCGATGCAAATGCATCGGGTGTCTTGAATATGTTTATTTTTTTTTAAAGATTTTTAAATAATAATTGTATCATCAATAGCAATAATATTAGCAATAGCATTATTATTAGCAGTAATAGCAGTATTAATAGCAGTAATAGCATTATTATTAGCATTAATAGCATTATTAATAGCATTAATATCATTAATAATACAATTAATAGCATTAATATTAGCATTAAGAGCATTAATAGTATTATTAATAGCATTAATAGCATTAATAATACAATTAATAGCATTATTAATAGCATTAATAGCATTATTAATAGAATTAATAGCATTAATAGTATTATTAATAGCATTAATAGCATTATTAATAGCATTAATAGCATTAATAGCATTATTGATAGCATTAATAGCATTATTAATAGCATTAATAGCAATATTATTAGCATTAATAGCATTTTGAATAGCATAAATAGCATGATTATTAGCCTTAATAGCATTATTAATAGGGTTAATATGATTATTATTAGCATTATTAGCATTAATATTAGCATTAATAGCATAATTATTAGCATTAATAGCATTATTATTAGCAGTAATAGCATTATTATTAGCATTAATAGCATTATTAATAGCATTAATAGCATTAATAGCATTATTAATACAAATAATAGCATTAATATTAGCATTAATAGCATTAATAGTATTATTAATAGCATTAATAGCATTATTAATAGCATTAATAGCATTAATAATACAATTAATAGCATTAATAGCATTATTAATAGAATTAATAGCATTATTAATAGCATTAATAGCATTAATATTATTATTAATAGCATTAATAGCATTATTAATAGCATTAATAGCATTAATAGTATTATTAATAGCATTAATAGCATTATTAATAGCATTAATAGCATTAATAGCATTATTAATAGCATTAATAGTATTATTAATAGCATTAATAGCATTATTAATAGCATTAATAGCAATATTATTAGCATTAATAGCATTTTGAATAGCATAAATAGCATGATTATTAGCCTTAATAGCATTATTATTTTTTATATATCCAGGATAGATATGAATAGTATTTGCAAGATATTAGGGCTCTCCTACATATTGCATTAAACATACTGATTTAGGTTATGGAGAGTTTTTTGACCCAATGATTTAGAGCACAAGTTTCACTGCTTTTCATAAAGATGCTTTTATTACCATATATACTCGCGTATAAGCCGAGTTTTTCAGCCCAAAAATTGGGCTGAAAAGTACCCCCCTCGGCTTATACGCGAGTCAGTGCGGGGGCTGCTGTATACAGCGGTATACAGCAGCCCCCGCATCCCCAGTAATGCAGGGCCCCCCCCCTCATGCTCCGGTCACCTGTAAAGCAAGTTATACTTATCAGTGCCCGCTGCCGTCCGCGCCCGCCGCTGCCAACATGCGATCCTCCATCTTCATTCATCTTCTTCCTGCTTCTGTGCGCGTCGCAGGCAATGACGTCATTACCAGCGACGCGCACAGGAAACAGGAAGAAGATGCATGAAGACGGAGGATCGGGATGTCGGCAGATGCGGGCGCGGACGGCAGCGGGCACTGATAAGTATAATTTGCTTTACAGGTGACCGGAGCATGAGGGGGGGCCCTGCATTACTGGGGCTGCCTGTATACTACCACTGGGGCTGCTGTATATAGGGGCCCTGCATTACTGGGGCTGCAATACCACTGGGGCTGCTGTATATAGGGGCCCTGCATTACTGGGGCTGCAATACCACTGGGGCTGCTGTATATAGGGGCTGCAATACCACTGGGGCTGCAATACCACTGGGGCTGCTGTATATAGGGGCTGCAATACCACTGGGGCTGCAATACCACTGGGGCTGCTGTATATAGGGGCTGCAGTACCACTGGGGCTGCAATACCACTGGGGCTGCTGTATATAGGGGCTGCTGTATACACCACTGGGGCTGCAATACCACTGGGGCTGCTGTATATAGGGGCTGCAATACCACTGGGGCTGCAATACCACTGGGGCTGCTGTATATAGGGGCTGCAATACCACTGGGGCTGCAATACCACTGGGGTTGCTGTATATAGGGGCCCTGCATTACTGGGGCTGCAATACCACTGGGGCTGCTGTATATAGGGGCTGCAATACCACTGGGGCTGCAATACCACTGGGGCTGCTGTATATAGGGGCTGCAATACCACTGGGGCTGCAATACCACTGGGGTTGCTGTATATAGGGGCCCTGCATTACTGGGGCTGCAATACCACTGGGGCTGCTGTATATAGGGGCTGCAATACCACTGGGGCTGCAATACCACTGGGGCTGCTGTATATAGGGGCTGCAATACCACTGGGGCTGCAATACCACTGGGGCTGCTGTATATAGGGGCTGCTGTATACACCACTGGGGCTGCAATACCACTGGGGCTGCTGTATATAGGGGCTGTAATACCACTGGGGCTGCTGTATATAGGGGCTGCAATACCACTGGGGCTGCAATACCACTGGGGGTGCTGTATATTGGGGCTGCTGTATACACCTCTGGGCTGCATATACCTCTGGGGCTGCATATACCTCTGGGGCTGCTGTATACTACCACTGGGGCTGCTGCTGTATACTACCACTGGGGAGGCTGCTGTATACTACCACTGGGGAGGCTGCTGTATACCTCACTGTTGGGGGTTGTATACCTGTGCTGGAGTCCACCCTCGGCTTATACGCGAGTCAATAGATTTTCCCAGGTTTTGGGGCAAAAGTAGGGGGGTCGGCTTATACACGGGTCGGCTTATACACGAGTATATACGGTAATTCATCAAGGAGATTTAAAAATTGCAGGTACAAAAGTGCTTAGAAAGTGTAAAATATAACTTTTACATGGATCTGGATTATAGAGGACACTAAGGGGTTAGGGTCTTCTTGTCTCCCACTCCAGGACACATTCATGGTAGCAATTCTAACAAATACCAATGTGCAGACCTAGTATATTTGTGGCTAAGAGCTCCAGCTTGTAATGTATAGAGGGTTCATACCCTGTCACCCTCCTAATACAGCAACACTGACTAATAACTCCAACCCATTATACATCAAAATTATCTTTTCTTTTCTTTTCAAAATTCTTTTTATTATTTTTGCAAAAGTAATACAGCGGTACAATGTAAATAATATATAAACACTGTGAATAGTGAAAACAGAGCTAAACAGAGTAACGAGATATAGAAAGAGGCAAAAAAGAAAGAGCAATGCTCTTAATAATATCAACGTCTGATCAAGTCTGGTATATATCATAAAGTCTGTTACACCAAGGTATGTCATGTTAGATGCCATAGAAGTATTGTATTTCAATCAGGAGCGCCTTTGTGTGCTCTCGTCGGTGTTCCTTAAGTTACTAAAGCTCTTAGACTCTTTCTGTCATGATAGTTCCATGTGCATTAGAGCCTGAGATCAAATAATAATATGCCTCTGTAGGAGTAAATCAAATTTGGTAGTAAGAAGAGATACAGTCAGAAAGAAGATAGAAAGAAATTAGCGGGAAGGAGGGTAGGGAAGGGAAGGGAAGGTATCAGGCATTATTGATCCATATGGGTATGGGTCGTATGGTGAGGTCTCTATCTCCGTTTATAGTAGTATGCTTTCCACGGTTGCCAAATTTTAAGATGTTTGGAGGTGGTGTTGTTCACTGAGGCCACTATCTCGGCCACACGATATAGAGAGTGGATTTTCTCTTCCAATTGTGACAGTGTAGGTGTCTCATGGGATTTCCAGTACAGCGGTATCAACAGCTTTGCTGCACTCAAAATGTATTGTGCTAGTATAGAATTTAATTTGTGATTGGGCCAAATTGGGAAATGGAGTAAAGCCTCTTCCGGGCCTAGCTGTAGTGACTTACTTGTGATTGTTGCTATGACTTTCTCCACCTTTTTCCAAAACAAGGTCAGCGTTGGGCAGTTCCACCACATATGTAGATAAGTGGCATCTTCAGCTCCGCATCTCCAACATTTGGAGGGATGGTTAATGTCCCATAGTCGGATTTGGTCCGGGGTATAATACCATCTCGTAATGACTTTATATGAGGATTCCTGAGCTCTTACGCACTGTGTCGGACCGTGTGAATGGGAATAGATATACCGCATCTGTGATGGTGTAAATTTATATCCCAAGTCTTTTTCCCAGTGCGCTATGAACGCTCTCTTAGGATTAATATCTATGGATAATAATATATGGTAAATTTTTGAAAATATCTGTTTCGGTTTTGTCACCGCCGCACAGAGCTGCTCGAATTCAGTTAATCCCCTATTAAGGTCTGATTTTTTCAGAAGCGGGTGGAGAATATGTCGTATTGCGTTATATTGGATAAAGTTTAAATTAGAGAGGCCAGGCATAGTTCGTATGTCCTTAAAGGACATAATGGCTCCGTCATGTAGTAATTGGTCTACTGGGTGGTTATATTGCTCTCGGTATCGCGCTGTTTCTGAGTGGGCGAGCACATCATTGAGATTAGCTAATGGAGTAAGTGGCGGCATTAGGTGTTTCATTTCTTTTTGCCAAATCTTTAGGGTGGATCTGGTGAAAGGGTTTGGTGGGGATATAGGTTGTTTCATGTTGGAATGAATTAAAAAGAGCGATCTAAGATTGTAAGGTGCCAGAGCATCTTCTATTTGTATCCATTGTTTATCCTTGGTGCTCCTAATTATGTCCACTATTCTAGAGATTTGTGCTGCCCTGTAGTATAATTTAATGTCTGGAGCTCCCATGCCACCCAGGCGTTTGGGGAGCGACAGTGTGCGGTGTGATATGCGGGGTTTCCTGCTCTTCCATATATATCTGATAAAAAGTGAATTTACTTTAGTTAAAAAGCTAGTCGGGATAGAAATAGGTAGCATCTGAAAAAGATAATTGAATTTGGGCAGAATCAAGCTTTTCAGTATGTTTTTTCTCCCCATCCACGAGAGATATGTGTCTCTCCAATTTTGAATGAGAGCAGTTGTGGATGTAAGAAGGGGAAGAACGTTTAGTTTAAACAAGTCACGGTGGTTTCCACTTATCTTTATCCCCAGATAGGTAATATGTTGTTTAGGCCAGGATAAAGGATATAAAGTTTTCAGTTTTTGAAGGATGTTTGGTTTTATTTGTATCCCTAGGGCTTCGGATTTTGAAACGTTTATCTTAAAGTTGGATAGTCTTCCGTATTGGTCCATCAGGTCCATGAGGGTATGGAGTCCCCTCATGGGATTCGTCAGAAACACCAAGAGGTCATCCGCGAATGCTGCCGTTTTAAATTGTTTTCCATCTATCGTGATGCCCTCTATGTTATGGTTACTCTGAATTGCCATCAGTAGAGGCTCCATTGTCATCACGAATAGCAGCGGAGACAACGGGCAGCCGTGTCTGGTACCATTACCAATAGGGAATGTCTGAGTGACAGAATCGTTAATTTTAATCCGAGCCGTGGGTTGACGGTACATCGCCATAATAGATGAAATTATTGCCGTGGGCAAGTTAAATCTCATGAGAACTTCTTTAAGGAATGTCCAATCCACTCTGTCAAACGCTTTCTCTGCGTCTGTGCCCAAAAGGACCAGGGGGAGATTGTGTGTTTTAGCGTGTTGTATTAGATGTAAGACTTTGTGAGCGTTATCCTTCCCCTCTCTGCCCCTTACAAATCCTGTTTGATTCGTTGAAATCAAGTGAGGCAAAAGTGACGCCAATCTGTGAGCAATCATTCCGGCCATCAGCTTCAAATCTACATTTAATAAAGATATAGGCCTGTAACTGCTACACAAAGTTGGGTCTTTACCCTCTTTATGTATCAACGAAATCTTAGCTTCAAGCATTTGACCAGGTAGTGGTTGGCCCGTTAGTGTAGAATTACATAATTTTAGAAGATGTGGCAGGAGCAGAGAGGAGAAAGTCTTGTAATATAAGGCGGTGAATCCATCAGGACCAGGTGCCTTCCCCCTTGGGCAGCGTGACAGAGTGGACTGGAGTTCCTGAAGTGTAAAGGGTTTTAGAAGCAATTGCTGATCTATTTCAGATAGGGTCGGAAGCTGTAGGTTCTTTAGAAAGATCTCCGCCTCACGGCTCCTCTGATGGACATCTTCTGTGGAGTCATTAGATCGTAAGTTGTATAAGTGGGTATAATACTTAAGAAAAGCTTGTTCTATATGAGATTGATCTTGTGAGTCAACCCCTCTGTCATTTTTGATTGAATGTATCTGTGTACGTGACTGTTGTTTACGTAGATAAGAAAGCATAAATTTTGAGGCTTTATCGCCGTGAACAAACATTTTAGTTTTCCATGCTCTATAATGTTTCGCTGAGGATGTGTTAATTAAGTCTTTTAATCGTGTCCGTTTAGATGTTAATAAGTTAAGTATATCGGGGTCTTGATGTTTTTTATGATGTAGCTCTAGCTCTGAAATTTCATTATAGAGTTGTTGGGTTTCTGAGTGTTGTTTTTTTATTCAAGTAGGACGCCATTGATATTAGTTCCCCCCTTATCACAGATTTATGCGCCTCCCACAGGGATTGATCTGAGCAATCGGGTGTCTGATTGTCTCTAAAATATTGGTGGAGTCTCTCTAGTAGTCGTTTTTTCATATCAGGGTGTTCTAATATCGTTTCGTTTAGTTGCCATGATCTGTATGTCGAGTGGCATTTATTGGTAGAGACTGATGTCAGCACCGCCGAATGATCTGAGAAGATACTGGGTTTTATCTCGGATGATTGTATATTCGGTAGGGCTCTCCTAGACATGAAGATATAGTCCAATCTATGGTAAGACTTGTGTGGATTGGAGTAGTATGTGTAGTCCCGAGATGCTGGGTTCATATACCTCCACGTATCTATTAATTGCATGGATTGTAAGCATGCACGAATCTTAGCCAAGTCTCTACCCGAGATTGAGCTCTTCTGTTTGGTAGTATCTAATAACGGTTCTATCGCAATGTTGAAGTCGCCCCCTAAAATTACTAGTCCTTCTCTAAATCTCTCTACCTTTTTTAATGTAGCTAGTATCCATTTCAGCGTTTTCTTGTTTGGGGCATAGAGGCTACCAAGAGTTACTAGTGTGCCTTTGAGCAGGCCTTTAATTAGGATATATCTGCCTTGCGGGTCCACTAGGGATTCCCGGAGTTGGAATTGTGTATTCTTCTTAAGTGCTATTGATACGCCTCTAGCCCCAGTTTGGGTGGATGTGGCGTGAAACCATCTATCAAACACTGATTTCTCAAAATTAGGGAGCCTGTTTGGTTTGAAATGGGTTTCCTGAACAAATAGTATATCGGTCCCTTGTTTTTTGAGAGTATGCAGTGTTGGATTTCTGGTGCCTGGGGAGTTAAAGCCGTGAGCATTAAGAGATGTATAAGTTAATACATTACCACTTGCCATTGACTCTTGTGTTGTTTGTTTGTTGATTGAGCTTTGGAGACGAGGATCGTTCGCGCCTGATAGGGTGGGGGGGGGTAGGATTTGGGTGGGGGGGAGAGGGGAGGAACAGCAGAGAGGGGGGTAGGAGCGTGGTGAAAGTAGAGAGAGAAGAAAAAATAAAGATAAACATTAAAGTACATATATATAAATCACTTTTAGGGTTAACGTTTCCCATCAGTGTGGGTTATTGGGTCGTCGCTTTCCAGTTCGGGGAGGACCACTCCTCCATTATCATCTTGGTCGCAATATCATGTAGAAAACATAAACTAACATAATATTTCTAAATATCAGAATTTTTCAGAGTATATTCTCTCAAATGTACTGTTTAGATTTAACAGGTACACAAGTTTCGGCTTCTATGGGTAGACAAACAAAACTAAAACTAGCCGAAATGGTGGGTCAACAGTGGTCTCTAAGATCATTTACAATTTAATCGCTCTGTAAAAATATTCAATGAACGAACAAGAACCATGAATAATAAATGTGAGGTAAAACATTAGATCTAGTGACCTAGATAAGAATAGAGATCTCCTGTAAATTAATTGCAATTTGTATCTATTTCTGTACAAAAGGGGTGCAATTCAGGAGAGAAGGTACACCTGTCCGGAGGGGTCAAGTTGAGAGGACATGTGTGTAATATCTCAAAAGGTATTTAGAAGAATAAATCTCCTCAGGTGACTTCCTCTGGGCCTTTTGATGATGGGGATTTTGCCGTTCTTTTCTTGGTGCGCTGGGATTTTGGAGTCATCGTTTGTTGCCAGGGCTGTGGAGTCGGAAGTGCTCCGAGCTTTGATGTTGAGTGGAAAGACTCCAAGTCCGGATAGGTGTCCAGAACGATATCCAGAGAGGTACAAGCCGCCTTAATGTCTGCTGAGGTTCTGGCAGTTATAGATTTTTCACCAGCTGTGATGTGAATGCCAAAGGGGAAAAGCCAGCGAAATTTATGTCCCTTGCTTAATACCGCTCCTGTGAAAGGTTTTAAAAGGCGTCTCTTTCTCAAAGTTATGGCCGATAGGTCTTGGAAAAGTAGAATTTTGGAGTCTGCATAAGTAAGGTCATCTGTTTCCCTAGCTCTACGCAACACCAAGTCTTTTAAGCGATAGTCCAAGAACCTACACAGCACGTCTCGGGGTGTGTCGCCAGGTGCCGGTTTAGGGCGGAGTGTACGATGTACTCGGACCAGGTCTATGTCGTGTGGGTCTTCCGCTCTCAATACTGATCCAAATATTTCTAGTGCTACTTTACCCAGTGCTTCAAATGCTATTGACTCAGGGAGGCCTTTGATTCGGATGTTGTTGCGGCGCTCCCTGTTTTCGTGATCTTCAAGGGTATTATGGATTTGGTGGAGTTGTTGTTCGTGGGTCTCTAGGCATTCTAGTAGAGCATTGGATTGATGAGTTAACTGACTCTGTGTATTTTCTAGTGATTCAAGCCTATAGCCTTGAAGAGTAAGGTCCTGTTTTATATCTGCTATATCACGTCCTATAGGTTCTAGAGTTTTGGCTAGTATCCGTTTCAGGAATGATCTTGAGAACAGAGTGTCTTTTGTTTTGGTGCTAGCATCAGAATCGCATTCCATATCTGAATCTGAATCGTCAGCGCAGGAGAGAGTGGTTTGTTTGCTTGGTTTCTGGACCCCTGTGGACTCTTTTTGAGTTCGTAGAAAGTGGTCGACGTCTGCTTGTGTTATTGACTTGGACACCTTGGATATAGTCTTAGGAGTTTTTACAGATGTTTTCCCCATGTTAAGATGTAATTGTGCGTATAGGAGTAGGTCTCGTTTTAGGAGGATTTTTCCTCCCCGCTGGATTTTCAGCGAATCAGCATACCATTTTGTATAGTAGGAAACTTAGATTCAACCCAAAGTGAGAGTCTTTGTAGATCCTACTGGGGCTTAGGTGGATAGCTCCAGGGGTCAGGAGAGGAAGATCGGTGTAGAACTATGCCCAGAATGAGAGGTTTATAGATTCTTGTGTTTTGTAAAACTATATTCTCCTCGTCTTGGGTGTTGTTAATGTACAGAAGAGCTCTCTATGTGTCACAATGTGTCTCTATGTGCCACAACAGGTATCCAAGCAGCCTCCAATTGAGTCAAAGGTGTCTCAATTGTATCTCCACTTAGGCTTAGGGCGATGTGAGTGTGCTCATTCTGAAATCTCTTCCACCCTCTCTCTCAGTCTATTCAATATTGCAGCCTTCTTATTGTCACTCTATTAAGAGGTCAAGTGTATCTCCACTCCAGGGGGTTATATGAGTGGGTCAGCCAGGATTGGGGGGTTCTTAGTGCGGCTTAATTTGGTGGTGTTGTGATGGGCACTTGTTTTGTTTCCTTTCTGATTATTGTTATGGGCACTGTGTCTCTCTACTGCTGCACTCCCCCACCTCCACACAGCTCACCTCAGTCCTGGGCACAATTTATCTCGCTCTCCTCCAAGGCCTCCTGGATCGCCGTCACTTGTCTGTCTTAGGGCTCACTATCGCCGTGGAGCTTACAGGCGGCTCCTTCCGACCAGCTCGCCCCTCACCCGCGCTCCCGTCTCCTACCTCTCCACGGCGACCGGGTGGCCTCACTCGGGTGCTCGCCTCCTTCTCCTGCCGGTGTAGGGGTCCACTCGTGTGCAGGGAGCCCGTCTCAGATGCGGTGAGGCAAATAGCGAACCGGCCCTCCACGCAGGTTCCAGGGTCCCAGACAGCGGGCGGGTTTAGAAAGGATGGCCGCGCGCCCAGTTCAGGACGAACTGGCACCCGCTTGCTATTCGCGGGGTCCACGGGTCTCTGGGGGCCTTCGGTCGACTCACCGCTGCTTTCTCTCCCTGGCTTGTATCCCGCCGTGCACCTCCGGTCGTCCTCCGCTCGTACTGGGCTGGATGTTTTCGAGGCGTGATGGCAGTCGGTAGGGCCTCGCGTGGGCCTCAAGGTGGGCCTCGTTTTTCTTCCTCTTAGGGACCGGTTTGTTTGTGGATCTTATATAGTCCGGGATGGGTATTATAGGTGATCTGGGTCACTCCGATCTCTTTTTGCAGCCTCTCCTGGTGCTGGATGGCCTGGATGGTGATGGATTTCTGTGGGAGCTATTTAGCACAGCTTCCTCCATCCGCGGCCATCTTGGATCTCCATTATACATCAAAATTATCAACATGGAATTTGTGCCCAAGCTTACCCATGTCAGTGCCAGGATGCGGAGATGACCACTAGGGGACGCCCCAACGCGTTTCCCTGATGCTTCCTCAGGGGGAATGTTTAGCCATGTCTCCCCCATCCTTATATACCCCCCCACCACCCCTCATACCACCTGCCTCCAATTCGCGCTGCTCCAAGCCGCAAATGGGTGGCCGCGCCACCCCGAGCAGCGGCTTCCGGCCTTCACACACAGGAAGCGCGTCATTTGACACACCTTCCTGTGTTACTGAAGCCTTACGCTGCAGCCCGAGGCCGCGCGACCGCGCATGCGCGGACCGCAACCGCCATTTTGGAAGAGGGCATAGATGCCCTACTCTATTAAATGTACTTTCCAGATTAAGTAAAGAGGTTAGATGGACACTATACGGCTATGGCATCACTTAGTAACCCGGATACAACCCCATAAGTGAGTTCAGATGTTAACTTCTCTATATATATACACACAAGGATACTATAGGTACATAGGATCTTGATACATACAGAATTATACATATATACCAACAATATGTTTATATATGACACTCTCGTTATACATATATTCTGATGTCTTCCTTCATATAGCATCCATAGAGGTGATGCAGGTTACACTGTCCTGGCGCCACTGTAAAGGTCCAAATCGAGATGGCATCCAGATAGTAAACGTGCAGGTGTAGAGTGGGGGAGGGGAGGGATACAGAACAGCTAAAAAACACAGACAAACAATAAAAAACAGTTAAAACCATATTACAAAATGCCAAAAGGAACCCTCAGGAAAAACTGGGGGTCCACAGCATAGTCAGCGGCTCAGATCCCACACGTATAGCCAATCAAAATGACAAGAATATTTATCCACATTATGGATAGGATATAAATCCTCCTCCAATTTTGGAAAAAAGATCATATCCACATCCTTCTATCAAGGAGCTTGATAGTTTACTTCAAATATCAGAGATATGACACAAAACTTAGTTTTTCATTAAGACCATCTGGGGACTGTGTCCCCAGACGGACTATCCATTGGCATTCCCTCCTTGCAAGAGCTTTTTTATAGTCTCCCCCTCTCGCTCCCAAATGGCACACGTCTATAGCTTTAAATTTTAAGTTGGTTGGGTCGCAACCATGTTTGGATTTGAAATGGCGGGGCAAGGTTTTTAAATTAGGATCACCAGGTTCCATCTTTTTAGCCGCCTCTATGTCCCTGATGTGCTCCCTTACCCTAACACGGAACTCTCGAGAGGTAAGTCAATTGCCAATTGATAGTCCATCTGGGGACACAGTCCCCAGATGGTCTTAATGAAAAACTAAGTTTTGTGTCATATCTCTGATATTTGAAGTAAACTATCAAGCTCCTTGATAGAAGGATGTGGATATGATCTTTTTTCCAAAATTGGAGGAGGATTTATATCCTATCCATAATGTGGATAAATATTCTTGTCATTTTGATTGGCTATACGTGTGGGATCTGAGCCGCTGACTATGCTGTGGACCCCCAGTTTTTCCTGAGGGTTCCTTTTGGCATTTTGTAATATGGTTTTAACTGTTTTTTATTGTTTGTCTGTGTTTTTAGCTGTTCTGTATCCCTCCCCTCCCCCACTCTACACCTGCACGTTTACTATCTGGATGCCATCTCGATTTGGACCTTTACAGTGGCGCCAGGACAGTGAAACCTGCATCACCTCTATGGATGCTATATGAAGGAAGACATCAGAATATATGTATAACGAGAGTGTCATATATAAACATATTGTTGGTATATATGTATAATTCTGTATGTATCAAGATCCTATGTACCTATAGTATCCTTGTGTGTATATATATAGAGAAGTTAACATCTGAACTCACTTATGGGGTTGTATCCGGGTTACTAAGTGATGCCATAGCCGTATAGTGTCCATCTAACCTCTTTACTTAATCTGGAAAGTACATTTAATAGAGTAGGGCATCTATGCCCTC
Source organism: Allobates femoralis (assembly GCA_033576535.1). Classification (NCBI taxonomy): domain Eukaryota; kingdom Metazoa; phylum Chordata; class Amphibia; order Anura; family Aromobatidae; genus Allobates; species Allobates femoralis. The sequence continues at coordinate 161,933,583 of JARQOC010000002.1, read as the reverse complement.
TTCCAAAATGGCGGTTGCGGTCCGCGCATGCGCAGTCGCGCGGCCTCGGGCTGCGGCGTAAGGCTTCAGTAACACAGGAAGGTGTGTCAAATGACGCGCTTCCTGTGTGTGAAGGCCGGAAGCCGCTGCTCGGGGTGGCACGGCCGCCCATTTGCGGCGTGGAGCAGCGCGAATTGGAGGCAGGTGGTATGAGGGGTGGTGGGGGGGTATATAAGGATGGGGGAGACATGGCTAAACATTCCCCCTGAGGAAGCATCAGGGAAACGCGTTGGGGCGTCCCCTAGTGGTCATCTCCGCATCCTGGCACTGACATGGATAAGCTTGGGCACAAATTCCATGTTGATAATTTTGATGTATAATGGGTTGGAGTTATTAGTCAGTGTTGCTGTATTAGGAGGGTGACAGGGTATGAACCCTCTATACATTACAAGCTGGAGCTCTTAGCCACAAATATACTAGGTCTGCACATTGGTATTTGTTAGAATTGCTACCATGAATGTGTCCTGGAGTGGGAGACAAGAAGACCCTAACCCCTTAGTGTCCTCTATAATCCAGATCCATGTAAAAGTTATATTTTACACTTTCTAAGCACTTTTGTACCTGCAATTTTTAAATCTCCTTGATGAATTAATAAAAGCATCTTTATGAAAAGCAGTGAAACTTGTGCTCTAAATCATTGGGTCAAAAAACTCTCCATAACCTAAATCAGTATGTTTAATGCAATATGTAGGAGAGCCCTAATATCTTGCAAATACTATTCATATCTATCCTGGATATATAAAAAATATATTTTTCTGTTTATCACAGCGGTGTTTCTAGGTAATATGGATCATAAGGCCAGGGAGACATCCTGGCGTTCGAAACTGGATTTGGTATTTGATGACAAGACAGGGATACCAGTTAATCCCGACCTAAGGGCCACAGCAGGTCAGACGGCAAGATTGAAACAGTTACTCAATCAAAAGACGAGAATATGGTGGAACAAGGCGTTCCTGGAACGCTACCTTACTAGAGATTTAATACCTAGAGGACTTAGAATACAAGTCTTCCCTTCATTCAAGGTGGAGGATCTTGAAATCAAGAGTCAATGGGAAGATCTGTCCACTAAATGCTCAAAGGGATACATGGGCCTTTTGGTCAAGTTGAACGAAAGGTCTTTGGAGTCTATTGAAACAGAGATAAATCTAATTCAAGCCAAACTGAATATAGAACTGTCTGGGGAGGCACTGGCAAAACTAAATGGTGACCTAGAGAATAGTTTTGTGAAATGGGAAAAGGAAATACTAACTACAAAAACTAAAAAATATAAAAGGGATGTGTCGGACTACAAAAACCACACGGTGTATAGATGGAAGAGTGGGAGGAAAAAGCCGCATGGCTCCCCTAAGAATACGCCAAAAAGTCCACCCAAAATACCATCTAAGGATCCTCCAGTAGAACCACCTATGAGTCCGAGCTCCATATCCTCACTATCGTCACTAGAAGAACCACAAGGAGGCAGTAAAAACTGGCCACCCCCACCAAGAGAGGATTTCAATGTGGGTAAAGAGAAAGGCAAACGAAGTATAACACCTCCAGAACCACAGGGCAAGAAGAGCCGGGGCAGCAACTTGCAGGTAGTCAATCTTTCCTCACATGTACTTACACTGCACCAATTGGAAGTGCTGAGTTTGGGGTTATCTTTTGTACCTGTGAATAACTTTGACTTTTTTATAGCTTTAAAAGACCTGAATCTCTTTACCCGCAAGTTAATCCTCAAAAAACTTCATAAAAAAGGAGAAAAAACAGATGCTGACGTGAAAGGAGAGGAGCAGGACATCATTGGGATCTTGGAAGATCTAGAAGAAGGAGAGGAGGATAACGTAGGAGGTAATTCCCATGATTTCCCTAGGTCACTATATCCACGATCAACCACATTCCCCCCTCTGTCCACATGCCCAGAAATAGAGACCTTCCACAGATTAGTGGCACAAGATTTAAAAAAATTGTCTGGTCACCGTGAAGGAACCGACAATTTATCATACCATCAAAGAATAGCTGTGGGAGAGCTGAGGGCACTACAAGATGTAGTTATAAAACCTGCGGACAAGGGGGGGAATGTGGTTATCTGGCCTGTGCAAATGTATGAACGTGAAGCCTTCAAACAGTTGAAAAACAAAGAAAATTATTCAGGTTTGTCTTATAATCCCCTAAAAAGTTTCATGTCTCAATTATTTGAGATTGTGGATAAGGCATATCAGGATGGTATAATCCCAAAAAAGATATGGGAAGGACTCTTGATTAAAGAACCCATAGTCCCAACCTTCTATCTTCTCCCCAAGATCCACAAAGATCCCCTCAACCCCCCGGGGCATCCGATTGTGTCCGGGATAGGGGGGCTGTGTGACCCAGTATGCAGGTTCATAGAGTATTACCTGCATCCACTTGTGGAAACGCTGCCCTCCTATGTCCGTGACACATCGGACGTCCTGAGGCAAATTGATGGGATCTTTGTGGATTCTGACACACGTCTAGTTACAGCAGATGTTGAATCGTTATATTCATCAATCTGTCATCATGATGGACTTAGGGCTGTAGCCTTCTATCTGGAAAGTAGCAGTATGGAAGAATCCCTCAGTGTCTTGATTCTGGATCTCCTAGAGTATATCCTGACACATAATTTTTTCCTCTTTAAAGACCGGTTCTTCCTCCAGCAGCGGGGGACAGCAATGGGGGCGGCCTGCGCGCCCTCCTACGCGAATCTCTTTCTCGGCTTTTGGGAGAGAGAGATTTTCGAGGGGGGCGCCCGGGCCGCCACCCAGGTGCTTTCGTGGATGAGATACATCGATGATGTGTTGATGTTGTGGAAGGGACCAGTATCCCAATTGGAGACCTTTTTGGGATTTTTAAATTCCAACGAATATAACATAAGATTAACCTACACACATCACACATCATCGGTGGATTTTTTAGATATCAAACTCTACATCCACCCCGACGGATCCATACAAACTGATATGTACAGAAAAGCCACATCAGTAAACGCAGTACTGCACGCCTCCTCGCCATACCCCAGCAACGATCTCGGCGATCCCCGTAGGTCAATACCTAAGAGCCAGGAGAGTATGTTCAACGGAAGGTTTTTTTGAGGGACAGGCTAAAGACCTGAGAGATCGTTTTCTGGCGAGGGGCTATAGCAAGCGGTGCATTAAGCGGGGGTACACAGAGGCCCAGAGGAGGGATAGAAATACCCTCTTGTTGGGGAGTGACCGGCATAAAGAGAGGAGGGAAAATCAAGGAACCCAGATGGTTCGTTTCATAACAACCTATAATGACAAATGGAACAGGATTAGGGGAATCCTAAAGAGTCACTGGGGGATTCTGAAACTAGTACCTGGGTTAAGTGACGTAGTCACAGAAAAACCGCTGTTGACTGCGAGAAGGAGTAACAGTCTAAAAGACATGTTGGTACATAGTCATTATGTGAGGGAATCGAAACCAATAGTTAGTGGAGCGAGGAGGACGTTGGGATTCTACCCATGTGGTTCATGTCTGGCATGTCGTAATATGGAAAGGACAAGGACGTTTAGAGCAGCCAATAGTGATCGGCTATATGATATTCGACACTACCTGACATGTACCACAAAGAATGTGATATACCACGCCACGTGTCCCTGTGGCCTGATTTATATCGGCCTTACCTCTCGAGAGTTCCGTGTTAGGGTAAGGGAGCACATCAGGGACATAGAGGCGGCTAAAAAGATGGAACCTGGTGATCCTAATTTAAAAACCTTGCCCTGCCATTTCAAATCCAAACATGGTTGCGACCCAACCAACTTAAAATTTAAAGCTATAGACGTGTGCCATTTGGGAGCGAGAGGGGAGACTATAAAATAGCTCTTGCAAGGAGGGAATGCCAATGGATAGTCCGTCTGGGGACACAGTCCCCAGATGGTCTTAATGAAAAACTAAGTTTTGTGTCATATCTCTGATATTTGAAGTAAACTATCAAGCTCCTTGATAGAAGGATGTGGATATGATCTTTTTTCCAAAATTGGAGGAGGATTTATATCCTATCCATAATGTGGATAAATATTCTTGTCATTTTGATTGGCTATACGTGTGGGATCTGAGCCGCTGACTATGCTGTGGACCCCCAGTTTTTCCTGAGGGTTCCTTTTGGCATTTTGTAATATGGTTTTAACTGTTTTTTATTGTTTGTCTGTGTTTTTTAGCTGTTCTGTATCCCTCCCCTCCCCCACTCTACACCTGCACGTTTACTATCTCGATTTGGACCTTTACAGTGGCGCCAGGACAGTGTAACCTGCATCACCTCTATGGATGCTATATGAAGGAAGACATCAGAATATATGTATAACGAGAGTGTCATATATAAACATATTGTTGGTATATATGTATAATTCTGTATGTATCAAGATCCTATGTACCTATAGTATCCTTGTGTGTATATATATAGAGAAGTTAACATCTGAACTCACTTATGGGGTTGTATCCGGGTTACTAAGTGATGCCATAGCCGTATAGTGTCAATCTAACCTCTTTACTTAATCTGGAAAGTACATTTAATAGAGTAGGGCATCTATGCCCTCTTCCAAAATGGCGGTTGCGGTCCGCGAATGCGCGGTCGCGCGGCCTCGGGCTGCGGCGTAAGGCTTCAGTAACACAGGAAGGTGTGTCAAATGACGCGCTTCCTGTGTGTGAAGGCCGGAAGCCGCTGCTCGGGGTGGCACGGCCGCCCATTTGCGGCGTGGAGCAGCGCGAATTGGAGGCAGGTGGTATGAGGGGTGGTGGGGGGTATATAAGGATGGGGGAGACATGGCTAAACATGCCCCCTGAGGAAGCATCAGGGAAACGCGTTGGGGCGTCCCCTAGTGGTCATCTCCGCATCCTGGCACTGACATGGGTAAGCTTGGGCACAAATTCCATGTTGATAATTTTGATGTATAATGGGTTGGAGTTATTAGTCAGTGTTGCTGTATTAGGAGGGTGACAGGGTATGAACCCTCTATACATTACAAGCTGGAGCTCTTAGCCACAAATATACTAGGTCTGCACATTGGTATTTGTTAGAATTGCTACCATGAATGTGTCCTGGAGTGGGAGACAAGAAGACCCTAACCCCTTAGTGTCCTCTATAATCCAGATCCATGTAAAAGTTATATTTTACACTTTCTAAGCACTTTTGTACCTGCAATTTTTAAATCTCCTTGATGAATTAATAAAAGCATCTTTATGAAAAGCAGTGAAACTTGTGCTCTAAATCATTGGGTCAAAAAACTCTCCATAACCTAAATCAGTATGTTTAATGTAATAGCATTATTAATAGCGTTAATATGATTATTATTAGCATTATTAACATTAATATTAGCATTAATAGCATAATTCTTAGCATTAATAGCATAATTCTTAGCATTAATAGCATAATTATTAGCATTAATACCATTATTATTAGCAGTAATTGTTATTTTTATATTTATTTTTTTTTTTATTTATTTTTTTTTATTTGTTATTTTTAATTTTTTTTTAAGATTTTCGCGGCCGCACTTGCCGCAAGTGCAAAACCGCACTTGCCGCACCTGCCGCAAGTCCCCCTATACTTTCTATGGAGATTACCGCAACCGGCCGCAAGTGTAACCGCATCTGCCGCGTATGCGGCAAACGCGGCAGATGCGGTTACACTTGCGGCGCGGTTGCGGTAATCCCCATAGAAAGTATAGGGGGACTTGCGGCAGGTGCGGCAAATGCGGTTTTGCACTTGCGGTAGGTGCGGCCGCGAAAAAAACCGCGGCTGACTGCGTTTTTTTTTCGCGACCGCACTTGCCGCAAGTGCAAAACCGCACTTGCCGCACCTGCCGCAAGTCCCCCTATACTTTCTATGGGGATTACCGCAACCGCGCCGCAAGTGTAACCGCATCTGCCGCGTTCGCCGCATAACCGTTACACTTGCGGCGCGGTTGCGGTAATCCCCATAGAAAGTATAGGGGGACTTGCGGCAGGTGCGGCGGCTGAGGTAGTGACTCGCAATGGCCTCGCGGCCATTGCTCGCGCTACACAGCGACTCGCAATGGATCCCCATAGAAAGTATAGGGGGACTTGCGGCAGGTGCGGCGGCTGAGGTAGCGACTCGCAATGGCCTCGCGGCCATTGCTCGCGCTACCTCAGCGGTAAATCTCTAAGTTTGTGGCCGAGCCTCTAGTTCTATTTTCGGCCAGCGACTCGCAATGGCCGCTTAGCGGCCATTGCTCGCGCGTGGTGACGTCACATAGTGACAAAGCCACGGCGATTTCGGGGTCCGACACGATTTTGCCTACGGCAATTATAGAGTAGATATAAAGCTGAATGTGTGTATGTGTGTATGTGTGTATATCCTGGATTGGCATCTACACCGTCGCAACTATAGCCACAAAATTTTGCACAGTCACACGTCTCGACCCCGGGAGCGTCATAGGCTATGTTGTGAGGCGAAATTTTAACCCTGCGCGTTCCAGTTCACCAAACAATTTTGGCCCTATCTACATAATGGGGAAAAAGTGGATGGAAAAATATTGGAGGAAAATCCACAGATGTCAGCTATAGAGACAAAATTTTGCACAGTCGCACGTCTTGACCCCGGGAGCGTCATAGTCTATGTTGTGAAGCGAAATTTTAACCCTGCGCATTCCAGTTCACCAAAAAATTTTGCCCCTATCTACATAATGGGGAAAAAGTGAATGGAAAAGAGTTGGAGGAAAATCGACAGATGTCAGCTATAGAGACAAAATTTTGCACAGTCCTATGTCTGGACCCCGGGAGCGTCACAGGCTAGGTTGTGAGGCGACATTTTAACCCCGCGCATTCCAATTCACCAAACAATTTTGCCCCTATCTACATAATGGGGAAAAAGTGACAGTTACCAGTTGACAGTTGTGAATGAGAGGGGCTTAATGATAGCGCCAAAGACTAACAGCACATACCAGCATATAGTCACTAAGGTGGGGCCCCAACATGAGATATTCACCACGCACGGGGACATGTATACACAACACACGCACACAAAGAGTAACAGCAAGTGTATAGTCGCTAAGGTGCAGCCCCAACATTGGATACTCACCACGCACCCGAACAAACACACACACACACCACAAAGAGACACACACAACACAGAGACACACATACACCCCCAAGGGGACACACACACTCTATAGCGACACATGCACTCACCCCACAGGGACACACACACCACAATGAGACACACATGACACAGACACACACACCACACAGACCCCCCCACAGGGACACACACACACATAGCCACCCTATAGGGACACATGCACTCACCCCACAGGGACACACACACCACAAAGAGATACACACACACCACACAGACCCCCCACAGGGACACACACACATACACACCCTATAGGGACACATGCACTCACCCCTCAGGGACATACACACACCACAAAGAGACACACACCACACAGAGACACACACAACACAGAGACACACACACACCACACAGACCGCCCCCCACAGGGACACACACACATACACACCCTATAGGGACACATGCACTCACCCCTCAGGGACACACACACACCACAAAGAGACACACACAACACAGAGACACACACACCCCACACAGACCCCCCCACAGGGACACACACACAAACACACCCTATAGGGACACAAGCACTCACCCCACAGGGACACACACCACAAAGAGACACACACAACACAGATACACACACACCACACAGATTCCCCCACAGGGACACACACATACACACCCTATAGGGACACATGCACTCACCCCACAGGGACACACACACACCACAAAGAGACACACACAACAGAGACACACCCCACACAGACCCCCCCACAGGGACACACACATACACACCCCAGGGACACACACACCACACAGACAGACACAGATGTGCACAAATAACCTCACACAACTCGCCTCACATGTGTGCTATCTTTATTTTCCAAACATAAACATCTGATTAAAAACAGCCAATGTGCAACACATGTGCCATATAGGGAATTAAGGCAGATGTCAGTCACATGAGCTGTCTATTATGTGTATGTGTGAGGTAACATATACTGCCCGGCTGGGGGGAGGATTTACTGTTGGCTGGAGATTTATTAGGCTGCCTATAGCAATCAATCACAGCTCAGCTTCTATTTTCCTACAGGTCATTAATATGACATATTCAAATTCTATTTTGTTATAGTTAACAGCAGTTATTTATTAACCCGGCATAGCCGGGTACTACAGCTAGTTTCAAATAAAATTACTTTCTTATATATGTGCTTCACATTGACTTGCAATAGTTTCAACAATATTGTATAAGGATGATTATTATTGCACGTTACAATGGGCAATGGTGCTTCAGAATATTCTCTTTCCTTTATTGTATGGCCACATTATCCAATGTTAGATATTGCCCCTCTGGACTCGGAGTCCCCAACTTATAGATCCAGTAACTACAGCTAGTACATTATAAAAATGTGTGACAGAAGCCACACTAAGGCTGGGTCAGATGACTGTTAAACACAGACAACACTCACATTGTAAAGCACGGAGTGGCATCCCATCACCTGACCATGACATCTGCACAGTGAATCATTATGCTACTATGCTCAGCTAGGTCAGGGGAGCTACCAGCCACTATGTGCATTACAACACGAGCTTCATCCATGTTATACAACCATTTGACGCCTTCCTACGAATGAGAATGCTACTTTTTTTTACTGCTTCCTTGCTTTCAAAGACTTAAGAAGATTCAAGACAATCCAAATTGCAGAGCATATTAACAGCAAGTTGTTTTGAGATTTCCTTGTATTTTGTTTATTCTTGGTAGTCATTTTTTTGCACTTTTATCAGGTGGTTTATAGGAGGAAACTGCATGGAAAAGACATTGTGTGCACATATTGTAAGGACTAGATGACTATCTTCAGACCTGCCTGTTCATCAAATCACTAAGGACCTCCCTCAGTCAACCGATAGATGTCCATTTAGTCTACTCTCTACTGCTGCACCTGTTGCCTATAACAACTAATCACAGAAGAGCTTTAATTTAAACTGCAATGAGATTGGTTGCTATAGGCAGCAACACACAACTTTCTATAAGATTGCTTAGATAAATATACCATTATGTCAGAAATGACACTGGTATGGCTGGGTTGTGACACTTGAACCTTTTTTTATATATTTTGACTGATAGTATCCGTGTATGACATTCTGTTTTGTGGTCCCATCGAGTTTTCTTTTAATTGCAAAAATATACATCCCTATTATTGCCATCAAAAGACAAAATACTCAACTGAACAATGATGTACTTAAGTCTATGAGGTCTATCTTGCATCATTCAGATCTGTTGTGTGAAAAACACAGAAGTTAAATATAAGTCCTATGCAAGTAATGCACCAATCACTTAGGTGTGGACACTCTGTGTATTTAAGAAATAATAAGCAGCTGCATCCTAAAGGTTTCCCTAAATATGACTTAAAAAAAAACCTTTACTTTGTCTAAGCATTTACTAAAGGATTGACATAAGTTGGATCCAAACATCCGGGTTGTGGGTTACCAGAATGCTGAGTGAGTTCCCACCACTTCACGGCTGCCCTATTTGTCAAAGAGAAAGATATCGCATGTTATCATTATATCTCATGCTTTTCGGGATCTGTAACATTATTATACCTATTGTTGTACAGTAACTGCTATGCTAATGATGCACATAACACTGCTTTAGATAAAGCATACCACTCATCTCAGGAAATTTCAGAATAAGCTATATGCAACGATATCAGATTTATGTTTTTTTATGCTTTGCTAATTTTACAAACTAAAAACAATATTTAAAGAAATTACTTTGTTTTTGCATTGTCATATTCTGAGACCTGTAACTTCTCTATTTTTTTTTGAGGGACTTGTTTTTTGCAGGAAGGTTTGTCAGTCTCATCTGTACCATATTATTTACATATAACCTTTTGATCACTTTTATTCACTTAAAAGTATCATTAATGGAGTTTTTTTTTATATTTTTTGTTTAGTGTTCACCATACGGAATAAATAACATGACAATTTTATAGTTTCAGATCATTCTGGAAGTTTTTTTGTTTTAATGCCAACCTTGAGTACACCCAGCTTCAGAGGCGTAATGATGCTCCCGAATAGACATGTGTACATTCGCAAGATTTGTATGGAGCAGGCAATGACTGTGGCTCTTGCAAATTATGTCTTCATGCCCACAGGGGCATGATAACTAGACATGAGCGACCTTTTGAAGTTTGGGTTTGGATCGGTTTGACAAATTTGCATATGTTTTCCAAACTGTTCAACGACTTGTTCGCAAAATGTCTGAATCCCATTCAAATCCATGGGAGGCAAAATCAAGAGCATAGAAAACACCTTAAAAGAGGCCCAAAAGCTGCCAAACACAGCTCAAATTCAAATCAGACACCCGGAAAAGTGCTATCTGTTCCCCAGAGTTAACATTTTTATCATTGCGCATTATGGATGTATGGGACAAGGCATGGAATAGTATTGCAAGCTTCAACTTTGATCAGTAACAGGGAGGTGAGTGACAGGTGTAGGCATGGTGGTCAGAAAGTCCTGATAAATTCCTAAAACACAACAATCACACCTTAAGAAGAGTCTCCACATTTCAAAAAATTTGGAGCTGGACAACAGACTAAAAATTGTACAATAGTGCAGACTGCATGCATGCATGGTACAGCGTTTGGAAGGGGCCTGGTCTAGAATTTCAAGGTTAATCTCTGATCAGAACAGGGGTTCAAGTGAAAGTTGTAGAATTGTTTAGCTGGTGGCACTCATAACTCATGCAACTGCTTCAATAAATGTTATGCTCCACCAAACTCAGGTGGTACAAGTATTAGCTTCAAGGAGTACTACCGAAAAAATTAGTCAGTTACATGTAAGTGCTATTGGGCAGGGGGTCCTCATACCTCATGCAACCATTCCAACAAACTTTATGCTCCGCCACACTCAGGAGGAACAAGTATTAGGCTCATGTACTACTACTGGAAGAAGGATTCAGGTAGGGCAGAGATATGTGTTGGTATGGTGCTAAGAGAGTACTGCTAAATTCACAAAACACACACCAAAGATATTCTAAGAAGAGTCTCCACATTTCTAAAAATTAGAGTCAGACACCATGAAAGTGACATCAATTGACCCAGAATATAAATTGAAAAATAATGCAGCCTACAAGAATGGCACACTGTCTTGAACAGAGCCTGGCCTAGCATTTGAAGGTTAATCATTGATTAGTAACATGTGGATGAGTGACACATGTAGGCATCATGCTCAGAGAGCCATGCTAAATTCAGGAAACAGACAAGAAGGAGACCCCAAGAAGAGTCTCCACAGTTCAAAAAATTAGGACCAGATACCAAAAAAGTGGCATCAACTGATTTAGAATAAAACAGTATAATGGTGAGATGAATGCAGCACATTAAAATCAACAACATTGCCTAGTCTACCCAATCTGCCACTGGGTTGGAAACGTTCTTGGAGGTCCATGACTTGTTCATCTTGATGAAAGGTGGTCTACACTTTCAGGGGACAGGCTGATGCTTGTATCCATCAGGACACCTGTAGCAGCACTCAAGACACATTCTGAGAGAACACTGGCTGCAGAGTATGACAACACTTCCAAGGCGTGACTGCTGAAGTCAGGCCACTACTCCATTTTTGAAGCCCAAAATTTAAAAGGGTCCAATTCCCCCTTGATGGTTTTAATACTAAGTTCTAGATATTCCTTCACCATCCTCTCCAGTCCTTCACTATGTCTCAGACTTGTACTCAATTCCGCCGGTGAACGGGCTGGATTAAAAAATTGGTCAAGTGACTCTCAGAAATTGCTTCTGACAGTTAAAGTGCTGGTGCTAATGTTTCTGGTTTCAATAAATTTTTATTGAGCTTTCGGTGATAACAATAACATAACAGAAGGAATACAGGGGTATAGCTGGACCAAAGGGTGTCACATCGCCATTGGACTCGGTGGCCGGTGTTCCTGCCTCGGCCGCTGGGAGGAGCCGGATTCCTTTGGCTGGTGGCACCAGTGACAGGAGGGCCTTGTCCTCATATGGAACTGCTCCCGCGACGTCTGCCTCTGTCGCTGAGCGCCGCTGTGTTTCCCCTCTGGGTGGTGTTGGTCGCAGAGGAGCGGGCCCTGCAGAGGTGTCCGTTAGGCGCAGCCTGCGTTCTTCTGTCAGAGGTGGCGTGGGTGGAGCCAGTCGTGCATCTCCATCTGGCCTGGATCTAGGGGCGGTCCGGATGAGGTCATCGGGCTGTGAGCTCCAGCCTATGGGAGGTAACCGCGCCCTTCAAATACATTGGAGCCTGTCTTGCAGGCCGCCAGATATAGTTTTGGTTCCCCAGTGATATAGTGTATGTTTAGTTTTGTCTCTGACCTTGGCCTGGATTTCTGACTCTGCTTTTTCCTGTCGATTTTGTACCTCAGCTGCCCTCTTGGTTTTGCCCTTGACCCTTGCCTGGATTCTCGACTCTGCTACTGCCTGATGATTTTGTACCTTCGCTGCCCTCTCGGTTTTGACTCGGACTTCTGACTTTGTTTTTCGGGTCTTGATTCTTTCCCCTGGCGACCTTCCCTGCTCTGTTGCTCATAATAGGCAGCTACCCCCTGGGCTCCGCTATAATTCCAGATCCCTGTATAGGGGTTAAGGGTCTCGGGGTTTCTCGGGGTGCTGCCTTACCAGCAGCTCAGCTTCACAGCGGATGGTTGTCACAAAGGGATGGGGAGGGGGATAAGACCAGTCATAAAGGGAGCCATCGCAAAGCAAAATACAATAAAGAACAAATAACCATAAGCAATATCAAAGTGAGTATCTATTAGTTAATGTGAACTCGGTGCTGCCAGTGGGTGCTGTCACCATTCACCCTATGTATGTCTTCAATAAACCACTTGCTAAGCAACTATTCGTGACTCGATGAGTTCTTGGATTTCTCTATTAATAGACTGAGGATCTCTGATCCTTTCCGCAATAGCACCATCACAACAATAAGGACTGAGTGCTGGTCATCAACGATACTTGTCGTTCCCATATAACCCACCCTCTGTTTGGCGTCCTTATCAAAGGATAGAAAAAATTTGTGCTGAAAGATGGAGTTGGTTTTTTCGATCACCTCCTTGAGTGTAGGACGTAGGTGAGACTTCCATCTAGCCGCCAGACACTACCTGGCTGCTATTAGGATGGTAGTAATGTTTCTACGCTGACGAATCAACATCCCTCGGGTTTGAAGTGTAGATCTGTAATGCGTACTGTGTCCCTCACTAATGTGTTGAGGAAAACCATTCCTGAGATTGTCTACAAGGTTTTTTTTGATACTGCAGCTTGCGTGTTTGCCTGTCCAGGGCGGGAAGCATCTGGCTCAATTTATGTGTCTGATGCATCCCTGATGCCTAAGTCCTTGGTGGCGGAGTAAAAATCAAGCTTCTTTCACCCACCCTCTCCTATCAACCTTGAATAACAGAAAGGGGAATAATTTCTTCCTCATCTCCTGATTGTTTTGTGCCCATCAACTGATCATCACATCTTCATCCGTGCTCTCCTTGATTTGTTCCTCGGCTCCTGGACCTTCATTACAAGTTTTTCTAGTACCATGAGCCCCGCTCTACTGCACTCTGCCATGCCACTCAGCTGTGTGACAATAGTCGGGATCTTTGACATATTGGTATCCATTCCGCATCTTCCTCTTCTTTCTTCTCCTCTTCTTCCTGTGATACCACTGCCTCATCCTGCAGACTTTTCAAAGTTTGCTCCAGCATGTAGATGACTTGAGTAGTGATACCGATGATGGCATCGTCAGTGCTAACCATCCTAGTAGCCATTTTGAAACTGTAGAGAAGGGTGTAGAGGTCCTTGATCTGTGCATACTCTGCAAGAGCCATTTGCACCGCATTTGGCTTGCTTTTAGACACTGTATGCATTACTACATTCTATGCCAGGGCTTCTCGCTGCTGCCACAGTCACTGCAACATGTACCGAGTGGAACTCCACCGTGTGAGCACATCGTGTATCAAACGGTTAAGCATTTGTCCAAAAAACCTCTGTAGTGTTGCAAAGCAATGAGCCGTGGGGTTAGAATGGTGAAAGCGAGCACACATCGATCGTGCCTTATGTAGCAACTCATCCATGTGAGAATAGTGGCATAGGAATTGCTGGACAACCAGGTTGAGGACATGACCCATGCAATACATGTGTGTAAGTTTGCCCTGGCATAGGGCCGCAACCAGGTTCATACCGTTATTGCACACAGCATTCCCTGGTTCTAGGTTTAGTGGATACAGCCATTGCTGAATCATGGCCTGCATAGCTGTTCACAACTCTTTAGCTGTGTGACTCTCATCTCAAAGACATTTTAGTTTCAACACTACCTGATGGCAGTGAGTCCTGGTAGTGCAGTACAGAGATTGGGGATTTTCTCTGGACTGTTGGAACATCACGGGAGAGGTCAAAGGTGCAGCTGTAGGTCCTTGAGGAGATGGAGGATGCAGAAGCAGTACATGCAGAGGTTTGTTCCAAACATCTTGGGGATTGCAAGGCTTGAGGAGTAACCCCATCCCTGCCTGCCCTCACAGCCACCAGTCACCCAGTATCCAGTGAGTGAGATGTAACCCCCCTGGCCATGTTTGCTCTTCCTGGTGTCAGTGGTGATATGCACCATGTCACACACAAAGTTTCTCAAGATGATGTTGTCTACGACATTCTGGTGTAGCACAGGCACAGCTTTCTTCGCAAAGTAAAGGCGACTGAGCAACTGATACTGGGAGATGCAACAGCCAATATCCTCTGGATTATGTGAACCTTTAGAGCTGACCTTTGATGCCCATGGAACATCTCTGCAGAATCATCCATCTGTGTTTTCCCACAATCAGTTGTGTGGTTGGAGAGTTGTGTCAAGGAGTGAAACATGGATAATTGGAGTGCCACCTCTGAGGACTGAATGATTAACTGTGGGATAGAAAGCAACACAGAGCCTTATCTGATAAAAACGGTGACAGGTAAGCTGAATGGAAACTGCTCACTGTAAAAGGTTGCATAAGACACAACCAGTATAAAGGATCCAAACAGGTGCTGCAGTATCCACAGGCCAAAGCAAAGGTAGAAAAAAGAGGAAAATATGTGGAATCCAACTGCTCGGTGAATTCAAGTGGCTTTACACTGTGTTCCAAATTATTATGCAAATTGGTTTTAAGTGTGATAGGGTTTTATTTTTATTTTTTTTCAATGAAATGGTATTGTGTCTCAGGGTTCTTTGGATCATTGAACTCAATCTCAGATATCTGTGATAATTAGTTTGGCAGATGAGCCCAATAAAAGGAAAACTGGGTGTTCCACAATATTACGTAGGCCACAGTTTTCAAGTAACATGGGAAAGAAAAAGGATGTCTCTGCTGCCGAAGAGCAACAAATAGTGCAATGCCTTGGACAAGGGATGAAAACATTTGATATTGCACGAAAACTTAAGCGTGATCATCGTGTTGTGAAGAGATTTGTGGCTGATTTTGAGCACTGATGTGTTCGTGCAGATAAAGGCAGAATGAGGAAGGTTTCTGCCAGGCAAGTTTATCAGATTAAGAGAGTAGCTGCTAACAAGGCTTTACAAACCAACAAACAGATATTTGAAGCTGCTGGTGTCTCTGGAGTCCCTCGAACCTCAAGGTGTAGGATCCTTCAAAGGCTTGCTGTGGTGCATAAACCTACTATTCGGCCACCCCTAAACACTGCTCCCAAGCAGAAACAGTTGCAGTGGGTCCAGATATACATGAAGACTAATTCAAACAGGCTTGTTTACTGATGAGTGCCGAGCAACCCTGGATGGTCCAGATGAATGGAGTAGTGGATGGTTGGTGGATGCCACCATGTCCCAACAAGGCTGCAACATCAGGAAGGAGGTGGAGGAGTCATGTTTTGGGCTGGAATCATTGGGAAACTGCTGGTAGGCCCCTTTAAGGTTCCTGAAGGTGTGAAAATGACCTCTGCAATGCATATAGAGTTTCCAACTGAGAACTTTCTTCCATGGTACAAAAAGCAAAAACGTGCCTTTAGGAGCAAAATCATCCTCATACATGTCAATGCACCATCTCATGCTACAAAGAATACCTCTGTGCCATTGGCTGCTATGGGCATAAAAGAAGATAAGCTCATGGTTTGGCCACCATCTTCCCCTGACCTCAACCCTATAGAGAACCTTGTTGACACATATTAGCTTTTTTGACCATCTCTACGTTTTTTGGACTGTTAAAAAAAGCGCAGATGCGTTAACGCAGGGTGCATTTGAGTGTACATGCGTTTTTCAGCTCCACTTGCGTTTCTTTCCCCCAAGTCCAAAAGACGCTGCATGCAGCGTTTTTTGGGTGCTGGAAAAAGACGCAGGGGTTGTTTCCAAAAATGCATGCTTTTTTTAACATGGGGCCCTATGGGAAACACATGCGTTAACGCAGGGCACATATAGGCACCTGCGTTAACGCATGCGTTAACGCTAGCGTTTTTAAAAGGCACATAAAGGCACCCTGCGTTAACGCTAGCGTTTTTGCTTGTGTTTTTGATGAAAAAATTACAAAGTCCAAAAAGGATTCTAATCCTTTCAGACACACAAGGGACACTTTTTGGCACTCTTAAAAAAACGCAAGTGGTTTTTGGAGTGCTAAAAAAACGCAAAATGTGTGTGAACAAGGCGAACCTTAGAAGTATAATCAAGCAAAAGATGTAATTGGGTGGGAGGCAGTTCACATCAAAACAGCAGCTCTGGGAGGCTATTCTGACATCATCCAAGAAATACAAGCAGAAACACTCCAGAAACTCACAATATCAATGGATGCTAGAATTGTGAAGGTGATATCAAAGAAGGGTTCCTATGTTAACATGTAACTAGGCCTGTTAGGATGTTTTGGAGTTAAATAGCTTTTTATTTCAGTGAATGTGACCTGTTAATGCTGCAAATTCAACAAATGAGCATTTTCAGTTCTTTCAAACATATCAAATGTTTAGAAACTCTACTGTGCGTAATAATTTGGAACAGTGCTTTTAGAGTTTTTTAATTTTGAAAATTATACTGTTATCATAGGGAGATTTCTTCAATAAAATTTGATGTATACTCTAACGGGTGATGACTTTTATTACACTGACTGTCATTTGCACCAACCATTTAGAAAAATCAGAAAAAAAGAACATTTGCATAATAATTTGGAACACAGTGTATTCAACGTGTATCAAGATGTATTCCTCACGTCTTCATCAGGAGAACAGGGTGAAACAATGGTAATTGGGGTGCTACCTCTAGGAACTGTACTGTATGTGATTTTGAGGTGAAAGAACAGTAGGACAGGAAATTTGATGCCGCGCTTGCCATGAACTGTAGCAAAAGCTCTTTTTGGATCTTATCCACAACTGGTGCTGTCATACAAAAGAGACTGGAGTAGGCTCTCCAGTAACAGAAGTTGAATCTTAACTTAAAAATAAACCACTGTGCCATAATTGAGGTTAAAAGGAATGACGCGGAACACAATTATGGACTCACAAATAGCACAATTTAAATACAGTAGAGACTTGGATGTACTCGGCAGGGTGTGAATATTTATTTGTCTTTTATCACCTGATCTGTCTGAAAACTCTTCTGCATTCACATCATTCTATATTCCGATCTCAATTATCTTGTTTATACTGAAAACAAGGAAACACCTCATAATGTCACCAAACTGGTTTTCAAGATTTCCTGAAATGAACTCTTACCAGGTGTTAATACTAACAGTGGTGATAATATACAAGTTCATTTCTAAGGAGTAATTGTTCAGCCTTGTAGCAGTAGAAGAATTTCTTTGTTGACTTTGGCAACTTGTGGCTACCTTAATGTTGACCCTAGATATGTGGCCTTCTACTTCAGGAATGGAATAAAGTAGATCAATCATAAATATATTACACACAAGCATGCCTATGAATGTATGTATAGTAATACATCTAAAAATATTTACTTTCTGAATATATTACATGAACAGAAGGATCTCTATAAATGCTCTTGATGAAAATAACTAACAGGAGGTTATATTTGTAAGGCAGTCTCATACAGTGTGTACTCCAACAACAAAAGCAGTGTCTAGTTACAGATTCCCTTTAAAATTGGTAACATTTATTTTATTTTGTTTTACATTTTTAAAATTTACATACAGAAATGCCACACTTTTTTTGTGGATGTCACAGAAAAAAATGAGTCATTTGATGTGAGGCTACTTTCACATCAGCAATTTTTAGCAATTGCGTCAGTTCAGGTAAATTTTAACTTTTGAACTCAGTTTGCCTAATCTTCCAGAAGTCAGCACTTGTGGCAGGATCGCGGCAAGATTGTGTTCTGCCCAATGCATTTCCTATAGGACTTGCTGCATTTGCGGTTTTGCCTCCATCCGGCAAATGCGACACTTGCAGCAGCAGACAAAAACCACTGCTAGCTGCCTTTTAAAACTCACCGCAAATGCCACATTTGCTGAATCATGGCAAAATCGCAAGTGCTGCACATATCTGCATGTCCTATGCCTCAAAACTGCTGGAATAGCATGTACATCTAAAACTGTCCTCCCACCTCTCCTTTTGTTCCTTCTTTGACCGATTACAATCTGGCTTCCGACCGCGTCACTCTACTTAAACTGCCCTAGCTAAATTTACCAATGACCTACTAATCGCCAAGAGAAAGTGACACTACTCTGTCCTCCTCTTCCTAGACCTGTCTTCCACCTTTGACACTGTAGACCAATCCCTCCTGTTACAGATTCTCTCATCTCTTGGCATCACAGACTTGGCACTGTCCTGAATCTTGTATCTAACACACCGGACATTTAGAGTCTCCTTCCCTCACCACCTCCTCACCTCGCCCCCTGTCCGTTGGAGTTCCCCAAGGCTCAGTTCTAGGACCCCTACTCTTCTCTATCTACACCTTTGGCCTGGATCAGCTCATAGAATCCCATGGTTTGCAGTATCATCTCTACGCTGATGACACGCAGATCTACCTCTCTGGACCTGACATCACCTCCTTACTAACCAAAATACCACAATGTCTGCCCGCTATTTCATCATTCTTTTCTGCTCTATTTCTAAAACTCAATATGGAAAAACATATTTCATCATTTTTCCCCCTTCTCACTCTACTCCTCCACCAGACCTATCCATCAAAGTCGATGGCTGCTCACTTTCCTAAGTCTTTCAGGGTGATTCTCGACTCCGCCCTCTCTTTCAAGCCACATATCCAAGCCCTTGCCACTTCCTGTCAACTCCAATTCTATATATTGCCAGGATTCATACATTCCTTGACCAAGAAACAGCAAAACCACTCGTGTATGCCCTCATCATCTTACGCCTCCCACTTTCTCTAGCATTCTGGCACCACTACAATCTATCGTAAACTCTGCTAATCCACCTGTCTCCCTGTTATTCCCCTGCCTCTCCTCTCTGCCAAGTCCTTCACTAGCTTCCTATTGTCTAGAGGCTCCAGTTCAAAACCCTAACTATGACACACAAAGCCATCCAAAACCTGTCTCCTCTATACATCTGTGACATGGTCTCCCGGTACTTACCTACATGCAACCTCTGATCCTCTCAAAATCTCCTTCTCTACTCCTCACTCATCTCTTCTTCCCACAACCGCATATAAGATTTCTCCCATGCTTCCCCTATACTCTGAAACTCTCTACCCCAACACATCAGATTCTCGCCCACCGTGGAAACCTTCAAAAGGAACCTGAACACCCACCTCTTCCGACAAGTCTACAACCTGCAATGATCCTCAGTCTACCGAACCGCCAAACGACCAGCTCAACCATCTCCTAGTGTATCCTCCCTTATCCCTTGTAGACTGTGAGGCCTTGCAGGCAGGATCCTCTCTCCTTCTGTACTTGTGTGTGCCTTGTATTGCTCATGTTTATTGCACTTGTCTATGTATGCCCCTTTTCACATGTAAAGCGCCATGGAATAAATGGTGCTATAACAATGAATAATAATAAATAATAATAATAAATGAAGGGCAGGAAGTAAGAGAATGTGTGATATCAGGAGACGGGGAGAAAATTTTCTGTTGGATATGGTAAATGTCTTCTTTACATAACTGCCACTCACAGAGAGAAGGCTTCTAAAGTCCATCAGTGTGGACCTCACAAGAAGGGAAAATAAGTGAGACTACAGGAGGGATAACCTGAAAAGCACAATTTGCTGAAAGCAGTAGACCAATAACTCCACCTGATCTGTTCTCAGATCTCACGGCATGTGAAAATTGTAGGCCACAATACAATACAGCAGCAGTAGCAATGGAGTCCAACTGCTGGATCCAGGTCTCAGTAAGGGCTAGGAGCTTAAGGGTATTTAAAAGGAAAATGCCATGGATGTAGGAGAGTTTATTACATGCTCACTTCCAGATGACACAGTTAAAGGAGATAGAAGGCATTGAAAGAATATTAATGAAATTCAAGGGGTCTATGCATGTAGCAGGGAAAGTTTTAAACTTACTATTACATAAAAGACCTCAGGGAAGATATCGCCTGCAACTAAAAGGAGGAGAATAGAGAAAGTGATAAGATGGTTAAGAGATTTGAGAGAATGTCTCACGTTGAATGGTGGGAGTGAATGGACCTTTATGATAGAACAATGTGAAAAGAGCATGAGAGTTGTACATAGGAGAGGGAGGAGAGAGGGACATATATATATATACAGTGCCTTGTGAAATTATTTGGCCTCCTTGAACTTTTCAACCTTTTTCCACATTTCAGGCTTCAAACATAAAGATATTAATTTTAATTTTTTTGTGAAGAATCAATAAGTGGGACACTTTTTTAACAAATAAAAAGCTGAAAAGTGGGGCGTGCAATATTATTCAGCCCCTTTGAATTAATACTTTGTAGCGCCACTTTTTGCTGCGATTACAGCTGCAAGTCGCTTGGGGTATGTCTCTATCAGTTTTGCATATCGAGAGACTGAAGTTCTTGCCGATTCTTCCTTGCAAAACAGCTGGAGCTCAGTGAGGTTGGATGGAGAGCGTTCATAAAAAGCAGTTTTCAGCTCTTTCCATTGATTCTCGAATGGATTCAGGTCTGCTCTTTGACTTGGTCATTCTAACACCTGGATGTGTTTATTTTTGAACCATTCCATTGTAGATTTTGCTTTATGTTCGGGATCATTGTCTTGTTGGAAGATAAATCTCTGTCCCAGTCTCATGTCTTTTGCTGACTCCCAACAGGTTCAGAATGGTCTTGTATTTGGCTCCATTCATCTTCCCATCAATTTTTTACCATCTTCTCTGTCCCTGCTGTAGAAAAGCAGGCCCAAATCATGATGCTGCCACCACCATGTTTGACAGTGGGGATGGTGTTTTGAGGGTGATGAGCTGTGTTGCTTTTACGGCAAACATATCGTTTTGCATTGTGGCCAAAAAGTTTGATTTTGGTTTCATCTTAACAGAGCACCTTATTTCACATGTTTGGTGTGTTTCCCAGGTGGCTTGTGGCAAACTTCAAACAAGACTTTTTATGGATATCTTTGAGAAATGTCTTTCTTCCATAAAGGCCAGATTTGTGCAGTGTATGACTGATTGTTTTCCTATGGACATACTCTCCCACCTCAGCTGTAGATCTCTGCAGTTCATGCAGAGTGATCATGGGCTTTTTGGCTGCATCTCTGATCAGTCTTTTCCTTGTTCGAGATGAAAGTTTAGAGGGACGGCCGGGTCTTGGTAGATTTGCAGTGGTCTGAAAATCCTTTAATTTCAATATGATCGCTTGCACAGTGCTGATTGAAATGTTTAAACATCTTTTTGCATTCAAATCGCCTTTAAACTTCGCCACAACAGTATCTCGGACCTGCCTGGTGTGTTCCTTGGTCTTCATGATGTTCTCTGCACTTGAAACAGAACCCTGAGATTATCACAGAGCGGGTGCATTTGTACGGAGACTTGATTACACACAGGTGGATTCTATTTATCATTACCAGTCATTTAGGACAACATTGGATCATTCAGAGATCCTCACTGAACTTCTGGAGTGAGTTTGCTGCACTGAAAGTAAAGGGGCCGAATAATATTGCACGCCCCACTTTTCAGTTTTTTATTTGTTAAAAAAGTTTTAAATATGCAATAAATTTCGTTCCACTTCACGATTGTTGTTGCTCCTTCACCAAAAAATTAGAATTTATATCTTTATGTTTGAAGCCTGAAATGTGGCAAAAGGTTGAAAAGTTCAAGGGGGCCAAATACTTTCACAAGGCACTGTATACAGTGCCTACAAGTAGTCTTCAACCCCCCGCAGATTTAGGTGGTTTGATAAGATGCAAATAAGTTAGAGCCTTCAAACTGCAAACAAGAGTAGGATTTATTAACAGAAGCATAAATCTTACAAACCAAAAAGTTATGTTGCTCAGTTGAATTTTAATAAACTTTAAACATAAAAGTGTGGGTCAATTATTATTCAACCCCTAGATTTAATATTTTGTGGAGCAACCCTTGTTTGCAATTACAGCTAATAATCGTCTTTTATAAGACCTGATCAGGCCGGCACAGGTTTCTGGAGTTATCTTGGCCCACTCCTCCATGCAGATCTTCTCCAAGTTATCTAGGTTCTTTGGGTGTCTCATGTGGACTTTAATCTTGAGCTCCTTCCACAAGTTTTCAATTGGGTTAAGGTCAGGAGACTGACTAGGCCACTCCATCACCTTGATTTTTTCCCTCTTGAACTAGGCCTTGGTTTTCTTGGCTGTGTGCTTTGGGTCGTTGTCTTGTTGGAAGATGAAATTACGACCCATCTGAAGATCCTTGATGGAGGAGCGGAGGTTCTTGGCCAAAATCTCCAGGTAGGCCGTGCTATCCATCTTCCCATAGATGCAGACCAGATGGCCAGGCCCCTTGGCTGAGAAACAGCCCCACAGCATGATGCTGCCACCACCATGCTTGACTGTAGGGATGGTATTCTTGGGGTCGTATGCAGTGCCATCCAGTCTCCAAACGTCACGTGTGTGGTTGGCACCAAAGATCTCGATCTTGGTCTCATCAGACCATAGAACCTTGAACCAGTCTGTCTCAGAGTCCTCCAAGTGATCATGAGCAAACTGTAAACGAGCCTTGACATGACGCTTTGAAAGTAAAGGTACCTTACGGGCTCGTCTGGAACGGAGACCATTGTGGTGGAGTACGTTACTTATGGTATTGACTGAGACCAATGTCCCCACTGCCATGAGATCTTCCCGGAGCTCCTTTCTTGTTGTCCTTGGGTTAGCCTTGACTCTTCGGACAAGCCTGGCCTCGGCACGGGAGGAAACTTTCAAAGGCTGTCCAGGCCGTGGAAGGGTAACAGTAGTTCCATAAGCCTTCCACTTCCGGATGATGCTCCCAACAGTGGAGACAGGTAGGCCCAACTCCTTGGAAAGGGTTTTGTACCCCTTGCCAGCCTTGTGACCCTCCACGATCTTGTCTCTGATGGCCTTGGAATGCTCCTTTGTCTTTCCCATGTTGACCATGTATGAGTGCTGTTCACAAGTTTGGGGAGGGTCTTAAATTGTCAGAAAAGGCTGGCAAAAGAGATAATTAATCCACACATGTGAAGCTCATTGTTCTTTGTGCCTGAACTACTTCTTAATACTTTAGGGGGACCAAACAGAATGCTGGTGGTTTGAGGGGTTGAATAATAAATGACCCTCTGAATTAACTTTTAACGCTTTAAAAAAAAAAAAAATTAAAAATTATTTTTGGCTGCAGTGCATTTCCCACTTCCAGGCTGATCTATAGTCCAAATGTCACAATGCCAAGTTAATTCCGCGTGTGTCAACCAGCTAAATCTGCAGGGGGTTGAAGACTA
The DNA here is from genome assembly GCA_033576535.1 of Allobates femoralis. Classification (NCBI taxonomy): domain Eukaryota; kingdom Metazoa; phylum Chordata; class Amphibia; order Anura; family Aromobatidae; genus Allobates; species Allobates femoralis. The sequence goes on along the minus strand of JARQOC010000002.1, from coordinate 161,909,728 downwards.
CTTGTAGGCACTGTATATACGAGTGCATAGAGTGTGTGAAAGGGTAGTAGATATGAGGAATTGAAGCAGCTAGCACAGGAATGATATAAATACATATGGTGAAAACATTTTGCAGCATAAATAAATTAGGATAAAGTTTATTTGATTTTTTGCATGATTTACCTCTCTCTTGCCCTGTTTACATACCGTGTGAACATATATAGGGAAATGTGTGCCTAAATCCAGGTCCAATTTAACTTATTAACAATTAGTCAACTAACTTTAGGCAGCAATAGGCAATAACATGCAAAGGCAAACAAACAAGCTTGAAGGCCAAAATGGATCATAAAGTCTTTGAGCAAGTGAAATGACCTTGCAGCAAAAGGGAACAAACATAATAAGATGAATTAGATGTATACCATTGATACACACTGGATAGATGGATTATTCATACAAGACAAATAAAATGTATACCATTATTATGTGCTGGAAGGATGGGTTAAATACAGCAGATTAATTATATGTATGCTTTTGTTACATGCTGGAAAGATGAGGAAATCACAGCAGGTGAATGAGATGTATACCTGAATGAAGAGAAAATAGATGAGTGTTAAATTCGTAGCATGTGTAACTGTGGGGCACTCAAACAATCTGGAACTTGGCTAAAATCTGCACGTGTCCCTTGTATAGACTTAAGTTACACCCTTGAGAGATGGCGGAAGCTGGTGCAACTTGGGGCTTAACGGGAAAATGACTTGTCTCCTGTTAGAGCCTGGTACAGTTTCCATTGCAGATAATTATAGAGAAGATGGTAAGTCCATAACAGGAACTACTTGACAGACATACATGGTTGATGTATAATACGTTCATTGGAATATTGTGTGAGAAATTGTAGGACTAGAGATTGTGATTCAAAATTGCATTGATTGGTTAAAAATATAACGTCTGAAATCTGCCATTTTCTTAGAAAATTACATTTTGATTATTGAACCTGTAAATCTACTATATAATTGCCTAATCTTGTCTGTCTGTCGACTAAATCGCGGGCCAGCGCTCATTGGTCACGGGCAGACATGGCAGCCAATGAGCGCAGCGTATGCAGATAAGCCGCGCGTGTTCAAAATTCGCGGCTCAAGTACTCATTCACGGCGAGCCAGCTGACAGATGATCGGCGTCAGCCAGTCATCTCCCGGCTGACTCATCGCGGACCTCTGTGCAGCAGTAGATGAGCCTCGGCCACCTGCCGCACAGAGGTCCGCGGTGAGCCAGCCGGGAGATAATAGTCGTCAGCCTGTCATCTCCCGGCTGACTCGCCGCGGACCTCTGTGTGGCAGTAGATGAGCCGTGGCCATTTGCCGCACAGAGGTCCCCGGTGAGCTAGTCGGTCATCTCCCGGCAGCTCACAGCAGTAGTACCGCAAGCGGGATTCAAATCCCCCGCCAAGCCACACTACTTCTCTGATTGGTCGCCGCTTCGACCAATCAGCGAAGCGGTGCAACTTGGTGGGAAATATCAATCCCGTGCCGCTGATTGGTCGCTGCTCTCAGCAGTCATACTCGTAGTGTGACGCAGTTCACTCCTGTATACAAGGCTGTCAGTCAGTGTGACGCAGTTCAATCCTGTCTTCAAGGCTGTCAGTCAGTGTGACGAACTTCACTCCTGTCTACAAGGCTGTCAGTGTCACAAACTTTACTCCTGTCTACAAGGCTGTCAGTCAGTGTGACGCAGTTCACTCCTGTCTATAAGGCTGTCAGTCAGTGTCACGAACTTTACTCCTGTGTACAAGGCTGTCAGTCAGTGTGATGCAGTTCACTCCTGTCTACAAGGCTGCCGCTCATAGTGTGATGCAGTTCACTCCAGTCTACAAGGCTGTCAGTCATCGTGTGAAGCACTTCACTCCTTTCTACAAGGTCTGTCAGTCATCGTGTGACGCAGTTCACTCCTGTCTACAAGGCTGTCAGTCATAGTGTGACACAGTTCACTCCTGTCTACAAGGCTGTCAATCATAGTGTGACGCAGTTCACTCCTGTCTACATGGCTGTCAGTCATAGTGTGATACAGTTCATTCCCATCTACAAGGCTGCCGCTCATAGTGTGTCGCACTTCACTCCTGTCACAAAGGCTGCCACCCATAGTGTGATGCACTTCACTCCTGTCTACAAGGCTGTCAGTCATAGTGTGCTGTTCTTCAGTCACATTTACTTCACACGTTGTGTCAGTGACAGTCTGAACTACTTCAGTCACGTTTATTCAATGGGTTTAAATGGTTGTAAGCGCAAATACGCCAATGACGATGACAAAAAAGCTGCAAAAGCAGCAAGGCGACGACAACTTTGACACCAAGAGACACCACAACAAACTGCCGAGAGACAAGTTCAGGATGCGGCATCTCACAGACGTCGTTGGCAACAATAGACACCACAACAAACTGTTGCCAGACAAGCCCAAGATGCCGAATCTCACACACAGTGTTGGCTGAATGAATCTCCAGAAGACAGGGCAAACAGAAAACAACATGTTCACGCTATTCATACAACACGAATGCTCTACCAACTAAGGCAAGCCCAGGAGAATATTCAACAGCTTGCATGTTACGTCACAAATGATGAAATGACAATTATTCAACACTACTGTGGGAATATGAATGTAGTTAGCTCTATATGCAACTCTCTAAATTTTATTGATGAAAAACCATCTGACAATAAGTTTACTCAATGCTGTCAAAAAGGGAAAGCTATGGTACCGAGAATTCACTACTCAGATCTGTTTGAGCAATTGATGATAGGAACGCATCAACATAGCAGAAATTTTATGGACAGTATCAGAAGCAGCAACAGTTCTCATGCGTCTGCTTCATTTGGTGCCAACATTGCACCGCCCCTTGGATTCAGACCGTATTGTTTTAAAATGCATGGCCAGATCTACCACCCAGAAATAGGACAACAACCAAAATTTGCACAATTATACATCCTTGATGCAAATGAGGCTACAGAACAAAGAATGAGTCTGAAAGAAAACGAAAAGTGTAATGCTGAACTGATGAATCTCATTGCTGAACATTTACAACAAATCATCCCATTTGCTGCCGCATATCGTATGCTGAAAGATGTTGAAGCTGAGGAGCAACAGAGGACTATACAAAATGAGGCTGAAATGCCTTCTATTGTTATGGCAATTAAACAAGAACGTACACAAGATCCCCGACGTTATAACAAACCACGTGCAAGTGAGGCTGCAGTTGTTTTTCAAAATGATGATGGAGAGCCTCCTCTTCAAAGGGATGTATTAGTCCATCTTAAGCCAGACCTCAACAACCCTTTGCTTCCTAAGACACAGCGCATTAACATTTTGCACAGCAACCTTGATGCTCTTTTGTATCCGCTATTCTTTCCAAGAGGTGATCAAGGGTGGCATGAAAACATACACCAGGAAGACACTGTAAGATGAATTACACAACTACAGTACTACAGTTTCCTTTTGTCTGTGCGCAATGACTTTAATCCTATTGTAAATGGTGACGAACTGACACAACAGTACTTAGTTGACGCATATGTTAAAATTGAAGCTAATCGCCTAAATTTTATACGCGTGAACCAAAAACAACTTAAAGTTAAGACTACTGTGTTCTTCAAGAACATTTGCTATACCAATCCATTCAAAAAGAAATTCCCATTGGGAAAACAGTAATTCTCCCGTCATCGTTTGAAGGTAACCCCCGCAAAATGCAACAGCACTATCAAGATGCAATGGCAATAGTCACAAAGTATGGAAGACCTGACATTTTTGTAACAATGACCTATAATCCTAAATGGACAGAAATTACTGAAAATCTAGAACCCTGGCAACAAGTGGAACACGGGCCGGACTTAGTTGCCCGCGTATTTCGACTCAAACTCACCAGCCTTTTGAAAGATATAAAAAATGGCCTTTTTGGGACAGTTGTAGCAATGGTACACGTCATTGAGTTTCAGAAACGTGGTCTCCCACATGCGCATATACTTATCATCTTAGATGCAGATTCTAAGTTTCGCACAGAGGAAGACATCGACAACATAGTGTGTGCAGAAATTCCTAACCAAGACAAATATCCTGAACTGTATTATATTGTCATCTGTCATATGGTTCATGGTCCATGTGGTGAGGCAAATCCAAAACGTCCATGCATGGAAAACAGCAAGTGTACTAAAGGCTTTCCAAAGCAGTTACAACAGCACACTGTGAAAGACTTGGATAGGGTAGCTCTTCATACCGGCAAGCACATATTGAGAACATTGTTCACAAAAAAAAATTTATAAACAACTCCTGGATAGTCCCTGTTATGATCCGGGGACCTTGGAGCCGCATGGATATCTTTCACAGGAGTAAGTGGTGCCTATACTGACCGCAGTTCCTGACCTAACACCGCAACTAGAAGTAGGCGTGGGATGTGACTAACCATACCCTAGACACCTCAACACGGCCGGAGAACTAGCTACCCCTAAAGATGGAAACAGGAATTCTATCTTGCCTCAGAACAGAATCCCAAAAGGATAGAAAGCCCCCTACAAATATTGAGTGTGAGTAAGAGAGGAAAAGACACACTCAGGCAGAAAACACAATTTAGCAAATGAGGCCACTAACTTGATAGGTAAAGACAGGACAGAATACTATTGCAGTCAGTATAAAAATCCTATCAAAAATATCCACAGCAGATAATACAAAAATACCCCTGAGTCTACTCAAGACTCGGCGCCCTCTATATCTGCAGAACTCCTGTGAATCCAACTAGGCTAAATATATGCTGACACAATCAAAAGCTGAACAAGCCAACAACAAATGAATAGCACATAAAGCCTAGGAAGAAAACTTCCTAACAGAGAGCAGATTAAGGCAGACATGCAGACTAAATTATCAACCCAGCAGAAATAGACAATTTCAAAACAAGCACACAGCATGTGTGCCACAAGAAAACTAAACCATTCACTTAGCTTGGAAGTTGCAGCAAGGCAGGAAAAGACCAGGCAGAGGAGAAACACCTCCAGGAACAATTGATAACTGGCAAGGATTGAGGGAATCCTGCAAACCTAAATACCTCAGTCTGAATTCCAATTATCCAATTCACCTGACCAAGACTGCAGAAAAGGATCAACTGCATTACCAGCCACAACCACAGGAGGGAGCCCACAAGCAGAATTCACAACAAGACCCATAAAACCCGTACTTATCAAAAAGCTACAACTGTCACATCAACGTTGAAATCTGAGCGTCAATAAAAAGTGTCAAATATCTTTTCAAGTATATCTACAAAGGCCATGACAAAGCTAATGTTGAAATACAACAGACAACAGTCAATCACAATGAATCATCAACTTTTCTTGACTCAAGATATGTGAGTGCTCCAGTAGCTGCTTGGAGAATATTTGCATTTCCAATGCATGCACAGTCCCATGCTATTATACGTTTAGCTATCCATTTACAGAATCAACATCTGGTTTATTTCCATGAAAATTGTCCAGTTGAAGATGTCTCAAAAACTTTAAGCACAACGTCAACATTAATGGAATGTTTTTTGCTGAACCAACTTGACGACAACGCAAGGCAGTATTTGTATCATAAGATTCCAGAGCATTACGTTTGGAATAAAGCGTGGAAGCCAAGACAACAGGGAGTTAGCAAAATCATTGGACGCATGTATACTGTTATTATCAAAGATCAAGAAAGATATTGCCTTCGGCTGTTACTGCTGCATGTCAAAGGAGCTACAAGTTATGATTTTTTAAAAACAGTTAACGGGCTATTGCGCGATACATTTAAAGCTGCAGCTTTGGCTTTAGGACTTTCATTGGATGATACTGTCTGGACACTAAGTTTGGAAGACGCAGTTACCCTACATATTCCTAACCAACTTCGCCAATTGTTTGCCTACATCTGCGTATTTGGGCCACCTACAAATCCCGCTCAACTTTGGACAAATTTCAAGGAACATCTAATCGAGGATTACTGCTTACGTCTTCACAACAAAAGTGGAGATTGTCAAAATTGGCAATCTTATGCCATGCGAGATATCCAAAATGTGTTAGTGCTGCATGGAAAAACATTTTCAGACTTTAATTTGCCACAGCCTGCTACTCACGTTCCACAACTTCCTGAGTATGGTGAAGCTAACGAATTATTGTTGGCAAAACAGAAAATAAACTCTTTAAATGAACAACAACGTATTGCATATGATACTATTGTCAGCGCTATAGATAGCCAAGAAGATGCAAGGCCAAAATGTTTCTTCATTGACGGTCCAGGATGGAGCAGTAAAACATACCTATATGAAGTTTTAATGCATCACGTTAGAGGGTTGGGAAAAGTATTATTGCCATCGGCTACAACAGGTATTGCAGCAAATCTGTTAAGAGGAGGTCGCACTATGCATTCACTGTTTGGGATACCAGTTCCTGTCAACAATATATCCGTTTACAGAATGAAACAAGACACATTTGCTGGAAAACAGATACATAATGCACATCTGTTGATACTTGATGAGTGCACCATGGCACACAAATATGCTTTGACCTTAATTGACAGACTTCTGCGTGAGGTCATGACTACAAATGTTGCTGAAAAGAATGAAATTCCATTTGGAGGTAAAGTGTCATTGGTGGAGATTTTAGGCAGTGTATTCCAGTTATACCGAATGGAACAAGAACAGATGTTATTGAGTCCATCTTAAAAATGGGTGACCTTTGGCAACAGTTTACTCAACTCCAACTCATTAACAACATGCGATCTTCAGACCCAGAGTATAGCAATTGGCTTCTTAAACTTGGTAACGGTGAACGTACCAACAAATACAACCGTGGAGATTTTATTGAAATACCAGAAGATATGATGTGCACTGACTGCATTGTAACTGATGTTTTTGGACAACGCATTGAAATTCATGTGAACGACCAAAGCAGTGTTGAGAGGGCCTCTTCCCATGCAATTCTGTGTCCCAAGAACGATGACGTGGCTCTGCTAAATTCCCGTGTGATGGATAGAATGCCTGGAGAGTATAAGTT